>CM067367.1:121340821-121664787 GCA_034401795.1 Chaetoderma sp. LZ-2023a
GCATGACACGTGTGTTCTTCCCACCAGGTTACTGACCAAATCTGGTGTATATCAGAAGTAATAGAATGGTGAGTATTGATCGAGGAAGAATGAACGAAATTTCAATTTCCCTTTCTCCGAGATCTAACAATACTCACCATTCTATTACGGACCCAGCCTCCTAGCCCCACGGAGGCAAGCCATGGGTTTCTCTTGTTTGGTGGCTATGCAAACAATATGAGCTTCATGGCAGACGGGTACTCGGCAGTTGGGAGCCGAGTACCCGTTTCCAGGAGTCGGTAAAGCTTACTAAGTCTATAGTCCTAGAGCCAGCTGTCAGGGCCAGCTGTATATCAGAAGTAATAGAATGGTGAGTATTGTTAGATCTCGGAGAAATGGAAATTGAAATTTCCTTCAATCTCGGGGGGAAAATATGTTCCATTTTATTTTATCAGATAGGATTTCTTTTTTAGATTGATCATCCTTAGGCCCTAAGGTAAAAGAAGAGTCTAGAAACAAATATGTTGGCGAGTGGGTCAAATTTGTGAAAAATGGGTTCCTGAGTATTTGTGTGTTTTTCTTCATTTATCCGTCCAAACTGATGGTGCTTGAATTACTTATGAAACAGTCAAATTAGTTTCAAAATATTCAATAGCTTACCTGTATAATTTTCTGGAAATTGATGGTCAGGGAGTTCAGAGATCGATCGATCCCAACACAGACGAGGTATGGGTGGAGCGTAGCTAGAGATGGGCAGTGCAAAGCTAAAACTGGAAAGGTCCATTGAGTGAAATGTGTTATGTGAGGTCTAGCTATATTATTGCGGACTGCAAGATAACATTTATATTAGAATTAGATATCATTTGTGGGGTCATATAGTTATTGAGGGGGTGGGGGAGTGGCACTACTGGTGTAAGCATGGTGGTTTGCGATGCACATTCTAGTTTGAAATTATTTTGTCTGGAAGGCGTCAATAGAATTCATGTCAAGACCAGCAGCAACAGGAATAAACATGATTGTTCTAATTTCTAAAGATCATAATGTGTCCAGTTTATTTTAATTGGACACTGTAGTCACTGATAGTTAAACATGCAGGGTGTTGGTTAAGTTGAAAATAATGTGACGGGAATCAGTGTGGCAGCAACAGTTTCCAGTCCAGTTATATTTGAGGGATAAGTACTGGCTCCGAGGTCCACATACTTAACCCAGCATCTACAGAATTGAGGACTGGAATGTACTGGCCCCAAGATCGATGGCTATTTGGAATGTGATGCCCAGATATGTCTTCGTCTAGAATCTTGAGATTGTTACGTTATGATCCTGAATCATCCATACTGAAGTGGTCACTTAATCCTGGTGGGTATTTGGTTGTCCAGTTAGATTATGTGGTTGGATTATGGGGAACTTTGTCCAGGTGGGATTATGTCCAGGCATGCCACGATGGGTATTGTCCAGTGAGATTATGTTGAGGTTGGATTTTGTCCAGGTTGGATTTTGTGTGCTGGAATTATGTCAGATGGGATTGTTTCCGGAATTCAGATTTCAGTAATCTCTGAATTTTCCTATGTAAATTTAGACATGAAGTCATCATCAATATATGCCCTCAAATCCTGAGTGGACGAGAGTATTGTCATCGGGTCGGTCTGTGTGTGTGATTGTCTCTGTGTCCGGAGATATATCTACAAAAATTAATGATCGGATTTGGCTCAAATATTAACACAACGATGGAACTTGCAGTGCAAGAGGATTTCCAGCCTTGTGCCATGATTTAGATTTAAGAGACCCTGGATCGGATCAAATTTATGATAGATCTGTGAATATCTCAGAAACTACTAGGCCATTTTGGTCCACATTTTATCTAGCGCATGAAAACATAGGACCCTATACTATGATTCCGTAGCCGGAAAATCTGAGAAAGCCAGAAAATCTGAAAACGTTTATCAATGACAAATATGGGAGGGTGGGGTCGACAATCTCTGATTTCTACTGTTATATAAGTGCCTGTTCTGCCTACACAGTACTGATGGAGCTGTTCAAACATGATGTAATTAAAAGATAGACAGAACTGTGTTCAAACATGATGTAATTGATAGATAGACAGAACTGTGTTCAAACATGACGTAAATTTTGATAGATAGACAGAACTGTGTTCAAACATGATGTAATTGATAGATAGACAGAACTGTGTTCAAACATGACGTAAAATTTGATAGATAGACAGAACTGTGTTCAAAGATGATGTAATTGATAGATAGACAGAACTGTGTTCAAACATGACGTAATTGATAGATAGACAGAACTGTTCAAACATGACGTAATTGATAGATAGACAGAACTGTGTTCAAACATGACGTAATTGATAGATAGACAGAACTGTTCAAACATGACGTAATTGATAGATAGACAGAACTGTGTTCAAACATGACATATTTGATAGATAGACAGAACTGTGTTCAAACATGATGTAATTGATAGATAGACAGAACTGTGTTCAAACATGACATAATTGATAGATAGACGGAACTGTGTTCAAACATGATGTAATTGATAGATAGACAGAACTGTGTTCAAACATGACGTAATTGATAGATAGACAGAACTGTGTTCAAACATGATGTAATTGATAGATAGACAGAACTGTGTTCAAACATGACGTAATTGATAGATAGACAGAACTGTGTTCAAACATGGTGTAATTGATAGATAGACGGAACTGTGTTCAAACATGACATATTTGATAGATAGACAGAACTGTGTTCAAACATGATGTATTTGATGGATAGACAGAACTGTGTTCAAACATGACATAATTGATAGATAGACAGAACTGTGTTCAAACATGACGTATTTGATGGATAGACAGAACTGTGTTCAAACATGATGTAATTGATAGATAGACAGAACTGTGTTCAAACATGACATAATTGATAGATAGACAGAACTGTGTTCAAACATGACATAATTGATAGATAGACAGAACTGTGTTCAAACATGATGTAATTGATAGATAGACAGAACTGTGTTCAAACATGATGTAATTGATAGATAGACAGATAGTCAAGCGTGGAGGTGCTCAATACTCATCATACTGTCCGCAGTATGTACGCTATATCTATATCTATGGCTTGTTCTAAATAGATGACTAGCGGCAGATCTTCTGCTACTTGCAGATTGAAGGCAGATCTGCTACTTGCAGATTGACGGCATGCTTCAACTAATCCATGCAGTTGTGCTATTTATAGAATGCTTCTATTGTTCCTGTAATATTACAGACTAGAATAATGGAGTTATATGTTTCACTGAAGCGAATCCAGCTCTATTTTTATTCTGTACACTGCATTTAGATCGGCCGCTATAGATAAGCTTAACCCTTTAATGGTCAAATTTGGTCAAGAAAATTTAAATATCTCCCTACTGAATGTCCATTTACAGGTCAAGAGAATATAATTTCTGAAAATTCCACTTGACTAACTGGCTCAGTTATCGAGCCAGTCATTCCAGTTGTAAATTTTCAAAAATTGTATTCACTTGGCCTGTAAATGGACATTCCGCAAGACCATGATAGAGGCCGGTTTTGGCCGGCTTGAGCATTAAAGTGTTAGGTACAGAGTTATATATCAGTGAGCTACAAAATGTCTAGTAGCTGACTAGCTCATATACATGCATAAAATATTCACCCTTTAATAGTCATGATCTGTAAATAATATTAAAATATTTACTTGGTGAATGGCTATTTTGAGGCCATGAGATGGCTAATTTTGAAAATATACCATGAGAATGACTGCCTCGGTTAGCGAGCCAGTCAGTTAGTGGTAAAATGTTTAAAAAATAGTTTCTTAGACCGCAAATGGATATCTTACTCGCATGACCGCTACAAATACTGACTTTGGCCAGCTTGACCATTAAGTGGTCAATGTTCTGTAAGTACTCCAGTTTGGTCTAAATGCCATATAACATAAGAATGCGTTGTAAAAGATTTGACAGATTGCCTGAGTGGTCCGATATACAGAATTGTAAGATCTACTGTTATTTTCATGGATTCATGCCCTTGTCAGCCTCCACCTTTTATTAAAGTCACAACTCGATTGCTTTCATGTGTGGCATGTTTGGTACCAGGCTCTAATGACAATCTGACAATATTATCCAGAGGTTATGGATCCTCAATGTTACTTGTAAAGATTACAAAAGAAATACTGCTCAGATTCGGATTGGGATCAAACTCTTAGACAACTGACAAGGAATATTTTTACCATCTCAGAATATTTGCAGACGCTGGCCGTAATCCAGCTTAAAAATCTGCATCGGATCAACTCATGGATCTATTGATATCTCAGAAACTGCTGATTCTCCTTCGATCAATACTCACCATTCTATAATTACTTCTGATAACAAGCTAACCTGATAGCTGGCTCTAAGAATCTAGACTTAGTAAGCTTTACCGGCTCCTGGAACCGTGTACCCATCTGCCAGTGAGGCTCATTCTTGTTTGTATAGCAACAAGAGCTACATGCTTTTGTGCAGTTGGAAGTTCTGTGGTTTTTATTAAAGTCTTTTTCTGTGAATTGTGATAGCTTTGTGCGCTCTCTAAGGATTATATTGGATTACCATGGAAGGAGCCGATGATAACCAGGTCGTATATTTCCATGTTATTCTATAGTTAAAAGACTTAGGTCTTCAAAATTTTGTCTGTGTCGCATGTTCCAATTTCTGACCCTGAATCTGGGACATGTGTTAAAAACGAAATATGCCCGATTGATCGCATTCCTTTATCCCCAACAGGCGATCGGCAGATATTAAATAAGGTGTTGGCTTTACAGTGTTTAAACACGAAAATCGGCTGACGTTGTTCTCCGTAAGATCCGAGCGGGTGACGTCACACCCGTGTTGTCTCAGATTTTTATGTGAAGAAAATGTTTCATTAATTCGCGCATCTGATTCTGGGGGCTGCGTACTTTATTGGTACCAGAACAACTTTGGAATTTTCAAGTTTTGTGTGTTATCACGATCTGTTTGCAATGATCGGTGGTTTCAAAATTCTTGATTTAAATGTGTGGTCTGCGGTTTTACCGTGTGCTACAGCAGTTTGTTTACATTTTGTTGTTTCTTCACATATCGTTTTGGCCTTCGTTAGGAGTATAATTTATATTGATTAGTAAATATACCCCGAATGCTATGCGATATGGTTCCTGGTTCCGTTATACATCCTTGAGGATCAGTTTATGGGTGTATTATTGCCCGCTTCGTTCTTGTCATCATAATCAATGCAGTCTTTGCTGTAACGTTGCGGGATGGGGTGCGGGAGGGTTAACTTTTAATTTATGATCAAATTATTTGAAAATTATTTGTCTGCCTTCCATTCCTGTATCGTTCCACTTGCTTATTGTAGGTTTGTGCTTATTTATAGGCCAAGCCAGCCCCCCCATCGTGTGACAAGTGCCATAAATTCATGAGGGTTCTGTTCAAGTACCCTGTCTGCTTTCGTTGTACAAGTTGTAATCTTTATAGTAGGTGTAACATTTGTGCAGTGTGGTCGTCCGACATGATGGTCAAGTTCCTTGCCCGGAAGGACGTGGCAGGGTCTGACACGGGGTCAGGCAGTCCGAAAGCAAATCGTGGAGCATCCGTTTCGGCCCTTGGGGGCGTTCCACGTCTGCAACCGGAGGTTGCGGAGATGGCACCGCCGGCATGGTGTGGTCCTGCTATGCAAGGCTTCTTGCATAGCGTTCTGCCTATGCTGGTGTCGTCCCTGCTTCCGAAAGTTGTAGGGCAGTCTCTTCCCGTGCTTGGTACAGACCCTGTCCTTGAACAGGGTTCTGGACTGGCCACCGAGGGAGCCGTACGAGACGGCTCCCTGGCAGTCCCGTCGGGCTCCGACCTGATGTGTTCTGTCTCTCTGCGGCCACCTCCGTGTGGTCCAGTAGCGGTGGCTGGTCCGCCTGGCATGCGAGCCATCCGCCCGGACGGCTCCACAGTTTCCTCATCTAGTGACGACTCTTCAAGGTCTGAAGACGAGGAGGAGAGGTTGCTGCGGCCTGTGATGCCACGGGTGGAGAGCATGGAGGTCGAGTCCGTCCTGGATGGAACCACCCTCCATCTGTCTGGCTTGGCGCAAGCCAGGGCAGCGGCTCCGCCCGTAGTTGAGGCCACTCCGGTACCGGGCACCGGCCCCTTGATGGTTGGTTTGCCGCCAACTGACACGGTGACCGGTGTGGCTGGCCAGGCATGGTACTCACCTATCTCGCCTGAGTTCCTGGCGTATCAGCAATGGCTACTAACCGGGAGGCCATTGCTGGTAAGGCCGTGAACATGTCAACGTGTAACCTGTTCACGGAAGTGTCCTCTGGAGACAGACTGATCAGAGGCTCTGGCTTGGCTAGCCAGGGTAGACCCGTCTGTGGTTTCGACCACGGCCGAAGAGGATGCACCCCGTCCATCGGTGGCATCGATTAGGACGGGATCTTGCCCGCAGCCCGGATCCAGTCTATTGGACTCGATCCAAGGATTATGGAGTTATTGGATGCTATTTATAGCAAACAACTGACCAAGGGCCAGCTTCCTGCGGCTTCCAGGGAGGTGCGGGCGAGGCGTCGTATCCCACAGGGGGGATATGACAGATATGGTGTTGTCCCAACGGTCACCGAGGATGACCGCTGGGTGCTGGGTGTCCAGAGTGCTGGAGCGTGTGGCCCCGCCCCGGCGCTGGTGGACAAGTCTCGGGTACACCACGACGAAGTCCTGTCCCTATGCGATGAGGGGGTGAGGGCAGCAATGAGTGCTGTCAATCATTCTTATCGTCTCCTTCAGTCGGTGTGGGCTGAAGAGGGGGGCAGGCCACCCTATGCCACCTGTGGCGCTTTCATGTGTCAATGACGGCCTGGTGCTGTCTATTTACGCATTGGCAAGGGTGCAAGCGCAAGTGACGAAGTCTAGGAGGCAGAAGGTCCTTGACCATATGCGTCCAGCTACTGCCCTTAGGGAGCGTCTTCTTGTGACACCCCTTACTGGCCCTAGCATCTTTGGTTGGCAAGCGTGGGCCATCGTAGAAGACACTGCCAACATCACGCAGAATCGGTTGGCAGTTAATCTGCAGCTGGAGCTAGTGCGTCAGTAGTGAAGTCGATAACCGGGCAACCTTCTAAGAAGCAGAAAAAGTACAAAAGCAAGGCGAAAGCTAAGCCTAGTGCTGCTTCTGCTTCTACTGGGTCTTCTCAGCCGCCTCCGGCGAAGAAGGCCAAGAAGGTTGTGGAGGCCCCCTACCCTCCCCAATGTTTCTCCTGATCGCCCGAGAGGCAGGAAGGGGAAGGGTAAGTCCTCTAATGGCGGAAAGAAGGGAGTGAATCGTACCTGAGGGTGTGAGGGCTCCCTTCGTATCTGCCTGGACCGCACCTGTGCGACAGGAATAGCGGTGCCAGTTAGGCCGGCTAATCCAAGACCAAAATGGTTCTCTCTCTCGTCAAGAGAGGGGTGGTGGGGGGTGGGGCCGGGGTGCAGATCGTGAGCCAGACACCTGCATTAGGCGTCGATGCGTCTATAGTTGGTGGAAGGCTCATGCGTTTCGTCGAGGCTTGGCGAGGTGTGACGTCAGACAGTCTGGTCCTGGGATGGTTATCCCAGGTGTACATGCCGGAGTGGTGGGATTTTCCACCACAAAATCTGTCTTTGGCACCTGTCTGGACACCCGTACCAAGGGAACTAGACAAGTTAGAAGCCATTCAAAACGAAGTGTCAGCTTTGCTTCTGAAGGGAGCAATAAAACCAGCAAACCGGAACACTTCAGGCTTCTATTCAAACATGTTCCTTGTCCCCAAGAGCACAGGGGGATGGAGACCCATACTCAATCTCAGGCCATTAAATTGGTTTATCCATACGCCTCGGTTCCAGATGGAAACGCCGAGGTCGGTAATGGCGGGATTGAGGAAAGGAATGTGGTGTGTATCGATCGATCTGAAAGATGCATATTTCCACATTCTTATGAATCGGAGTTGGCACAGGTTTCTGAGATTTGCGTTTCAGAATCAAGTATGGGAGTTTACAGTTCTCCCGTTTGGCCTGTCGACAGCTCCACGGGTTTTCACCAGAGTGATCCTTGCGGTGACAGCGTTTGTCAGAAAAGAGAACGTGGCGCTTCACACCTACATAGACGATTGGTTGATCAAAGCAGACACGTCAGCCAGGTTAGAGGTGGATACTGCTCTGACTCTGAAGTTACTTTCACATCTAGGCTGGATAGTCAACAAGGAGAAATCCGAGTTGACACCCACTCAACAGTTCGTTTATTTAGGGATGCGATTTGATCTCGAGGAGGGCAGGGTTTACCGGTCAGAGCCCAGAGTGGAGTCTCTGTTAGCCATCCTCAAGAGTTGTCGATTGGGAAACCACATTCAGGCGAGGCGGTTTCTTCAGATGCTGGACATGATGGTCTCCATGGAGCAGGTAATCACGTACGCTGCTCTGATGCAAAGACCTATCCAGTTGTATGTGATGTCTCTGTGGGAACAGAGAACAGAACCCCTGTCAAAGCTGGTGCAAGTTTTGAAACCAATAATGTCGCATCTTGTATGGTGGGAAAAGCGTCAGAATCCCCTAATAGGAGTTTTGCTGCACCTACCCCGCCCCCAGCTGTCCGTGTACACTTTCCACCACAAAATCTGTCTTTGGCACCTGTCTGGACACCCGTACCAAGGGAGCCAGACAAGTTAGAAGCCGTTCAAAAGGAAGTGTGGGGTTTGCTTCTGACGGGAGCAATAAAACCAGCAAATCGAAACACTCCAGGCTTCTATTCAAACATGTTCCTTGTCCCCAAGAGCACAGGGGGATGGAGACCCATACTCAATCTCAGGCCATTAAATTGGTTTATCCATACGCCTCGGTTCCAGATGGAAACGCCGAGGTCGGTAATGCGGGATTGAGGAGAGGAATGTGGTGTGTATCGATCGATCTGAAAAATGCATATTTCCACATTCCTATGAATCGGAGTTGGCACATGTTTCTGAGATTTGCGTTTCAGAATCAAGTATGGGAGTTTACAGTCTCCCGTTTGGCCTGTCGACGGCTCCGAGGGTTTTCACAGGAGTGGTCCTTGCGGTGACAGCGTTTCTCAGAAAAGAGAACGTGGCGCTACACACCTACATAGACGACTGGCTGCTTAAGGCAGACTCGGCAGCCAGGTTGAACGTGGATACTGCTCTGACTCTGAAGTTACTTTCAGATCTACGCTGCATAGTCAACGAGGAGAAATCCGAGTTGACGCCCACTCAACGGTTCGTTTATTTGGGGATGCGATTCGACCTTGAGGAGGGCAGGGTTTACCCGTCAGAGCCCAGAGTGGTGTCTCTGTTAGCCATCCTCAAGAGTTTTCGAGTGGGAAACCACATTCAAGGCGAGGCGGTTCCTTCAGATGCTGGGCATGATGGTCTCCATGGAGCAGGTTATCCCGTACGATGCTCTAATGCGAAGGCCTATCCAGTTGTATCTGATGTCTCTGTGGAAACAGAGAACAGAACCCCTGTCAAAACTGTTGCCAGTTTTGGAGCCGATAATATCGCATCTTCTATGGTGGAAACAGCGTCAGAATCTCCTATTAGGGGTTTCGCTGCACCTACCCCGCCCCCAGCTGTCCGTCTACACGGATGCATCGCTGGAAGGGTGGGGTGCCTGCCTGGGAGAACCAGGTCTCGGGCACATGGACTCTCCCGGAGAGTCAGCTGCATATCAATCTGTTGGAAATGATGGCAGTGGAACTGGCGTTGGAAGAGTTCCTTCCGATGATCAGGGGCAGGGTGATATTGATACGGTCGGTCGATTCGACAGTAGTATCATATATAAATCGCCAAGGCGGGACCAGGTCGCCCACTCTGTGTATCAGGGTGTGGCACTTGATTCAATGGTGCAGGAATTACTCGGTTGTTTTGAAAGCAGCTCGTATTCCTGGCCGATTGAACATTCTGGCGGATGCTTTGTCTCGCAGACAGAGAATCCTGCCAACAGAATGGTCCCTCAACCCTCCAGTTCTGCGACGGATCTTCGAGCATTGGGGCAAACCCAACGTGGACTTGTTCGCCACAAAGGAAAATGCTCAAATCATGACATATGTCTCGCCGATTACAGATCCAAATGCCGTCGATACAGACGCTCTGGCGATAAGCTGGAGAGGGATGCACGCTTACGCGTACCCACCCACCATTCTTCTACCGAATGTTTTGGTGAAGGTCAGGGAGGAACCGTGTCTGGTCCTGCTAATAGCGCCGTATTGGCCGAGCAGGGCGTGGTTCACGGATCTTCTAGATCTGCTGGTGGAAAATCCTGTGCAGTTGCCCGAGATTCCGAACATAATCTCCCAGGCCAAGGGACGCTTCCTACACGAGTGTCCCGAAATGTTCAATGACTGCGTGGATGTTATCAAACAACGTTCCACGTCGGAAGGCTTTTCTCGACAGGCTGCTGATTTCATCGCGGCTGCGAGAAGGAGGTCAACCTTCAAGTCATATAACAACAAGGTTAACAGATTTGCAGACTGGTGTGAAGAAAAGGGTATTGATACCTTTCAATCCACTATCAGCAAATAGCAGACTTTCTCTGTGAGCTGTTCTTTTGAGGACTAGCTCCCGTCACAGTTGCTGGATACAAGTCAGCTTTGGCATCAGTTATCCCTTGTCTAGCCAACAGGGATAGTCCAGAGGTGGCCCAGTTAAATGTGATGTTGAAGGGAATGAGCAATCTCCGACCGAGACAACCGGTAGTCATTCCAGCCTGGAGTCTATCTTTAGTGCTTAATGTACTGGCCAAGCACCCTTTCGAACCGTTGCGTTTGGCTAGTCTAAAGCATTTGACTCTAAAGGCGGTCTTTCTATTGGCAGCTTCCTCAGCTAGAAGGCGCAGTGAGATCCATGCGCTTTCGGCAGAGAGGAACCGATTTATTGTTTCTGGAGAAGGTCTGCGTCTTCTGCCAAGAGCAGAGGTTATGTCAAAGAACCAATCTTTGAGATATCCCGGCAAACCGATCATTATACCGAAGTTAACTAGGTTTGATCGTGATGCCAGTGTCTGGTGCCCGGTCCGTGCTTTGACTAAGTACAAGAAACGGACTGACTCGTTACGGTCGAACGATAGACATCTGTGGATCTGCCATAAAAAGCCTTATGGCGCCGCATCCATGGATACTATCTCTCGTTGGATGGTCGAATGCATTCAGACTACTCACGAGATGGCGACTGGGCACCAGGTGCAGGGCGTAAGGGCACACAATGTTAGAGGAATAGCCGCCTCGACCGCCCTTTACAATGGTGTTCCGTTAGAGGACATCATGGCCGTTGCACAATGGCACTGTGAGTCCTCATTTACGGATTACTATATGAGGGATGTGTCAGACTCAGCCAATCCACTCGCTTTAGCTGTTTTGAAACGATAGTTAGTGACCACACTGCTTTTCCCCTTTTTTCACTTTGGTAAGAAAAGAACCTAAAGCAGGCATGGTCAGGCAAGAGGATGTCAATCAGATTGTGTCACTGATGGCCGAACCGGTGAATGGTTGGAGGCGGTACGTCTGAAGTCCTGTTATCATAAGGTAATTCAATAAGTGAGAGTTTTTTGTATTATGTATATGTATCATGTTCATTCATCTTATATATTCATGCTCATTCCCAGGCTAATACAGGCAATATGCAGGGAGTAGTTAACCCTCTTGGCATATTGGTGTTTTCAGGCGAGATACATGTTCGTTAGTTCTCTCCCTTTTCTTAGGAGGAAAAAGGGGGGGGGGCTGTGACGCGAATGTGATTCGTTTCCGTGAACTTGACGGTCCTTTTAGGTCTCCGTTAGTCAAGTTTGAAGTCTAAAATCTTTCTCCAAGGGGCAAAATTAGCATGTATGGCTTGCCCCTTCCCACCAGGTTACTGATCAAATCTGGTGTATATCAGAAGTAACAGAATGGTGAGTATTGATCGAAGGAGAATGCAGGAAATGTCAATTTCCCTTTCTCCGAGATCTAACAATACTCACCATTCTGTTACGGACCCAGCCTCCCAGCCCCATGGAGGCAAGCCATAGTTTTCTCTTGTTTGGTGGCTATGCAAACAATATGAGCTCTATGGTAAACGGGTACTCGGCAGTTGGGAGCCGAGTACCCGGTTCCCAGGAGTCGGTAAAGCTTTCTAAGTCTATAATCCTAGAGCCGCTGTCAGGGCCAGCTGTATATCAGAAGTAACAGAATGGTGAGTATTGTTAGATCTCGGAGAAAGGGAAATTGACATTTCCTGCAGTCTCGGGTACATGGACTCTCCAAGAGACCCAGCTGCATATCAGTCTGTTGGAAATGATGGCAGTGGAACTGGCATTGGAAAAGTTTCTTCCAAAAGTCAGGGGCAAGGCGATATTGATACGGTCGGACAACTCGACAGTAGTATCATACATAAATCGCCAAGGCGGGACCAAGTCACCCACACTGTGTATGAAGGTGTGGCACTTGATTCAATGGTGCAAGAATTACTCGGTTGTTTTGAAAGCAGCTCACATTCCTGAGCGATTGAACATTCTGGCGGATGCTTTGTCTCGGAGACAGAGAATTCTGCCAACAGAATGGTCTCTGAAGCCTCCAGTTCTTCACAGGATCTTCGAGCATTGGGGCAAACCCAACATGGACATGTTCGCCACAAAGGAAAATGCACAAGTCATAACTTATGTATCGCCGATTCCAGATCCAAATGCCGTCGATACAGATGCTCTGGCGATAAGCTGGAGAGGGATGCATGCTTATCCGCCCACCATTCTTAGCCAAAGATTTTGGTGAAGATCAGGGAGAAGCCATGCCTGGTCCTGCTAATAGCGCCGTATTGGCCAAGCAGGGCATGGTTCACGGATCTTCTAGATCTGCTGGTGGACAATCCAGTGCAATTACCCGAGATTCCGAACATATCTCCCAGGCCAAGGGATGATTCCTTCACGAACGTCCTGAAATGTTCAAATTGACTGCGTGGATGTTATCGAACAACGTTCCACGTCTGAAGGTTTTTCTCGACAAGCTGTGAAATTCATCGCAGCTGCGAGAAGGAGGTCAACCTTCAAGTCATATAACGACAAGGTTAACAAATTTGCAGACTATTCAGGATTAGCTCCTGTCACAATTGCTGGATACAAGTCAGCTTTGGCATCAGTACAAAAAACGGACAGACTCGTTACGGTCGAATGATAGACATTCATGGATCTGCCATAAAAAGCCTTATGGCGCCGCATCCATGGATTCTATCTCTCGTTGGGTGGTGGAATGCATCCAAACTACCGACGAGATAGCGACTGGGCACCAGGTGCAATGCGCAAGGGCACACGATGTTAGAGGAATAGCCGCCTCGACTGCCCTTTACAATGGTGTTCCGTTAGAGGACATCATGGCCATTGCACAATGGCACTGTTGAGTCCTCTTTCACGGATTACTATATGAGGGATGTGTCAGACTCCGCCAATCCACTCGCTTTAGCTGTTTTGAAACGATAGTTATACGACCACACCGCTCTTCTCCCTTTTTTGGCATTTGTAAGAACGAATTAAGAAGCAGACATGGTCAGGCGAGAGGATGTCAACCAGATTGTGTCACTGATGGCCGGACGAGTGATTGGTTGAGACTCCACGTCTGGAATCCAAATATCATGAGGTAATTCAAGATTGAGGTTTTTGTATTATGTGTATATATCATGATCATTCATATTATATATTCATGCTCATTCCCAGGCTAATATATGCAAAGAGCAGTTAATCCTCTTAGCATATTCGTGTTTCCGGCGAGATGCATGTTCATGAGTTCTCTCCCTTTTTCTTAGGAGAAAAAAAAAGGGGTGGGGATGGTGGGCAGTGATGCGAATATGATTCGGTCCCTAAGCTTGATGGTCCTTTTAGGTCACTGTATGTCAAGTTTAAGTCTAAGATCTTTCTCCAGGGGCAAAGGAAGCAATTGATGGCTTGCCCCTTCCTACCAGGTTACTGTTTAAATCTGGTGTTATCAGAAGTAATAGAATGGTGAGTATTGATCGAAGGAGAATGAAGGAAATTTCAATTTCCCCTTCTTCGAGATCTAACAATACTCACCATTCTATTACAGACCCTGCCTCCCAGCCCCCCGGAGGCAAGCCATGGGTATTCTCTTGTTTGGTAGCTATGCAAACAATATGAGCCTCACTGGCAGATGGGTGGGTACCCGTTTGTTGGGAACCTGGTTCCAGGAGCCGGTAAAGCTTACTAAGTCTAGATTCTTAGAGCCAGCTATCAGGTTAGTTTGTTATCAGCAGTAATAGAATGGTGAGTATTGTTAGATCTCGGAGAAAGGGAAATTGAAATTTCCTTCATTCAATTTGGCTCAAATTTAACACAGGAAAGGTATAGCAAATTATCTACATAGCCATAAGTTGACATTATGGTATAGTAGAGTATATCAGACAGAACAGTAGATGCAGCCTCTGCACTCGTCATTACAAATACTCATTTTTTTACGTGCATTTATTGGTCATATAAAAAGGCCTTATTTTGAACATGACTTTAACCTTTAATGGTTGTGCGCTGTCAAAAACCGGCCTACGCAGTGGTCTTGAGGAATGTCCCTTTGCAGGTCAATAGAATACTTTTTGAAAATTTACCAAATTACCACTGGAATGACTGGCTCGATAACCGAACCTGTCATTCCAGTGGTAAATTTTCAAAAATAGTCTCTTTGTCTACAAATGGACATTTATTAGGCAAAATTTTAATTTTCTTGAAAAATCTTGTCCATTAAAGGGTTATCGGATATTCATTTGCAAGCTAACTATGGGACCAGAAGACCATTTTTTTAATCTGACTACGGGGGTGACTTATGTGATGTCTAGTCTTAGGTTTTCACAAATAGGTTTCTCTTGGCCTGCAGATGGGACATTCATTATACAGCCAGGATTTGTATTTTCTTAACTAATCTTTGTCATTAACAGGTTAAATACTATTTTGGCAAAAATAGAATTGCTTTTAATGCTTGAGAATGCCATTCTGGCTACAGCTATTTCACCATATCCTTGTCTTATCTGATCTTGGGTCAAGAAATAGTCTGATCAATTTGGCGTTCGTGAAGGCTCTGGTCAAGGACAGTAGGTTTAAAAATAGTTAGCTAGGGATTTGTAGACTATTCTAGAAAATTGGCCAAGAGGATGACAGGCTCTTTATATACGTTTTGAATCCTACCACCACAAGGTTCTTACATCAGGTTTCACGGAAACACCCAATTGGTTAATGATGTGTAAAATTATTAAAAGGAATAGAAAATACAGAATGGAGGAAGAAATAAAACAAGAGTAATCAGAGATTTTAGGCCCTTGGCCTCATGTTTTGACCACATTGTAAAGTGTTTTCCAGATTTTTTTCCTTAATTTCTTGATTTGAAAAAATTGTTTTGGAACTTTTTTTCCGATCACTCCCAAAGTTGTGAAATCCTAGTGTATGATCGCATCCTTTCCTGTTACTATGTGAGTCAAATTGGACCTGTGGTTTCTGAGATATCCATAGATCCAGAATATGATACAATCCCGAGCCATGGAATTTGATCCGGATCACACCCAGAGTCTCAAAATCATCTTGCATGACAAGTTTGTTCATTGTGTTAAAATGTGAGCTCAATCAGATCAGCAGTTTTTATACCCTGCCAAAAAATTGTCGGGTATTATGTGATGACGCCGGGCAGGCGGGAAGGCGGCAAAGTGGTTTCTAGATGATAATGCTGCTACCATTTATTGGATTGCTTTGAAACTTCATAAGGTGGTTGGGCCTGGTTGACAGAAGAAACCTATAAAAAATGATACAAGATGGCGGCTACCAGCCACCAGTTGCCATCTTGAAAATAGGTGTCTGGATGATAACTCCATTACCTTCTATCGAATTGCTTTGAAACTTCATAGGGTGGTTGTATTAACGTCTACGTCTTGAGAAAAGACCAGCCATCTTGAAAATTGTTTTCCGGACGGTAATTTTATTAGCATTTATTGGATTGCTTTGAAACTTCATAGAATGCTTGGACTAGGTCAGGATAAGAAAGCTATCGAAAGCAAAGATGATCCTAAATACAACTGGTAGCCAGCTTGAAAATTGGTTTCCGTACGATAACTCCATGACCATTTGGTGGATCACTTTGAAACTTCAGAGGATGGCTGGTCTAGGCCTGAGGAAGAGATCGATGTTTTCTGAAAGCTCTCATTCATTGGTTTGTCATCACGGCGTGGTATTATGTGCCGTTTGCCGAGCTCCTGTTGATATAGCTCTGGCCTTGCACACTATATATATGTATATCTTCTTCCCATTAAATAGGGTGAGGGTAATTAACTAGTCATATTGATGTGATGATGTGAGACTGCTTTCTGTGGCTGCTGGAAGGAGTGGACACCTTTTTAGCTCCAATCAGGTTTCTCCTTCGATCAATACTCACCATTCTATTACTTCTGATACAAGCTATCTTGGATAGCTGGCCCTAGGACTATAGACTTAGTAAGCTTTACCAGCTCCTTGAACCGGGTACTCGGCTCCGAAAAGCCGAGTACCTGTTTGCCATGAAGCTCATTCTTGTTTGCATAGCAACAAGAGCTACATGCTTTTGTGCAGTTGGAAGTTTTTTGGTTTTTATTAAAGTTTCTAAGTCTTTTTCTGTGATAGTGATAGCTTTGTGTGCGCTCTATAAGGATTATTTGGATTACCATGGAAGGAGCCGATGATATCCAGGTTGTATAATTCCATGTTATTCCATAGTTAAAAGACTTCGCTCTTCAAAATTTTGTCTGTGTCGCATGTTCCAATTTCTGACCCTGAATCTGGGACGTGTGTTAACAACAAAATATGCCAGATTGGTCGCCTTCCTTTAACCCTAACAGGCGATCGGCAGATATGAAATAAGGTGTTGGTTATACAGTGTTTAACACGAAAATCGGCTAACGTCGTTTTCCGTATGATCCGAGCGGGTGACGTCACACCCGAGTTGTCTCGGATTTTTATGTGAAGAAAATGTTTCATTAATTCGTGCATCTGATTCTGGGTGCTGCGTACTGTAATTGGTACCAGAAAAACTGGAATTTTCAAGTTTTGTGTGTTATCACGATCTGTTTGCAATGATCGGTGGTTTCAAAATTCTTGATTTAGATGTGTGGTCTGCGGTTTTACCGTGTTCTACAGCAGTTTGTTTACATTTTGTTGTTTCTTCACATATCGTTTGGCCTTCGTTAGGAATAAAATTTATATTGATTAGTGAATATACCCCGAATGCTATGCGATATGGTTCCTGGTTCCGTTTATACATCCTGCAGGATCAGTATATGGGTGTATATTGCCCGCTTCGTTCTTGTCATCATAATCAATGCGAGCTTTGCTGTAACGTTGCTGGGTGGGGTGCTGGAGGGTTAACTTTAGTTTATGGTCAAATTTATTTGAAAATTATTTGTCTGCCTTCCATTCCTGTTTCGTTCCGCCTGTTTATTGTAGGTTTGTGCTTATTTATAGGCCAAGCCAGCCCCGCCATCATGTGACGAGTGCCATAAATTCGTGAGGGTTCTGTTCAAGGACCATGTCTGCTTTCGTTGTACAAGTTGTAATCTTGATAGTAGGTGTAACATTTGTGCAGTGTGGTCGCCCGATATGATGGTCAAGTTCCTTTCCCAGAAGGACTTGGCAGGGTCTGACGCGGGGTCAGGCAGTCCGAAAGTAAATCGTGGAGCTTCCATTTCAGCCCCTGGGGGCGCTCCACGTCTGCAACCAGAGGTTGCGGAGGTGGCACCTCTGGCGTGGTTTGGACCTGCTATGCACAGCTTCTTGCATAGCGTCCTTCCCACACTGGCATCGTCCCTGCGTCCGAAAGTTGCAGGGCAGTCTCTTCCTGTGCTTGGTACAGACCCTGTCCTTGGACAGGCTTCTGGATTGGCCACTGAGGGAGCCGTCTCGTACGGCTCCCTGCCAGTCCTGTCGGGCTCCGGCCTGATGGGTTCTGTCTCTCTGCGGCCACCTCAGGGTAGTCCAGTAGCAGTGGCCGGTCCGTCAGGCATGGGAGCCGTCCACCAGGATGGCTCCAGTGCTTCCTTGTCTGGGGACGACTCTTCGGGGGTCTGAAGACGAGGAGGCTGAGGAGGAGAGATTGCTGCGGCCTGAGATGCCGCGGGTGGAGAGCATGGAGGTCGATTCCATCCTCCATTTGTCTGGCTTGGCGCAACCGAGGACAGCGGCTCCGCCCATGGTTGAGGCCACTCCGGTACTGGGCACCGGTTCCGTGATGGTTGGTTTGCCGCCAACCGACACGGTGACCGGTGTGGCTGGCCAGGCGTGGTATACACCTATCTCGCCTGGTCAAGCGGTCAGGCATGGGGTGCCGTTAGCGCCTGTGCTTGGCCACAGTTCCTCAACCATTACGGGTCCGCACGGTGGTCCGCACGGTTTTCCATGCGGGCCTACTCCATGGACTGGTGTTTTCCATGGGGTGGCGGCGGAAGCGTATGGTACCGGAGTTCCTGGCATATTGGCAATGGCTCCTAGCCAGAAGGCCATTGCTGGTAGACCCGTGAGGACGTCAATGGGTGATGTGTTCACGGGAGTGTCCTCTTCGGACAGACTGGTCGGAGGCTCTGGCTTGGCTAGCCAGGGTGGACCCATCTGTGGTTTCGACCACGGCCGAGGAGGATGCACCCCGTCCATCGGTGGCATTGATTAGGACGGGGATTTTGACCGCAGCCCGGATCCAGTATATTGGACTGAATCCAAAGTTTACGGAGTTGTTGGATGCTATTTATAGCAAACAGCTTCTGACCAAGGGACAGATATGGTGTTGTACCAGCGGTCACTGAGGATGATCGCTGGGTGCTGGAGTCCAGAGTGCTGGAGCGGGTGGCCCCGCCCCAGCGCTGGTGGACAAGTCCCAGGTGCACCATGACAAAGTCCTGTCCATATGCGATGAGGGTGTGAGGGCAGCAATGAGTGCTGTCAACCATTCTTATCGCCTTCTTCAGTCGGTGTGGGCTGAAGTTTGGGGCAGGCCACCCTGTGCCACCTGTGGCGCTTTCATGCGTGAATGACGGCCTGGTGCTGTCTATGGACGCATTGCTAAGGGTGCAGGCGCGAGTGACAAAGTCTAGGAGGCAGATGGTCCTTGACCATATGTGTCCGGCTACGGCTGTTAGAGAGCGCCTTCTTGGGACGCCCCTTACTGGCCCTAGCATCTTTGGTGGGCCATCTTGGAAGACACTGCCAGCATCGCGCAGAATCGGTTAGCGGTGAATCTGCAGCTGGAACTAGTGCGACAGGCCCACGCACTGGAGGCTGTAGCCAAACCACTAACTGGACAACCTTCTAAGAAGCATAAAAGCAAGGCGAAAGCCAAGCCTAGTGCTACTTCTGTTTCTACTGGGTCTTCTCAGCCGCCTCCGGCGAAGAAGGCCAAGAAGTTTGTGGAGGCACCTACCCACCCCAATGTTGCCACTGACCGGCCGAGAGGCGGGAAGGGGAAGGGTAAGTCCTCAAGAGGCAGTAAGAAGGGAGCGGATCATACCTGAGTGTGCGAGGGCTCCCTTCGTATCTGCCTGGACCGCACCTGTGCGACGGGAACAGCGGTGCCAGTTAGGCTGGCTAAGCCAAGACCAAAATGGTTCTCTCTCGTCAAGATAGTGGGGGGGTGGGGGTGGGGGTGCGGATCGCGAGCCAGATACCAGCATTAGGCGTCAATACGTCTATTGTGGGTGGAAGGCTCATACGTTTCGTCGAGGCATGGCGAGGTGTGACATCAGACAGTCTGGTCTTAGGATGGTTATCACAGGGATACATGCCGGAGTGGTGGGATTTTCCACCACAAAATGTGTCTTTGGCACAAGTCTGGACTCCCGTTCCAAGGGAGCCAGACAAGTTAGAAGCCATTCAAAAGGAAGTGTCAGGTTTGCTTCTGAATGGAGCAATAAAACCAGCAAACCAGAACATTCCAGGGTTCTATACAAACATGTTCCTTGTTCCCAAGAGCACAGGGGGTGGGGGGAGGTGGAGACCCGTTCTCAATCTCAGGCCATTGAATTGGTTTATCCATACGCCTCGGTTTCAGATGGAAACTCTTGAGGTCGGTAATGGCAGGATTGAGGAAGGGAATGTGGTGTGTATCGATCGATCTGAAAGATGCATATTTCCACATTCCAATGAACAGGAGTTGTCACAGGTTTCTGAGATTCGCGTTTCAGAATCAGGTGTGGGAGTTTGTAGTCCTCCCATTCGGCCTGTCGACAGCTCCACGGGTTTTCACCAGAGTGATCCTTGCGGTGACAGCGTTTCTCAGAAGAGAGAATGTGGTGCTTCACACCTACATAGACGATTAGCTTATCAAGGCAGACACGCCAGCCAAGTTAGAGGTGGATACTGCTCTGACTCTGAAGTTAAGGTTTACCCATCAGAGCCCAGAGTGGTGTCTGTTAGCCATCCTCAAGAGTTTTCGATTGCGAAACCACATTCAGGCGAGGCGGTTTCTTCAGATGATGGTCTCCATGGAACAGGTAATCCTATACGCTGCTCTGATGCGAAGACTATCCAGTTGTATCTGATGTCTCTGAAAACAGAGAACAGAACCCCTGTCGAAGCTGGTGCAAATTTTGGAGCCGTTAATGTCGCGTCTTGTATGGTGGAAAAAGCGTCAGAATCTCCTAGTAGGAGTTTCGCTGCACCTACCCCACCCCAGCTGTCCGTGTACACGGATGCATCGCTGGAGGGGTGGGGGGTGCCTGCCTGGGAGAACACAATGTCTCGGGCACATGGACTCTCCAGGAGAGCCAACTGCATATCAATCTGTTGGAAATGATGGCAGTGGAACTGGCGTTTGAAAAGTTTCTTCCAAAAGTCAGGGGCAAGGCGATATTGATACTGTCGGACAATTCGACAGTAGTATCATACATAAATCGCCAAGGCGGGACCAAGTCACGCACACTATGTATGAAAGTGTGGCACTTGATTCAATGGTGCAGGAATTACTCGGTTGTTTTGAAAGCAGCTCACATTGCTGAGCGATTGAACATTCTGGCGGATGCTTAGTCTCGCAGACAGAGGATTCTATCAACAGAATGGTCTCTCAACCCTCCAGTTCTTCACAGGATCTTCGAGGTTTGGGGCAAACCCAACGTGGACTTGTTCACCACAAAGGAAAATGCTCAAATCATGACTTTTGTCTCGCCGATTCCAGATCCAAATGCCCTCGATACAGACGCTCTGGCGATAAGCTGGAGAGGGATGCATGCTTGCGCGTATCCACCCACCATTTTTCTGCCGAAGATATTGGTGAAGATCAGGGAGGAACCGTGCCTGGTCCTGCTAATAGCATCATTTTGGCAGAGCAGGTCGTGGTTTACGGATCTTCTAGATCTGCTGGTGGACAATCCAGTACAGTTACCCGAGATTCCGAACATAATCTCCCAGGCCAAGGGATGCTTCCTACACGAGCGTCCCGAAATGTTCAAATTGACTGCGTGAATGTTATCAAACAACGTTCCACGTCGGAAGCTTTTTCTCGACAAGCTGCAAAATTCATTGCAGCTGTGAGAAGGAGGTCAACCTTCAAGTCATATAACAACAAGGTTAACAGATCTGGAGACTGGTGTGAAGGAAAGGGTATTAATACCTTTCAATCCACTGTTCAGCAAATAGCAGACTTTCTCTGTGAACTGTTCTTTTCACGACTAGCTCCTGTCACAATTGCTGGATACAAGTCAGCTTTGGCATGAGTTATCCCTTGTCTAGCCAACAGGGATAGTCCAGAGGTGGCCCAGATAAATGTGATGGTGAAGGGAATGAGCAATCTCCGACCGAGACAACCGGTTGTCATTCCAGCCTTTAGAGCTTAATGTACTGGCCAAGCACTGTTTCGAACCGTTGCGTTCGGCTAGTCTAAAGCATTTGACTCTAAAGGCGGTTTTTCTATTGGCAGCTTCCTCAGCTAGAAGGCGCAGTGAGATCCATGCGCTTTCAGCAGAGAGGGACCGATTTATTGTCTCTGGAGAGGATTTGCGTCTACTGCCAAGAGCTGAGTTTATGTCAAAGAATCAATATTTGAAATATCCCGGCAAACTGATCATTATACCGAAACTAACTAGGTTTGATCGTGATGCCAGTGTCTGGTGCCCAGTCCGTGCTTTGACTAAGTACAAAAGATGGACAGACATGTTACGGTCGAATGATAGACATCTGTGGATCTGCCATAAGAAGCCATATGGCGCCGCATCCATGGATTCTATCTCTCGTTGGGTAGTCGAATGTATTCAGACTACCCATGAGATTGCGACTGGACACCAGGTGCAATGCACAAGGGCACACAATGTTAGAGGAATGGCCCCCTCGACCGCCCTTTACAATGGTGTTCCATTAGAGGACATCATGGCCGTTGCCCAATGGCACTGTGAGTCCTCTCACAGATTACTATATGAGGGATATGTCAGACTCCGCCAGTCCACTCGCTTTAGCTGTTTTGAAACGATAGTTAAAACGACCACACTGCAATTCTCCATTTTTAGCATTTGTAAGGAAGTATTAAGAAGCAGACATGGTCAGGCGAGAGGATATCAACCAGATTGTGTCACTGATGGCCGGACGAGTGATTGGTTGAGGCTCCACATCTGGAATCCAAATATCATGAGGTAATTCAAGATTGATTTTTTTGTATTATGTGTATATATCATGTTCATTCCCAGGCTGATATATGCAAAGAGCAGTTAACCCTCTTAGCATATTTTTGTTTTCAGGCGAGGTGCATGTTCGTGATTCTCCCTTTTCTTAGGAGAAAAAAATGGTGGGGGGCAGTGATGCGACTGTGATTCGGTCCCTTTAACTTGATGGTCCTTTTAGGTCTCCATTTGTCAAGTTTAAGTCTAGGCTCTTTCTCCAAGGGGCAAAAGTAGCAATTGATGGCTTGGCCCTTCCCACCAGGTTACTGTCTAAATCTGGTGTATATCAGAAGTAATAGAATGGGGAGTATTGATCGAAAGAGAATGAAGGAAATTTCAATTTCCCTTTCTCCGAGATCTAACAATACTCACCATTCTGTTACAGACCCTGCCTGCCAGCCCCACAGAGGCAAGCCATGGGTATCTCTTGTTTGGTGGCTATGCAAACAATATGAGCTTCATGGCAAACAGGTACTCCGCTGTTTGGAGCCGAGTACCCGGTTCCAGGAGCCGGTAAAGCTTACTAAGTCTATAGTCCTAGGGCCAGCTATCCAAGAAAGCTTGTATCAGAAGTAATAGAATGTTGAGTATTGTTAGATCTCGGAGAAAGGGAAATTGAGATTTCCTTCATTCTTCGACCTTTTCCAGTGTGTCTTGGTGAACATCCTTTTTTCGTCTTTAGTTGTCTTAGATTACGTTTTAAAGGTCTGGTCACAAAATGCTTAAAGATGGTTGCACAGTTTGTACTGTGCTGAGTTTGAGATTTAGGCTATGTGACCAGCAGTGCTTCCTGATGGCTAGTTAGTGTTTGAGATGACCGGCACAGTCCTGTGGAGCTGTCCACCTATCATAGTTGTGTGGCATGATTGAGACACATGTAGCATTATAGGTACAGCTTAACTGTCTCTCTCAAGCCACCAGACAATAATTTCAATGGGCAATATCTCTGTCCCTGCTGAATATTTTAAAAACAATTTGGCTTAGCCACCAACAACTATCAGTCATATTGTTTAAAAAAATATTTGGCAGGGATAGAGTTAAGCCCAGTGGAAGTTGCAGTCTGCAGAAATTCAGCAGGTGGACAGTTAACTTTCATGGAAATATTATAGGGCTCCTCGAATATGCGGCTTCCAGAAGAAGTGCATTTGCAATGTGCCATTTTATACAACAATTTGCAATGGCAGTTGAACTATAGAGAAGATTTTACGGCCAAAATTCTGCAGTTTACACTTCCTCTCGCTCAGTCATTCCAGTGATACATTCTCAAAGATAATCTGTCTGCAAATGGACATTCATGAAGCAAAAATACAAATCTTGTACCTGCTCAGATTTTAGGTCATGTAGGTGTGGTACATATGTTTGAAACATGCTACAGGTACTCTTTATTAATTAAACATGATAAAATTCACTTTGAAATGTGGCATTTCTTAACCATTTCACATTCAAGCTGGCCTGAAACGACTTCTGCAGTGTTCTTGACATGTCCATTTGCAGACCAAGATAAGAATATGCGAGCCAGTCATTCCAGTGATACATTTTCAAAAATAATCATTTATTTAATGAGAAAATTTAGATTTTCCTGCACAAATTGGAGGATAATTAAAAGGTTACTATCATATTAATGTTCTATAGGATCTCCAGTTTCCTCCCTTTATTGGTCTCTCCTGCCACTGTGTTTCAGAGTTATAACCTTGTTAACTCAGACAGTTCTTGTCCTCTCCTGCCACTGTGTGAAGGAGTAATAACCTTGTTAGCGCTCTGAAGACAGTTCTTGTCCTGTCCTGCCACTGTGTGAAGGAGTAATAACCTTCTTAGCTTCCTGAAGACAGACAGTTCTTGTCCTGTCATGCCACTTTGTGAGGGAGTAATAACCTTGTTATCATCCTGAAGACAGACAGTTCTTGTCCTGTCATGCTGCTGTGTGATGGAGTAATAACCTTGTTGGCTCTCTGAAGACTGTTCTTGTCCTGTCCTGCCACTGTGTGAAGGAGTAATAACCTTGTTAGGTCTCTGAAGACAGTTCTTGCCCTGTCCTGCCACTGTGTGAGGGAGTAATAACCTTCTTAGCTTCCTGAAGACAGACAGTTCTTGTCCTGTCCTGCCACTGTGTGAAGGAGTAATAACCATGTTATCTCCCTGAAGACAGTTCTTACCCTGTCCTGCAACTGTGTGAAGGAGTAATAACCATGTTATCTCCCTGAAGACAGTTCTTACCCTGTCCTGCCACTGTGTGAAGGAGTAATAACCTTGTTAGCTCTCAGAAGACAGTTCTTACCCTGTCCTGCAACTGTGTGAAGGAGTAATAACCGTGTTATCTCCCTGAAGACAGTTCTTGTCCTGTCATGCCACTTTGTGAGGGAGTAATAACCTTGTTAGCTCTCTTAAGACTGTTCTTGTCCTGTCCTGCAACTGTGTGAAGGAGTAATAACCGTGTTATCTCCCTGAAGACAGTTCTTGTCCTGTCATGCCACTGTGTGAAGGAGTAATGACCTTGTTAGCTCTGAAGACAGTTCTTGTCCTGTCATGCCACTTTGTGAGGGAGTAATAACCTTGTTATCATCCTGAAGACAGACAGTTCTTGTCCTGTCATGCTACTGTGTGATGGAGTACTAACCTTGTTAGCTCTCTGAAGACTGTTCTTGTCCTGTCCTGCCACTGTGTGAAGGAGTAATAACCTTGTTAGGTCTCTGAAGACAGTTCTTGCCCTGTCCTGCCACTGTGTGAAGGAGTAATAACCTTCTTAGCTTCCTGAAGACAGACAGTTCTTGTCCTCTCCTGCCACTGTGTCAGGGAGTAATGACCTTGTTAGCTCTGAAGACAGTTCTTGTCCTGTCCTGCCACTGTGTGAAGGAGTAATAACCTTGTTAGCTCCCTGAAGACAGTTCTTACCCTGTCCTGCCACTGTGTGAAGGAGTAATGACCTTGTTAGCTCCCTGACGTCAGTTCTTGTCCTCTCCTGCCACTGTGTCAAGGAGTAATGACCTTGTTAGCTCTGAAGTCAGTTCTTGTCCTGTCATGCCACTGTGTCAAGGAGTAATGACCTTGTTAGCTCTGAAGTCAGTTCTTGTCCTCTCCTGCCACTGTGTCAAGGAGTAATAACCTTGTTAGCTCCTTGAAGTCAGTTCTTGTCCTCTCCTGCCACTGTGTCAAGGAGTAATGACCTTGTTAGCTCTGAAGACAGTTCTTGTCCTGTCATGCCACTTTGTGAGGGAGTAATGACCTTGTTAGCTCCCTGACGTCAGTTCTTGTCCTCTCCTGCCACTGTGTCAAGGAGTAATGACCTTGTTAGCTCTGAAGACAGTTCTTGTCCTCTCCTGCCACTGTGTCAAGGAGTAATAACCTTGTTAGCTCTGAAGACAGTTCTTGTCCTCTCCTGCCACTGTGTCAAGGAGTAATGACCTTGTTAGCTCCCTGAAGACAGTTCTTGTCCTGTCCTGCCACTGTGTCAAGGAGTAATAACCTTGTTAGCTCCCTGAAGTCAATTCTTGTCCTCTCCTGCCACTGTGTCAAGGAGTAATAACCTTGTTAGCTCCCTGAAGTCAGTTCTTGTCCTCTCCTGCCACTGTGTCAAGGAGTAATGACCTTGTTAGCTCTGAAGACAGTTCTTGTCCTCTCCTGCCACTGTGTCAGGGAGTAATGACCTTGTTATCTCCCTGAAGACAGTTCTTGTCCTCTCCTGCCACTGTGTCAGGGAGTAATGACCTTGTTAGCTCCCTGATGTCAGTTCTTGTCCTCTCCTGCCACTGTGTCAAGGAGTAATGACCTTGTTAGCTCTGAAGACAGTTCTTGTCCTCTGCTGCCACTGTCAAGGAGTAATGACCTTGTTAGCTCTGAAGACAGTTTTTGTCCTCTCCTGCCACTGTGTCAAGGAGTAATGACCTTGTTAGCTCTGAAGACAGTTTTTAGAACAGATAGACTCATACACATGTATATTGTTCCCCTTTATACAAACAACAATAGTGTCATGTGACATTTTCATGGGCGGGTAGTATCGTTGCCAAAAATACATTTATGTGACATGTCAATAGTTTATATTTATCTATATATAGGAACTTCTGAGCAGAGTTTAGAATATCTAATACCCAGTAAGTTTCTAACACGATTAACCCTCAAATGAGTCAAATTCATTCAAGACAATTTCAATTTTCTCATAGAAAATGTTAATTTGCAGACCAGCAGAGGACTATTGTTGAATATTTGCCACGGACTCGATTATTGAGGCAGTGATTCCAGTTGTAAATTTTCAAAAATAATCCTCTGTTTACAAATGGACATTTCCCAAGACCACTGCAGAAGGCGTTTTTGGCCGACGACCGTTAAGGGGTTAAGACTTTTAACCCTTACAGAGCAGAAATTACAAAATTCCTTATAATGTGAGGAATATACTATTGAATATTTTGAAACTAATTTAACTGGGAGCTGTTGCTGTTGTCTGTGGCAGCAACACGTCTCAGTTGTTTAAGTTTCAAAATATTCATCAGCTTCGTCTCTCAAGAGTTAAACATGGTTAACCCTCGTCTTGCTGTCTCCTGATGCCCATTTCAAATATTATTTTATGGTCTAGGATAATGCTTAGCAAAATACATTTACAATTTTAAATTAAACAGCCCGTTTTCCAATAATCAGCCATTTAAAATTTAATGTTTCTTTTGATTCTTTTTTAACTCTGCCGGACTGGAATTATGACTTCGTACCTCCTGGATTTGAAATTGACATACCCGGTACACTGTGATTCCAGCATTTAACTCGTCTGATAATGATTGAAATTCTATTGAGCACATTTAAACTATTATATATATATAATTGTTCAGTTTATTTCGGTAATTTTTGTATCATCTTACATCGAGCATACATGCTGAGTGATGTACTTTTCATCGCTTCAAGAGCGCATGCATGACTATTATGTTATGGTTGTAACAGAAAGCCTGCGCTTTAAGGGAATGAAATTGTTCAAGAAAATATAAATTTTCTCGTAGAAAATGTCCATTTGCAGACCAAGAGAACACTATCTTTGAAAATTTACCACTGGAATGACTGGCTCGTATATCGAGCCAGTCATTCCATTGGTAAATTTTCAAAAATAGTCTTCTCTTGGTTTGCAAATGGACATTTCTCGCGACCACTGCAGAAGCTGTTTTTGGCCGATATGAGGGTTAAATGGTTAAGGGAATGAAAAAGGCACTGCCAAATAATGTGGCACCAGACAGTAATTAGCTATGTCCAGTATCAAATGAAGGTCGGTGTGACCTACTTTTGCACTTCACCGCCAGAATAATAGAAAACTCTTGATTGTGACCAAGATGTAGTTTCAAGAGCGTGTTATTATATAAGTAACCAAACTTGCGGTCTGGATGTATTGTCGGCTAAAGGTTTGCGAAATATCAAATGTAGGTCTGAGACTATTATAAGACGATTTCACATACAGTGACCAAACTTCATGGAGAGAAGCATCATAGCGAATAGTCCTGTTGTGTATTCTATTAAAAATCGTAGAAAATTGCTGCCTGGGCTGTAGTTTGACTAGTTATTCATATACCGTAGCCACGCTTGATGTATGGAGGCATTGTATGCTAAATGGGTCATGCACCAAAAGTAGGTCATTGTGACCTGCTTTTCATAATTCACTAAACATCATAGTAGCCAAGGTTATTGTATGGAGTTTAAGCTAAATGTATTTTGCATATCAAAACTAGATCAGTGTGACCTACTTTTCATGGTTCGCTGAGTGTCATAGCAAGCTTTTCAACACCTTAGCTCAGTTGTCTGTCCGTAAGTTATATCTATCTCATCCATCAACTTTTGCTTTGAAACATTTATACTCACAGGGTAGTATGTTTCAGAAATTTATATAGAAATTTAAGTAGTAAATTTTTAGCTTACATGGCCTAGACCAAGTGAGCTTATGCCGTGGCGACTGTCCATTGTCTGTCGTCCATCCGTAAGTCCATCAAACCTTTGTTTGAATGACTTCTCAAGAACAGCTGTGCCGATTTCAATTATATTAGGCAGGAAGCATCCTGTAGGCATGGAGATTCAATTTTGTTCAAATGGAACCGATTGGCTAATTTGGCGAGTGGCCATCTTGGATTTTGGCTGATCTTTAGAACTGTCATTAAAAATCATATTTTCTGAAACTGCTTTGGTGGATTAAAAATCGTATTCTATGAAACGGCTTGGGAGATTGATTTACAACTCATAAAATATTATTTATGGCAAGAGCTGAAGCAAGTTTGTTCAAGGGAACTTGATTGGCCAAAATAGTTTGGTGGCCATCTTGGAGGACCTAGTTTTTGCGAAAACGATTTCTCCAGAACCACTGAACGGATCGGGCCGAAATTTAGGAGATGTGATTAGAGACTAAGGGCCGTTAATGTTTCTTCAAGGGAAGATGATAGATAAAAAAACATGTCCGCTGTGGGCCAATCAAAAGATAATAGCGTGTTTGACGGCCATGTTGGATCTTTTTATTTGATGGATTTTGTAGCCGAAATTGGTTTTATATAGGTTTTTCGGTATTCTGATTTCAAATTTGCCATTTTCGAATATGTCAGATAAACTGTTTTGTGTCCGTCTTCGATCATTTTCCTGCCAAAAGCTCCCTCGGTAAAGCAATAGGAAATTTGAAATGTCTTCTCGAATAGCACTGCCAGGGCCAATTTCAAGTATACATGTAGTTGGCTGAAAGCATCATTAGGGCATAAAAATATAGGTTTGTTCAAATGAAGCGGGTCGGATAATTTGGCCGGCAGTCAGCTTAGTTTTGGCTGAATTTTAGAAATGTTTAAAAATCTCCAAAACCGCTTGGGTGGATCGATTCAAAACTCATACATCATCTCAAGCAACCGCTGAACCAAGTTTCTTCGACGTAACTTGATTGGCCCAAATGCTTATGCGGTCATCTTGGATGACCTATGTTTCGTGAAAACAACTCCAGAACCGCTGAACTGATCGGGCCAAAATTTGGGAGATATGATTAGGGATTCAGGGCCATTAAAGTTTATTCAGGGGAAGTTGATAAGTAAAAAACATGGCCGGTGTGTTCGTATTACAATGCTGATCAACTCTTTATGGTTCTACTTATAGCGAATGACCTTTTTAGTTGACATTCCTATGTTTCAGGTGAGCGATACAGGCCCCTTTTGGGCCTCTTGTTCCTAGTAACTATCTATTCTTTGGTTTACTGAAATCTTAAGCAAATCTGTTCAAATCGTATAAAAAATGACATAAAACATGGCTTTTATAGTTGAAGTATCACTATTCCAGACTGTATTAACATTGATATTTTGAATTTGATTAAAATTCTTTCGATCTGACAGAAGTTACAAATAGAAACGACAGACGCAACTAGTTTTTGTTTTTTGAGCCTATAGTGAAACTGGATCTCGACATAGCAATCCAAATGATGTTTGGCGTTCAGCCTGAACCAAGAATTATTCAGGTAAATGTTAATGTTTTTCAATGGATATTTAATTCATCAAGGACTTATCCGATTTTAATAAAACTTGACAAACTTGATCTATATCATCATTGCATCTAGTCTCCATCATAATTGAAATGATTTTCAAATTTTTACCCCGTTTAAACTTAGTTAATTTTGCACCAAGAATTAGAAGAATGTTAGTTTTCTAATGGATTTTAAGTTCATCATATCCGATCTCAATAAAACATTAGAGATTTGTTCTATGCCATTATTGCATTTGGTTTGCAGCAAGATTAAAACGCTTACAGTTTTTTCTATACTTTTACATGGTTTGAGCTATTTCTGTGTGTTTCGTCACCGTTTCAAGAATTAGAATAATGTTGGAGTTTTTTCCTAGGCATTTGATTCATCAAGGGGCTAAGCTATTTTAAAGAATGCTTATTTCGTGACACTGCCTCACATGATGTGTGATATATGGAAAAACTAAAGGGCTCAATAGGCGGGATGCAGTTCATCTTTTTTTCCATATGACATTGTGTGTCTGTACATCTGCATATATTTATTCATATGACGTATCTAGTTTGTTTTTTCTGGGCTTTTTAGCTCAATATTTGATGAAGATATGTCCTAGATTTTGGATGTCTCATGTTAGTAAGAGTGGGAATTGTGAGGGTCTGTTCTCAATGAGTGAAAGCTGGAATTACGAGACTGTTCTCAATGAGTGAAAGCAGGAATTGTGAGGTCCTTGGCTCAGCAGGCAAAAGTGGGAATTGTGAGTGTGTTATCTCAGCAAGTAGAAACATGAATTACGATGGTCTAATCTCAGCGCCTAGAAGCGGAAATTGCTAGGTCTCATCTCTGCAGATGAAAGCAGGAACTGCGACGGTCTTCTCAGCACGTGAAGGCCGGGTATTGCGAGGGTCTCATCTCACTAGATGAAAGAGGGTATTGCGAGGGTCTCATCTCACTAGATGAAAGCGGGTATTGTGAGGGTCTACGAAGGCCGGGTATTGCGAGGGTCTCATATCACTAGATGAAAGCGGGAATTGTGAGGGTCTAAGAAGACTGGGTATTGTGAGGGTCTCGTCTCACTAGATGAAAGCGGGAATTGTGAGGGTCTAAGAAGGCCGGCTATTGCGAGGGTCTCGTCTCACTAGATGAAAGCGGGAATTGTGAGGGTCTAAGATGGCCGGGTATTGTGAGGGTCTCGTCTCACTTGATGAAAGCGGGAATTGTGAGGGTCTAAGAAGGCTGGGTATTGTGAGGGTCTCGTCTCACTAGATGAAAGCGGGAATTGTGAGGGTCTAAGAAGGCCGGGTATTGCGAGGGTCTCGTCTCACTAGATGAAAGCGGGAATTGTGAGGGTCTAAGAAGGCCGGGTATTGCGAGGGTCTCGTCTCACTAGATGAAAGCGGGAATTGTGAGGGTCTAAGAAGGCCGGGTATTGCGAGGGTCTCGTCTCACTAGATGAAAGCGGGAATTGTGAGGGTCTAAGAAGGCCGGGTATTGCGAGGGTCTCATTTCACTAGATGAAAGCGGGAATTGTGAGGGTCTAAGAAGGCCAGGTATTGCGAGGGTCTAAATTCAGTAGATGAAAGCGGGAATTGTGAGGGTCTAAGAAGGCCGGGTATTGCGAGGGTCTCAATTCACTAGATGAAAGCGGGAATTGTGAGGGTCTAAGAAGGCCGGGTATTGTGAGGGTCTCATTTCACCAAAGCAGGAATTGTGAGGGTCTAAGAAGGCTGGGTATTGCGAGGGTCTCATCTCACTAGATGAAAGCGGGAATTGTGAGGGTTTAAGAAGGCCGGGTATTGCGAGGGTCTCATTTCACTAGATGAAAGCGGGAATTGTGAGGGTCTAAGAAGGCCGGGTATTGCGAGGATCTCATTTCACTAGATGAAAGCGGGAATTGTGAGGGTCTAAGAAGGCCGGGTATTGCGAGGGTCTCATCTCACTAGATGAAAGCGGAAATTGTAAGGGTCTAATCTGAGCTGATGAAAGCGGAAATTGTGAGTGTCTGGTCTTAGCTGATGAAAGCGGGAATTGCGAGAGTTTTGTCTTTGCAGATGAAAGCTGGAATGGCGTGGGTCTAATCTGAGCTGATGAAAGCGGGAATTGCGAGGGTCTTGTCTTAGCTGATGAAAGCGGGAATTGCAAGGGTCTTGTCTTAGCTGATGAAAGCGGGAATTGTGAGGGTAATCTGAGCTGATGAAAGCGGGAATTGCAAGGGTCTTGTCTTAGCTGATGAAAGCGGGAATTGCGAGGGTGATCTGAGCTGATGAAAGCGGGAATTACGAGGGTCTTGTCTTTGCTGATGAAAGCGGGAATTGCGAGGGTCTTGTCTCAGCTGATGAAAGCGGGAATTGTGAGAGTTTTGTCTCTCGGATGAAAGTGGGAATTGCGAGGGTCTTGTCTTAGCTGATGAAAGCGGGAATTGCCAGGGTCTTGTCTTAGCTGATGAAAACGGGAATTGCGAGGATCTTGTCTTAGCAGATGAAAGCGGGAATTGCGATGGTCTTGTCTTTACAGATTAAAGTGGAAATTGTGAGGGTCCTGTCTTTGCAGATGAAAGCTGGAATTGCGAGGGTCTCATCTTTGCTGATGAAAGCAGGAATTCCGAGGGCCTTGTGTTAGCTGATGAAAGTGGGAATTGCGAGGGTCTTGTCTCAGCTGATGAAAACAGGAATTGAGTGGGAATTGCGAGGGTCCTGTCTTTGCGGATGAAAACAGGAATTGTGAGAGTTTCATCTAAGCTGATGCAAGGGTCTCGTCTCTGGATGAAAACGGGAATTGCAATGGTCTCAACTCATAGGATAAAAGTTGAAATTACAAGGGTCTGAATTTAGAGGATAAAAGTGTGAATTGCGAGGTCTTATCTCAGTGGATGAAGGCAGGAATTGCGACATTCCCGTCTCTGATACATGTAATGAAACTGGGAATTGCGAGGGTCTCGTCTGCGTTAATGAAACCGGGAATTGCGAGGGTTTCATCTCAGTGGATGAAGGCAGGAATTTGTGAGAGTCCTGTCTCTGCTAATGAAACTGGGAATTGCGAGGGTCTCATCTCTGATAATGAAACCAGGAATTGCGAGGGTTTCATCTCTGCCAATGAAACCAATAATTGCGAGAGCCTCGCCTCTGAGGATGAAAGCAGGAATTGTGAGTTTCTCATCACAGCTGGTGAAAGCAGGAGTTGCGAGGGTCTCATCACAGCTGATGAAAGCAGGAATTGCGAGGATCTCATCACAGCTGAAGAAAGTTGGAATTGCGAGGGTTTTGTCTCTGCCATGTCTGAGGATGAAAACGGAAGTTGCGGGGGGTCTCGTCTCTCTAGATGAAAATGGGAATGGCGAGGGGATTTCCCTAATCACCCAAGTCTGATGACACATAACCCTTTAACACTCAAGCTGGCCAATAAGGCTTTTGCAGGCCAAGACTGAGAACACTGTTTAAAGAAATTTACCTCGGGAATGACTGACACAATAACAGAGCCAGTCATTCCAGTGGTAAATTTTCATAAATATTCGTCTCTTGGTCTGCAAAGGTACATTTTCTATGTAAAAATTTAAATTTTCTTGACCAACTTCGATGATTAAAGGGTTAATAATGATTCCAACCATGAACCCTGCTCTAAGCGACCACCTGACCTCTGACTGACCACATGATGACCGTGTTCTTTAGCCTTATAATGGTCCAGACTGGTAACCATAACTGAAATTTGCCCTTAGTTAATGTCCATTTACAGGTCAAGACAAGACTACATGTATTTTTGAAAATTTACTATTGGAATGACTGTCATAGTTATCATGCCAGTCATGTCAGTGGTTAGTTGTCAAATATAGTGTTCTTTTTGGCATGTTTGCTTGGCAAAAGGATGTTTCGTATCATCACTGCAAAGGTGGGCAAAGACCTTGTTAGGACCACCGGTCTTGGAGAACACCCATCTTATGGCCTCAAAAGTCAGATGTATCCTATGGTAAGTCACTTGTATCATGAGACCACCTGTCTTTAGTGGCAACTTATTTGTTCTCCTTCAGGTGATCTCTTTAGACAGGTTTGTGACACTAGCTATATATATTATATGTAATTTAATAATAAAATCTATCTTCATAGATAAATAAAATTCAATGAAAGAGAACACCTAGAGTTAAAGCTAATACTAGAATTCAGCATTCTAAGTTTGCATTTCTCATAGTCTAGATAACACTTTTGGCTGTGATATTACATTACGCCCTACTACCCTTGAAAGTCCAGTCACTCAATCTCAAGATGATAAAACAGGAAAGTTGATGAATATTTTGAACCTAATTCGACTGGACAGGCAGGAACATTTTCCAGTCAAATGAATTTCAAAATATTCACCATAATATTTGTTGCATGATAAAGATTTGGTGTTACTGATCGGTGAGGGTTAAAGGTTAATGCCTCGGCTCTAATGCATTTACCTTTCTTTTGAGCCCAAGTGGGTGGCGCTTATGAGAGACGTTCTTTCCAACTACCTGCCTTAATCCATTAATCAGCAATCCGCTCAAAACTGGCTGTTACAGAGCTCTTGATAAGTGTCCAATTACGGGCGTTAAGATGACTATTTTTGAAACTTTGCCACTGGAATGACTGGCTCGATAATTGAGCCAGTCATTCCAGTCGTCAAATTCAATTATAACAAAATTGTCTTCTCATGGCCGACAAATGGACATTCACTAGAGGCAATAATTTCAGATTTCATGATAAATCTTAAGAGTCGCCTTACATGTAAGCTCTTCAGTTTTCCAAAGCATATATAGAGAATCTGAAACAGGGTCCCATTTCATATCACTATTATCAATCAAGTCGAAAAAGATCACATTTGATAATTTCCTCCTCGGTTGATTATAGTGATTTAAATGGGACCCAGTTTGAGATTCTATTTATCATATAAACTGATATTTTGACAAATTTTCCAATAAAGTCTATCCCTGACAACCATTTGAATGCACCATTTTGTCCTGTTTGTTTCCATCGCTGTGATGCATCACTTGCTAAGAACACTCCACAAAAAATAATGACGAACAAAACGAGTTATTTTCAGACATGAAATTACTTTCAATCGAACTTAAAATGTGCGTCTATCATGCAAATTTACAAACGCATTTCATGACTGGGTAATATATATATATATTTTGACATGTTCGCCGTCGTCGTCTTCGCTACGAAACATTTGCGACATCATCGGGAATATGGGATTATTATGCATCATCTAACCAATGAAAATATCTCTCACGCATTATCTAACCAATGGAAATCCATCGTGGAATATTACACGTGTGTTCATATCAAGAAATATTAAACAGGCATAAGCCATTTTTATATGATGAGTCATCGCCTTTGGTGCCTATGTTTTTGGTCTTCCTAAGGTAGTTTGCTGGATTTAGACGCGGTTATTATACATGCATATATATATATATATATTCCCTGCCTGTACAAACATTTACCTGTATGTTTGTATTATGTATTTGAACAATTTAAAAACCAACCAAACAAGCAGACTGCATTTTAGTATGTATACAGATTCATATTAACCCTTTCAAGACTCAAGATGGCCAAAAACATAGTCCATTTGCAGAGCAAGAGAAGACTATTTTGGAAATTTTACCACTGGAATAACTGGTTTGATAAGTGAGCCAGTTATTCCAGTGACAAATTTTAAACAAATGCTTCTCTTGCTCTGCAAATAGACACTTTATAGGGAACACATTTTTTAGAGTTAAGCGGTTTATCATAAGTCGTGAATAGACTGGGTAAAATTTTTAGCTCACCTGCTCTGAAGTTCCGCACAACTGTATGGCAAGGGGTGGGGTTGGGGGTGGGGGGGGGGGAAGTGGGGGGAGGGGTGTGTGTGGGGGTGTGTGTCATCCGTCATAAGTGAAGTTTGCTTTTAAATTGTAGCTGCTGTATATGGCAGCCTATGCTCCGGTCCCAGTCAAATTAGTTTCAAAATATTCATCAGCTTCCCTATATTACTGTTTTTAAATTGAGAGATTGAGATTTCAACAGTTAAAGGGTTAACCAAACTTTTGATGGATCTTAACCGTTGCCACTCTGATGTCAATATTCCATCTTTTCCTGGCTCAATATCACAGGAACTGGTGTACATTTTTCAACAATCTTGTTGGAAGACGTTGCTGTCTACGACGGCACCATCTCCCACCAAATCTGTTGAAAAATTAACACCAGTTCATCTTTTAATTTAAATTGAAAATTTAAAGTTTTGACACCGGACTGGTAATGGTTAAGTAACTGGCTGGACGGACCCTAGCATGATAGGCTAGGAAGGAAAATATGCGCAGAAATTGGATTGGTATTTTCCAAAGATATATTCAAAATCCTCGAAATTGACTCAATTTGAACCAAATCTGACTGAAAGGACCCGATGATTGTAGGCTTCAGAGAACCTTTACTGAAATTTGATTAATCATTTTTCTGGTGACGAGCTTGGATTTACCGAAATCTTTAAAATGTATCTATTCAGGATGAAACCTCTTGCTGGATTTTAACTAAATTTGTCTGGAAGGTTCTTATGATGGTAGGCTCCAAAAACACCTTTTCAGAATTTTGTTTGGTCAATTTTTCCAGTAGCCATCTTGAATTTTCTGGATCTCCTGGAACACTTAAAATCCTACCCCCATCCTTAGTCGATAGTCCGATTTCAGCGTAACTTGTGTTGAACCATCCTATCGCGGTAGGGTTCAAGATATCAAACAAGAATTTTGATTGGCCGATTTTGCCGCAGTATTATCAGAAAATTTTCTTTAAATCTTTTAAAACAGATTTGCTGGAACAATCTTATGTTGGTCAGTTCCAGAAATTCTCTTCAGAATTCTGATTGGAGACCCCTTAAATAAAAGGCTACTACTACTCCTTAATCAATGGTACAATTTAAAAAAAACTTGGGGCCAGCCTGGTGGCCAGCTTGGATTTCCAAATATGTTCAGGAATTCGTTAAAACATTGCTCCGAAAATGCCCAGCCATAAGTTGTACTTTTAAAACTTACATTTTTATTTCTGTCGAAACCTGTTGAATTTCGGAGAAAGTAATCTATATGGCTCTACGTGTGGAACATGTTCTTTCTACTTTAAATGCTAATGTTCCGTGTGAGCGATACAGGACCATTGTGCCTCTTGTTGACTTGCCTTACCAGGAGGTAGAAATGAGCTTATAAGCCATGGCGACTATCCATCTTCTATCTAACGTTTGTCTCCCTGTCATCGTCTTTAACCCTTTAATGGTCATGCCGGCCAAAATCGGCCTCTGTCATGGTCTTGTGGAATGTCCATTTACGGGCCAAGAAAATACAATTTTTTTTAATTTAGCACTGTCATGACTGGCTCGATAACCGAGCCAGTCATTCCTGTGGTTAATTTTCAAAAATTGTATTTTCATAGCCTGTAAATTGACATTCAATAGGAAGTTATTAAAATTTTCTGGACCAAATTTAACCATTAAAGTGTTACGAGATCTCGTCTCATTAACTGCTTAAGCAACTTTAATCAAACTTGGCAGGGATGAAACTAGTGACTTGTTTCAGCCTCAGAACTACATGTACTATACAGAAATTTGGTTGTCAATTTCTTTTTTACAATCATCTTGGATTTTCAGAAGTTTTTCAAAAATCATTCAAACAATATCTCCTTAAAAAGACCTTATTGTGGTAGGTTTCAGAATGCTTAACTAGAAATATCTAATTTGTGCGGGTGTCATCTTGGATTTTCTGAACAAATCCAGGAAATTGCCTAACCATTTAGCCCTCAAATTTGTTCATAGGAAACGTCCATTTGCAGACCAAGAGAAGACTATTTTGGAAAATTCACCACTGGAATGGTTGGCTTGATTGTTGAGTCAATCGTTCCAGTGAAAAATCGTCAAAAAGGTCTCTTGTCCTGCAAATGGACATCTCAAGATGACCACAGAAGCCGTTTTGGCTGGAGAGATCTCTATACAGAAATTTGAGTCATCAATCTTTCCGGTGGCCATCTTCGATTTTCCAAAAATATCGAGGAAAGTATGTAAACAAGTATTTAGCAAATTAACTTTCGAGGAAATCATGATTAGGAAGAACCATGATTCTTGGTGTAGGGCAGACTGACATGAATTCAGAGTTTTTGAATTTGTCGCTTTGCCAAATACAAAGAGTTGTGCTTTTGCCAGGCAGACATACCTGCACCTGTACACAACATTCATCTTGCTTTTTTCATATTATGCTCGCCATTCTAAGAATGCTGTAACTATACGGAGAATCATGGATAGACCTACCCCGGTAGTCGCGATGTCCTGTGTGATTCCCATCCTGATATAAAGGACCATAGAGGGGTAGTCTTATGCTGCAGGTCAGCACCACAGGTCTCTTGTTACCTCCCACCATGCATATATGTACATGAAATCAACAAAGCATGAAGCTAAGGAAAATGATAATCCACTTTGTGGCAGCGAACCATGGAGGAAATGTAACATCATGGGCTCGCTGCTCTGCAATACTGCGGACATTGCTGCAGACTGCATCATGGGAAACAGTTATCCAGACCTTCTGGAAGCTGTGGATTCATAGATCAAAGATTGCTTTAACAAAAAGACTGTTTGTATAACAAGACTGGTGTATCCTTGATGCTTGCTGTACAACTGTGGCAGCTGGGCTACTCCAAAGACAACTCTAGAAAACTTGATGCCTAGCTGCCACTGCAAACACCTCGACACCGTCTCTGGATTCTGATGGGCGAACAGCATAATTTACAACGATGCACTATACAAGATGAGTAATACATTACTACTGTCCGTAAACGTCGGCCAGCAAAAGATGATCTATATTTGGCTATGTGCTAAGGAATTCAGAAGATACACCAGAAGAGAGAGCCTTGAAATTCTCCAGCAAATATAAAGCCAGGAAAGGATGTCATTGCATAAATATGTTAAAAGTGTTGCGAAGTGACCTCAAGAAAACAGGGCTCGGTACTCTCAAATCAAGAATGGATCTGGAGAAGCTAAAGATTTTGGTCCGAGGACAAGACACAGTGGTCAAAAGTGAAGGACTGATTGCAGTTGTAGGATGTTTTAACTACCACAGCTGCAGAATACAATAATATATGTATACATGCACGCATGCATGCATGCATACATAGATATCGCCCACTGTTTATCCTGGTAGTCGTTGCTTATATTCTGTTCTAAAGATATATATTTTGTTCTGTGTTTCTAGGTGCTGGCGAATCCGGGAAGTCCACAATAGTCAAACAAATGCGAATATTACACGTGAATGGCTTTGGGCCTGAGTAAGTACTCTAGTATAGTACAGCTTGTTAAACTCCTATTTTGAACATGATGTAAGAAATTCTTCTATTGAATATTTTGAACATAGTTGGATTGGAAGACGTTGCTGCCTTAGCAAGTACTGTCATCCAATCCAAGTACATCAAAATATTCAATAGTATGCTTTTTATGGAAACATTTAAAAGCTATTTCTGAGCTGTACTGTATATGCGCTCTGTCTGTCCGTAAGTACAAATTCATGTAGATTTAATAGAATACATGGCGGCCATCTAGGCGGAAATGTATTAATTTGTCTAAGACTAATACAGGAAATTGCTCTACGACTGATCGTTTGTTTATTCCTGAGCTTCATGTATACCAGCAGAGATGAATTCTATTGATTTGTGAAAGGACAAGATAAATAATTCACATATATACATACGAGACGCTACTAGAAGCTATTGTTAACCATTTATTGTTAATGGTCAAAATTTATCACGGGGAATGGAAATATATTTCTCAAAGATAGTGTAATGCGTGTAATGATAATGTGGCCTTCATTATACGTGAAGTTGGTAATGGCCAATCTGCTAGTGGTTTTGGGAAATGTCCATTTACAGGCCGACTGATCAGTGATAAAGCTTGAGCTTTTTAACCATGTAGCCACCTGGCCCCCTAAAACCACCTGGCCCCCTAAAACCACCTGAACTTAACCCTTTAATGACCACATTTTTTCAAGAAAATCAAAATATTTCCTTATGGACTGTTCATTTGTAGACCAAGAGACTATTTTTGAAATTTTACCACTGGAATGGCTGACTTGGTTACCGAGCCAATCATTGCTGTGGTAAATTTTCAAAAATACTCTTCTCATGGCTTGCAAACGGAGATTCCTCAAAGCCACTACAAAAGCCGGTTTGGGCCGAATTCGGCATGACAGGGTTAAGGGGCCCCAGACAATTTTTCCAGAGCCCAATTTTATAATTCTGATGCATCGACACACAGGATCCCGCATTTAGAAACGGGATATAATAATAAAGAACTTACTAATGTAGCATGTGTTGAGTATGATACTCTCAAGCTTAATAATATTGTCTTAGCCTGCAATAGACGACTCATCATCAGATATACATAAAATGATGCTATGTTCACAATCTTAAAATATGGATGGAAAGATTTAGTTAGTCACCTAAGGGCTAGTGACTTTGAAATTTTGGTCACCCATCCTAAAATCGAGTAGCCTTGGGCTACTGAGATACTGGGACCCTGCTAATCTTCATCACTGCAAATGAAGGCTATTTTTCAAAATTTGTCATTGGATTAGCTGGCCCGATAAGCAAGACAATGATTTCAGTTGTAATTTCTAAAAATGGTCCTTTGGCCTGCCAATGAATCAATTTGATTCGATTGATTAATGTTTCGCGTGGCCATCTTGGATTATCACAACTTCTGGAAATTCTATAGGAAATGAATTTGAACAGTTTTAAATGCCTTTCTCAAGAACCAGTTGGTGGATATGAAGGACAGGTGGGTGGATGAACTGTATGGTAATTGGCTCCAGAACTTCCATTCAGCATTTTGATTGGTCCATTTTAGCTCACCTGGCCTGAAAGGACAAGTGAGCTTATGCCGTGGCGACCGTCCGGCGTGTGTACATCATCCGTCGTCCGTCCGTCCGTCAGCTTTTCCTTTAAACAACTTCTCAGGAACCACTAGGCCGATTTCAATTATATTTGGCAGGAAACATCCTTAGGGCATAACGATCCAAGTTTGTTCAAATGAAGCTCATCGGCCAATTTGGCCAGAGGCCATCTTGGATTTCGGCTGATTTTAGGAAACATCTTAAAAAATATTCTCCGAAACTGCTTTGGGAATCGATTCAAAACTCATGAAACGTCATCTAGGGAAAGCGGTAAGCCAAGTTTGTTCAAGAAGACTTGATTGACCAAATGTTTCGGTGGCCATCTTTTACTTTAGCAATCTGATTGTCGTTCTTGTTACCGCTGAATTTAAAGACTCATGTCTTTTCAAATGCCAATGATTGAAATAGTAATGGCCCAGTTGAGCACCAATGCCCTTGGACCTCTTGTTTTCTATTTTTCATGTACATACATGTATAAGTGGGAGATCAGTACTGTATGTACAATCCATCCTGGCAGAGAGATCAATATTGATCAATCTTGTTATTGGAAGTGCACTAGCTTGAGAAAGCCTATGCTTATGCAGTAGTCCCCGTGATCGGTGTGATGGCAGACAGTAACTCATTCATTCTTGAAGTCTCAACGTCTCTTTCAATACAACCTTGCAAAAGCTGTTGAATATTTTAATATTATATGGCTGGAAAAACATTAGTGTGGCAGTGGCTTCCAGTCACATTATTTCTAAATACATATAATATAAGGACACACGTGGTCTGAATCTGGTTGGCAGTAAAGTCTCTCTCTCTCTCTCTCTCTCTCTCTCTCTCTCTCTCTCTCTCTCTCTCTCTCTCTCTCTCTCTCTCTCTCTCTCTCTCTCTCTCTCTCTCTCTCTCTCTCACACAGCCGAATTAACAAAATCTCAGATTTTCCTGATTTGTTTTCCCGATTTTTCGCATTTTCTCTGCTCATTACGAAGTTGTGGAATCCTAGTGTACTGTCACAACTGTTCTTGTGTTAAATTCTGAGGCACAGTCAGATCAATAGTTTGCAGTAGTCGTCATGCGAGTAGGGGTCCATTAAATGGTAGAACCTGCCTTCGATGGACTGCACTTTGCAATCTGTAAATACTAACTGTATTCAGTGAATACAAGAATATTGAACTTGAAGATATTCATAGATCTGGAATTCGATGTGATCCAGGGATACAGAGTTTTTAATCCTTTTCACGGCCAATGTCTGGAAATCCTCTTTGACATGTTTGAAGGTAACAGCTTTTGTTGTGTGAAACTTTGAGCCAAATTGGATCAGTAATTTGTTAGATACATCTCTGGGCATGCACGCACAGCCATGCATGCACTCACACACGCATGCACGCGCACAGTAATATGTGATACCCTCTTCTCATTATGGGGGTCAGGTTAATTATAATAATATAACTTTAATCTTGAAACAATCATGTTCTCGCTCTCTCTCGCTGGCGCTCTCACTCTCTCGCTCTCTCCCCCTCCATCCCTCCCTCCCTCTCTCTCAGCCCCACTTCAATGTAACTAGCATTTGGTTGATTAGCTAATGGTTGCTTCAGTCCTTGACAACAGCATCAGTGCTGTAACCTAACATATTTCTTATATTGCTAAAAATATCTGCAGTACTTGTACTGGTCTATCTGTTTATAAGGGTGAATTTTAAGCATTATAGAAATTAAATTTTGCGTTTTTAATTTATTTTCAGTGAACGTAAGCAGAAAATAGAAGATATCAAAAAGAATATTAGAGATGCAATTTTGGTAAGTCTTTATTATTAAATTACGTTTTATGTGACCCTTTTACTGGCTAAATTGGTAAAGTCACAATATTTCCTTATTGAATGTCCATCTGAAGGTAAAGAGAAGCGTATTTTGAACTCACCTGGCCTGAAAGGCCAAGCGATCTTATGCCATGGCGACTGGTTTCAATTATATTTGGCAGGAAGCATCCTTAGGGCATAGGAATCAAGTTTGATCGGCCAATTTGGAATCAAGTCAGATCGGCCAATGTGACCGGTGGCCATCCTGGATTTGGGGCGATTTTGAGAAATGTCTTTAAAAATCTCCGAAACCGGTTGGGGAATCGATTCAAAACTCATGAAACATCATCTAGGGCAGGAGGTAAGCCAAGTGTTTTCAAGAGAACTTGCTTGACCAAATGGTTCGGTGACCCATCTTGGATGACCTAGTTTTCACGAAAACAACTTCTCCGGAACTGCTGAAGGGATCAGGCCGAAACTTGGAAGATATGAGAATCTGGCAGACAAGGTCAGCTACATGTAGATCCTGACTGAGAATCTGACTGACAGACTTTGTCAGCTACATGTAGATCCTGACTGAGAATCTGACTGACAGACAATGTCAGCTACATGTAGATCCTGTCTGAGAATCTGACAACATCAGATCATTTTCCTTAACCTTAGTTACCAATTTCAATGATCTCAACACACGACCACGCAGCAGCGGGGGGGCATTCTGAGTCACAGTTTCATTGTATCTGTTGCATCACATAATTTCTCATCAGTACTGGGCAAAGTATTTACTGTAATCATAGGACTTGGTATGTACGTGTACTTATTTCTAAATCTAGTTGCGGAGGTCCTGGATTTTGATTCTTTTTATGCTATCGTTCCTTTTTATCCTGTGAATCCTGTCTTCCCAAAACATCACTTTTCAACTAACTGTATATGTTCTTGAATATTTTGAAACTAATTTGACAGGAACCTGTTGCTGAACATCTCCCAGTCAAATCAGTTTCAAAATATTAAATAGAATATTTATTAAATTGTAAATTAGTTTTTGAATTCGTGTTCAGATGGTTAACCCTTTAACCCTCAAATTTGTTCAAGAAAATTTCAATTTTCTCATAGAAAAGGTACATTTACAGACCAAGAGAAGACTATTTTTGAAGATTTTTCATTGGAATGACTGGCTCAGTTATCGAGCCAGATAACCAAGCCAGTCATTCCGGTGGAAAATTTTCTAAAATAGTCTTGGTCTGCAAATGGACATTTTTGAAGACCAGTGTAGAAACGTTTTTTTATCTGATATGGTTGTTAAATGGTTAGGGAGCTGTGTAGTGATACTTGGTATCTTTGTCCTAACTTGTTTCGTGCTTCTATCTTTTTATTAAGTATATACAGTACAGCTCAGAAATAACTTAGGATGTTTCCAAAACAAAATAAAACATACTATTGAATATTTTGAACATAATTGGATTGGAAGACATTGAGTACTGCCTAAGGTAGCAGTGTTTTCCAATCAAATTATGTTCAAATAATGCAACAGAACACTATTTTCTATTTTCTAAGTAGCATATTTATGTTTTGTAATCATATTAAGGTATTTCTGAGCTGTACTGTTCATTGTTAATTATTCATCAACAACTAAGCTTTGTCTACCCTTGGACTATTCATTGTTTTTCAAATATACATACATGCTGTGTAGATACATAGATCGTATACTTAGCGGTTTTCATACTGAATTTCTGGAAGTAAAACTAATTACGAAATCTAGCACCAACGGTGAATTTGCGGTCTAAAATATTGAGATTAGTGATTTATAATCATTTATATTCTCATTCTTTATATAACAAGCTACAATTTACAATTTAAGTCACGTTCAAAGGATGCATCGAGGAAAGTTTTTGAAAATCATTTTAGCATTTTCCAAGCCTATTTGTGATATGATGATGACTGTGTAGTTATCTGCTTACTCTGATTGAATACATCGTGGTATCTGCGGTCAGGGATGTGAAAATAACAGATGCTGGATATAACCCTTTAACCCACGAAATTTTTCATAGAAAATGTCCATTTTCAGACTAAGAGAAGACTATTTTTGAAATTTTACCACTGGAATGACATACTCGATAATTGATCCAGTCATTCCAGTGTTAAATTTTCAAAATGGTCTTCAAATGGATAGTTCGCAAGACCACTGCAGGAGCAGTTTTTGTCTGGTATGAGTGTTAAAGGGTTAAATCTATGGCCAGGATTGAGTATTGTCATCTGTGCACAGTGGTACATGAAGCAGCCTAAGTCAATGGAAGGCATCACACAAATGTCTGACCTCAATGAATTATGTTACTCAGCAAGCTGACATCACTCGCAAGCTGACATCACTCGCAAGCTGACATCACAATCATAATACGGCATAGATCCATCACAAGAGCCAAAAAGTCAATCTGCAAATTGTCTTTGTTAAATTTTCATTACGTAATAAACATTCTGTTGTTTATTTTACTGTCAAATTAGTTGCAAAATATTTTACAGTTTACCTGTATAGTTCCCTTGAAATTTAGATTCTAGGGAATTCAGGTCTCAAGGTTTCAAATCGATTCAACATGCGTAAAAAAGTTGGTGAAGCTTAACTATAAATGGACGGAGCATGATTATAAATAGATCCATCTATAGCTACAAAATTATATATACAAGGTGACATACACTGTTTGAATGACGACTGGTGTCGCTAAAATTAACAACTTTCAGTAACACCTTTTTCTGAAATTAACACCAGCTTTGCTGATAATCTGTACATTCGATGCGGACTGGATACATGTATTTATAGAAATTCAGATTTCCACAATCTACAGAAATGGAACTCAAATTACCAAAAATGATTATTAGAATCAAAGCTACTTATGCTGTAGCTGATCTTTTGACACTTAACTTGGAAAAAAAATTTAAGAAATTTCCATTTGCAGACCAAGAGAAGACTATTTTTGAAAATTTACCACTGGAATGACTGGCTCGGTTATCAAGCCAGTGATTCCATTGTTAAATTTTCAAAAATAATCTGGTATGCAAATGGACTTTTCTATGAAAAAATTGAATTTTCATAAACAAATTTGAGTCTTAAAGGGTGAAGGGCTGCCGCAAGCTAGGTATTTTATGTAAATTAAACAGCAGTGTAGGCCCTATAGCGTGATGCATTTAATAAATCTAATTCTTTAGACTTTGTCACAACTCTTATTTAACACGCATTAATCGTGCCAACTCCGGCCTTGTCCTGCTATACTGTCTGCTTTCTAAGACCATGTTATGTTCACACATCATGGCTAGCTCAATGATGCAATTATCTGATGATATATACAACACGATTTGTGTATCCACTGTTTGAAATATACATTTCGCTCTTTCTGAAGTATGTTTCCGTAGGTTTGGTACCCTCTTGGTAGTTCCAGTCGCTTTGGTCATTGCAGTTGTTAGTCAGAATATTTTTGCTTCAGAGGGATAGGTTGTTATAGGGCAGACCGACATGGTTTCATATCTGTGGTTTTGATTTTGTCGCTTTGCCAAATACATAGAGTTGCATTTTTGTCAGACATCCGTAACATTCACATTGGTTTCTATTAGAATATGAGTGTTACATGACACAGTGCTAGAGTTTGGAGTGTGAATGAACTAACGTACCCTGGTAGTGTACAGCTCATTCCTTTCTAGTGGTTGACGGCATGCATCTCTGCTTTGTAACTCTTTAATTACCAAGATTTGTTCAGAAATTCTATATTAAAATCAGTGAATGTCCATTTGCAGGACAAACGAAGACTATATTTGAAACTTTACCACTGGAATGACTGGCTCGATTACCACGCCAGTCGTTCCAGTGGTAAATGTTCAAAATAGTCTTTGTTTGACCTGATATTGGACATCCCTGAAGACCATTGTATCAGCTGGTTTTGGCCATCTTGACCAGTAAAGGTTTTGTCCGGCTTGACCAGTAAAGGTTTCGCCCGACTTGACCAGTAAAGGTTTTGGCCATCTTGACCAGTAAATGTTTTGTCCAGCTTGACCAATAAAGGTTTTGCCCGACTTGACCAGTAAAGGTGTTGTCCGGCTTGACCAGTAATGGTTTTGTCCGACTTGACCAGTAAAGGGTTTGTCCAGCTTGACCAATAAAGGCTTAGCCTGACTTGACCAGTAAAAGTTTTGTCCAACTTGACCAGTGAAAGTTTTGTCCGACTTGACTAGTAAAGGTTTTTGGCCGACTTGACCAGTAAAAGTTTTGGCCGGCTTGACCAATAAATGGTTAATCATTCACTGATAAAGAGTGACTCTTTAAACAATAGACATTGGTAGGTAATATGTACTTTTCTAGGGAAAGTAGATATTTTACGAAACTTACAACTGGAATGACCATGTCAGTTATTCCAGTTGTAAGTTTTCAATGATATCGCTTTCGTGTCATCAAGTGTACATTGCATAACCATTTAACAATCATAGCTGCCAAAAAGGCTTCTGCAGTCGTCTTGAGAAATGTCCATTTGCAGACCAAGAGAAGAGCATTTTTGAAAATTTACCACTAGAATGACTGGCTCGGTTATCGAGCCAGTCATTCTATTGGTAAATTTTCAAAAATAGTCTTCTCTTGATCTGCAAATGGACATTTTCTATGAAAAATTATGAAATTTCCTGAACAAATTAAATGGTTATAGGCCTTGGTGACTTCTGCCCCGCTGTTGCTGTCTCTGGGTGAATCAAATGTTTGTGCTTCATCTTGACGCTACATCGGCCGTTGCAAGGCAATCTCAGTTAAAGACTGTACTATTAGCTGCATCATGTTGTGCATGATATCACACGATAATGCACTGGCGATATTACTAGATTACTGTAGATTATCCTTTTAATCACAATTTGGTTCCAGTCAGTCACAAGTCATTGTATGCTCTGAAAAGTCAATCTATGGTTTCCAAGTCATGTGAGGAACATAGTTATCGACAGAAGTGACATGTCACAAGGCATTCATCAAATACGTTCATTTATATGGGAGGGCTGCGTGAAAAGCATTTGCCGTGAATATTTGTGTCTATTCCAAACATGTCATTATAATTGTTTTATCTGTGCATGTGCACACATTTCTCGAAGCAAAGGCGAGTACATGAATGTGACCATAGGTACAAATGTACCATAGTTTATGGCCCTGTAGTCAGAACATAAAATGCAAATTCAGACAGCAGGTTCTGGTACAAAAGGTTTACAAGCCAAACATGCCATTTGGCAACTGACACCGCGGAGTCATTGCTTCTTGTACGACCTCTGGCATACATGTCTGGATCAATAATCTATGTGATTCTATAACTTGCTGTTATTAACTAACTGACCGCTGCAAGCCACCAGACAATAATTTCAATCAGCAATAACTCTGGACCTGCTGAATATTTTAACCACCAACAACTTTCAGTCAAATTGTTTTCAAAATAATCATCATATCCAGAGTTAAACCACATGGAAAATGTAGTCTGCAGAAATACAGCCGGCAGACAGTTAATTAGAGCAGATGCACTCCCTGTATAGCGTTGACTAATACTGTATCCACCTTGCTGGCTTATTAACCCTGTTTAGAATGATCATGATCCGCTAGGAAAATTAAAATATTTGCTTACTGAATGGCCATTTTCAGGCCAAGAGAAAACTTTTCTTGAAAATTTACCACTGAAATTACTGGCTTGGTTACCAAGTCTGTCGCACCAGTGGTAAAATTTCAAAAATAGTCTTGGCCTTCAAATGAACATTCAATAAGCAAATATTTTTTTACTGCTCAAGAGCATTGTAGAGGCTGGTTCTGGCCGGATTGATAAGTAAATCGTTAAATATTCTGCGATAGTGTCTCGCCCATGCCCGCAGGTAAGCTGTTGTAGTATCTCACCCACGCCTGCAGGTAAGCTGTGCTAGCTTTCTAATCAATAAGTTCTGTTTAAACTTATGGATCGATAAAACATTCAGTTCAGGTGGTTGTGGTGGAAGGCATCAATATACCATAGGACATAATGAGCCTGGGTGAATAAAATATTTAGTCGGTAAAACGGACAAATGCTCTCCAAACACCTTGACTTATCTGTATCATATTTAAGACAGAACATGTGATGGTGGTTTTATGATAGCCATTTATAGGGACATGTCCCGCGGCTCGGTGTATATGATGACCCCATCTCAGTTCTAATGAAAATAAATTTTATAGGAGACTGAATAAAAAACAAGCATTCAAAGCAATTCTCTGTCTCACGCTTTAAGCTGACCTTGACCTTGACCATTGATCATTTGACTGCAACATCAATATACTTGTTTGTGATCCCAAGGCAACCATCTACCAAAGTTTGTTTTTTCAGTAGAACTTGACCAGCAGTAATTGATCCTTTTTGATGAAGCTGGTCTTTGACATTTTTTTTTATCACAAAATCGATAGACTTCCTCGAGACCCCAAACCCAAGGTTGATGAAGATCCCGCCAGAAATTTGTTAGTTATTGCGCTCGACACAATAGTGTTGAGACATATAGTGGCGAGCGTAATTAGTGTTTATTCCCAGAAATGCGGAAGATGCCTTCAGGGACCATTTAAATTTCAGAATTTTCCCTTACGAATGTTCCGGACTATAAGTCTACGCAGGGACCCCAAATTCAATCTGTTCTCGGATCTTGTACATCTCACCATGTCCCTGAAAGGTCTTGATATTTTAACTTTTTGTATCCATTCCCAGACTAAAGCTTTAGTAATGATAGAAGTTAATCGTCATTAACCGTCTGATTGCTGCAAGCCACCAAACAATAATGTCAATGGGCAATAACTGGATCGGTGCTGAATATGTTTAATACAATGATTTAGCCACCAACAACTTTCAGTCAAATTGTTTTCAAAACTCAGCATGTCCAAAGTTACACACCATGGAAAATGTAGTCGGCAGAGATTCAGCAGCCAGACAGTTAACCCTTTAATGGTCAAGATTTTTCAAGAAAATTAAACTGCTTTTTGAATGCCCACTTGCAGGCCAAGATAAGACGATTTATAAAGATTTACTACTGGAATGACTGGCTCGATTATCGATTCCAGTGGTAAATTATCAAAAATCCTCTTATCTTGACCTGCAAATGGCCATTCCTGAAGACCACAGCAGAGGCCGGTTTAGGCCAGCTTGACCATTAAAGTGTTAAATGCAGTGGTCTTGTCAGAGAAAGGCTCATTTGCAGACCATGAGAAGGCTATTTTTGGAATCTCTGGGTTGACTACACTTAGCTCGACAACTGAGGCAGGAATTCCAGTGGTAGCTTTTCAAAAATAGTTTTCTCTTGACCTGCAAATGGACAATTACTAAGCAGTCATTCTTGTGATAACTTTTTGAAAAAAATTATTTTCTCTTGGTCTGAATTACTGAGCAAAAATTTAATTCTTCTTGCCTACTCTTGACCATTATAATGGTTATTAGTGTGTGCTCTTGAACCATTCTTGTCTGTTATCAGCACTGTGAACCTTGAACTCTTATCTCATGCTAAATATAGACTGGTTTCTCTGATAATGCTCATATGTGATTGACATATGTTCATCTTCACATGCTTGTTGTAATTCTTCAAAATATAGTGCTTGAAAATTTAATGCCATTTGTGTAATTTTGAAAACTATTTCTCTTAACCATTTAACCCTCGAATTTATTCAAGAAAATTACAATTTTCTCATAGAAAATGTCCTTTTGCAGACCAAGAAAAGATTATTTTTGACAATTTACCACCGGAATGACTGGCTCAGTAAATTTTCAAAAAAGTTTTCTTGGTCTGCAAATGGACATTTCTCAAGACCATTGCGGAAGCCGTTATTGGCTGATATGAGTGCTAAAGGCGTAAATGTCCATTCAGACCTACCTCTAACTGACACATGCTTTTGCCATCTTAAGTTCTTTACCCGTTAACTCTTAAATTTGTTCAAGAAAATGTAAATTTCCTCTTGGAGAATGTCTATTTGCAGAGCAAGAGACGACTGTTTTTGACAATTAACCACTGGAATGATTATCTCGGTTATCGAGCCAGTTATTCCAGTGGTAAATTTTCAAAAATAGTCTTCACTTGGTCTGCGTATGGATGTTTTCCAAGACCACTGCAGAAGACATTTTTGGCCGATTTTGAGTGTCAAATGGTTAATTAATATGATGCTCGAAGCCTACACACTTTATCATAGCCACTGAGTTGTATTGAATGAGCACCTGTCTATAATGGCCATCCTCTGATGGTCCATAGCACACACTTGGTCATATATGTGCTTGGAATCCAAATCATTTGTAATTTATGACAATGTTTTGGCAGATGTTTGCCCCCCTCCCCCATTTCCCCCTCTTGTCAGAGTGTGAGATAGACACATATATGGTAAATGATTAAAATGTCATGTAAAACTGACACAGAAATTCACATCATACTCTGCTGATATGACCACGCATTTAAAATAATGCTATTTTTAGAAGCAGAAATGTAAAATAAAATTTACTGTCTTTTTGCTTGTGAATTTAAGTAAGCTGATTAGAGGCACCTGTTGTGTTTACCTGTATAAAGTGTACTGATAATAACTTTGCTTTACAGTACTAATAAGCCCTAAGAGGATGTGACTATGCATCTTAATATATGGATATAAATAGATCTTCTGACCCAGATTATATCTCTCAGCTTGAATGATTGATATGCCTGAGTAGAAAGTGTCCACTTTCAAGGTCAGCCCACTCAATATTAAACCCGTAAGTCAGGAATTAAATTTAATAAAAAATTGATTTCGGGGATGAACTCGAAAAATTTGTGATGCACTTTTACAATAAATGAAATAAGGTAATAAGTAATCGTTTAATGGTCAAACAAACACATTTTTTTTACTTGCTTAGTAAGTGGCCATTTTCTGGCCATGAAAAGACTATTTTTTAAAATTTATCACTGGAATGATTGCCTTGATAGCAGAGCCAGTGATTCCTGTAATATAAAATATAACAAAGTTGATAGTATCTCAGTAGCTGCGGGGTTCAGATTTTTTTCTGGTTTTCCAGAATTTTTTTTTTACCACACCCCAAGGTATGGAATCCTAGTGTATGTTCACATCCATTCCGGTATTATACTTTGAGCCAACCTAGTGTATGTTCACATCCATTCCGGTATTATACTTTGAGCCAACCTAGTGTATGTTCACATCCATTCCGGTATTATACTTTGAGCCAAATCAGAACACTAGTTTCCTAGATATCACAGATACATAATTTGATCCGATCCAGATCCGGTTTCTTTTATCCGGAGCTTGACCAAAATCTGGAAATCCTCTTGCACGACAATGTTCTTCGTTGTGTTAAAATTTTAGCCAAATCATATAAGTAATTTTTTAGATACAGCCCGAAAAAATCTTTCGTGACTGACTGACTGACTGACTGACTGACTGACTGACTGACTGACTGACTGACTGACTGACTGACTGACTGACTGACTGACTGACTGACTGACTGACTGACTGACTGACTGACTGACTGACTGACTGACTGACTGACTGACCGACAGAACGACTAACGGACATGACAGTTTATTGAGCTGCTACACACAGCTAAAAAGGTAATCCCTTGGTCTGAAAATGGACATTTTCTATGAGAAAATTGTAAGAAGTTAAGTTCATTGGAACCAGTGAAGAGATAGTTGAACTAAGAGTATGTATGCGTTGATGTCTTTAATTATACGCCTCGTATGCAATAGTGTACTTTTGTGATCAAAAGTCTAAAGGTCACTGCTATGAATACGTATAAATTTAACAGCTCAGTCAAAATAAAGGTGTTTTGCTGGCACAGTTGTATATAATGCAGGTAAGAATGTGTGACCAGTACAGGAAATTCTGCAATCATGAGTGTATAGGATATGCATAGGTGTATGCCTACCTAATATACATGTTTTATAAATAACAGTAATTTATATATTAAAGGCACATATTCACACCAGAACGCTTGAAAATAAACTGTTTAAAATTGTATCCTATTAGAGGCATAAATTATGTACCTCAATGCAATGAAATGAAATAAATCTTAAAATATAATGATTTCATTCCATCTTAATTACTATAATTTTTTAGACATGTATAACTTATTAAAATTCAGAACTGAAAATTATATTAATATAATTATACAGAATAAAATTATCACATATGAACCCTTTAATGGTCAAGCCGGCCAAAACCGGCATCTGCACTGGTTTTGAACAATGTCCATTTGTAGGCAAAGAGAAGACTATTTCTGAAAATTTACTACTAGAATGACTGGCTCGATAACCGAGCCAGTCATTCCAATTGTAAATTTTCAAAAATATTTTCTTGGCCTGCAAATGGACATTAAATGAACAAATATTTTTGATTTTCTTGACTAAATTTGACTAATATAGGGTTAAGATTCCAGTCAAATTAATTAAAAAACTTTCGGGGTTTTGTCAGTGAAAGGGTTAAGTCTGAAAAAGGTTATCAAACATAGACCACAAGTTTAACAAACTCTTTAAATTTCAAGGGACATAACTCTGCCAATCATCTTTGGCGAATTATCGTAATGCGAACTCGGACGTTATTCTATCCTCTCACTAGGAAATATTTCTTTAGCTTCGGAGATAACTGATTTCAATGATAGAGTGAGCATGAAACTGTGTCTGAATTATTTTGAAAATAGTTTGACTGAAAGTCATGACCACAATTATGGTGCATCACAAAGCTTGTCTCCACGTTCTTAATCCATTCACCAACAAGTCCTTAAAAATAAATTTTTTACGATATCAAACTTATTCTGTTGAACACTTTGAAATACATTTTACTGGAAGACGTTGTTCCAGCCTACGGCAGCAACAGCTTCCAGTCAAATTAATTTTAAAATATTCAACAATGTGCATTTAGATTTTCTTGCCATGCAAGTAGAATGCAAATATTAACTCTTTAACACTCAAATCAGCCAAAAACAGCTCCTAAGAAATGTCCATTTGCAGAGCCAGAGAAAACTGTTTTTGAAAATGTACCAGTTATCGAGCCAGTCATTCCAGTCATAAATTTTCAAAAATAGTCTTCTCTTGGTCTGCAAATGGACGGTTTAAATTTTCTGCAGCAAATTTGAGGGTTAAACGGATAAATTCACAGTATGCACATAGAAAGTGTTTTTATTTCGACCCCTGTTTAACCCTTACCACTCTGATGTCAATATTCTATCTTTTACTGTGTTACTAGCAATGAAACTGGTGCACATTTTTTCAACAATTTTCTACGACAGCACCATCTTCCACCAAATTTGTTGGAAAAATTACACCAGTCCATCTTTAAATTTAATTAGAAAATGTTTAATTTGGTCATCAGAGTTGTAAGGGTTAATGTTGTCTAACTGATGAATGAAATGTCTACTTGACAGATGATTTGTATAATATTGATTCTATTGCTCCACAATGCTGAAACGATGGAGAATTCTGCAATCAAAAGGTCAAGGTCACGATACTATGATGTTCAGTTCTACATGATAACAAACTCTAATTCTGCCAAAGATGGTTTGATAATGGCCGGTACAAGGAGACTGAAAATTGTGCGATTTTATTATCTCGTTCTGAAAGCTGGTTTCATTAGCTAGCTAAATAATATATCTTCCCAAGAAGTTGTATGCGATTTGACTGAAAATTATTGCTATGGATAGGAACCAATATCAGAAATGTAATACCGACCGACCGACCAGCAGGCAGGCGACAAGACAGACAGAGAGACAGACAGACAGACAGACAGGATTATGTAAGGTGGAATTATAAATATATTGGATGGGATACTGGTGGGTGGATCTAAAGGCTGGACATAACCCCACCCCACATAATCCTATTCAAATTATTTAGAATCCCACTGGACATAATTCTACCAGAACAATCTGCCAATAGACAAACATCTGCAAGTATATTTCTCAATCACTCCAATGCTTTGAAACGCTGTATAATCTGAGGCATATAACTCTAGGAATTTTGTACAGTGGGCAGTGTAGTGAGGGGTCTGCCCCCCCCCCCCCCCCCAGGAGCAAACTAGCATTGCATTGTAGCATACTCTCCCAGGCTTCAATACTGTGCCCAGGGACAAAACCAGCCCCAAATTGCCCCTTTGGCACCCCGTCCACAATACTTGAATACTACACGGAACTCTGCGCTTCACGATGGCACTGACAGTGGGTTTAGGATAGTGCTTTAAATAATGACCGGGCAGTAACTAATGTCTGGTGGGATTATCACCAGTATAATTATGTTTGGTGGGATTATTACCAGTGGGATAATGTCAAGTGGGGTTATGTTTGGTAGGATTATGATTAGTGGGATTGTTTGGAGGGATTATGTCCAGTGGGACTATGTCTGGTGGGAATATGCCTGGTGGGTCTATCTCTGTCTGGTGGGAATATGCCTGGTAGGATTATGCCTGGTGGTCTATCTATGTCTGGTGGGACTATATCTGGTGGGATTATGTAGTGTTTTATGTTTCTAGTGTGATCCTGTTTGTGCATCGATCACCTTATACTATTAATAGATGAGATCACTGTATACTATTGATAGATGAAATATCATTTAAACGTGCAAGTTCCTTGTTACATTATATTGCAAGCCATACAACTTGTGCATTGTCATACAATCTATATTAATTTATAAATCTATATGTTTTCCAGGCCACAATCCATTCACGAATGTCACACTAAGATATATCTCTCGAGCCGAAAGCTTCAATAACTCATCAATTCTTTTCAGAGTATTCAGCTTATAACAGATAATAATAAGCACAAGTCTAACCCTTTTATTAAGGAAACCCCAGTGATTGCAATTTAAAACTCGCCATACAGGTAAACTATTGTTTATTTTTTGACTGATTTAACTGGAAGACGTCGCTGCTATAGCTTCCAGTTATATTAGTTTCAAAATATTCACTGGAATATTTCTGATAATACCTAATTTATCGTCTGTGTGTGTTTGGGTTTCATGGGGTTAATTCACTGTTAGCTATTTATATACATGTGTGTGGGTGGCGGCGGTTTCTTATGCATGCGATAATAGAAACTCCAACAGAAACATTAATAACAAAAGCATTTGTAATAGAAGCCTGTGTTTCATTCTCCAGTCATACCTGTGTTTCATTCTCCAGTCATACCTGTCTAGAACAGACAGCCCTGTCCGGGGCCAAGTATTGGTGGAGTTTTACATAAATGGCTTGAATTAACCCTTTACTGGTCAAGTCGGTCAAAACCCGGCTCTGCCAATGGTCTGATGGAATGGCCATTTGCAGGGATTTCTTTTTACTACTGGAATGACTGGCTCGCTAATGGAGCTAAATGGTTCACTAAGATATATCACTCGAGCCCAAAGCTTCAATAACTCATCAATTCTTTTCAAATTTGATAACGTCTCATTGCTGACCACTTGTTATTTACTGGCTCCATTCAGCACTGTCCCATATAGACGGGTTCAGCTTTATGCGTTATACATGAATACGTTATACTCAATGTTTAAAATATATTTAACCATAACTCAAATTTGTTCAAGAAAATGTTTATGTTCTGATAGAAAATGTTCATTTGTAGATCAAGAGAAGCTTATTTCTGAAAATTTATAACTACAATGACTGGTTCGCTTACCGAGTCCGTCATTCCCTGTGGTAAATTGTCAAAAATACTGGTCTACAAATGGGCATTTCTCAACATTACTGCAGACGCCATTTTGACTGACATTGGTGTTTATTAACCCTTTAACACTTATATCAGCCAAAAACTGCTTCTACAGTGGTATTGAGAGATGTCCATTTGCAGACCAAGAGAAAACTATTTTTGAAAATTTACAACTGGAATGACTGGCCCGATGATCGAGCCAGTCATGCCAGTGGTAAAATTTCAAAAATACTCTTCGCTTGGTCTACAAATGGACATTTTCCATGAGAAAATAAAAAATTTTCTTGAACAAATTTAAGAGTTAATTGGTTAACGGTTTATCTAGTGCTATGGGAAAAGAACATGAGATGAGGCCATCCATAACAAAAGATTTAAAACCGGGTGGGAAAAAAAGAGAGGATTCTTTCTTTTTTTTAAATTATTAATTTATTTTAAAATGGACATAAATATCTGTTTTCTCAGATATTTGACTAGAAGTCCATTAAATAGTGTTGTAATTTGCCAAATTTATCATGTTTTTCATGACACAATTGGCAAAAGGGATTCACATTGCATACAAATGGGACTAAAAACATTGTAATTTGTATAGTTTGACAAATGTATGAGTCTTTTAACCCTTATTCTGGGATTTTTTTAAATTTTTTTACTTCCGACCGGGTGAGAAAAACCCAAAAAATTTCACCCAAGAGGTTTCCAGGAAACAAAACTATTTTTAGCTTCCTTGCCCGTGAGCTTATGCCATGGCAGCCGTCCGTCATCCGTCCGTCGTCCGTCATCCCTCCGTCAAATTGCTTCTTCTTAGCGGTTCGACCGATTTAAAACAAATTTGGCTGAAAAGATCCTCTGCTGGTACTCTCCAGACCTTTTTTCCAAATTTTGATTGGTCAATTTTTTGGGGTGAAAACCTTAGATTTTATGAAAAATCTACCGGAAATGGTCAAAATGCTACTCCTCCTTAGCTCCTTGACATATTTTAACCAAATTAGACTAGATGGATTCTATGATGGTAGGCTCTAGAAATTCTATTCAGAATTTTGATTGATCAATTTTTTGGGTGAAAATCTTAGATTTTATGAACAATCTTCTGGAAATGGTCAAAATGCTACTCCTCCGTAGCCATTTGACATATTTCAAACAAATTTGGCTAGATAGATACTGCGGTGATAGGTTCTAGAACCTCTATTCAGAATTTTGATTGATTAATTTTTTGGGTGAAAATCTGAGATTTTATGAAAAATATACCGGAAATGGTCAAAATGATACTCCTCCTTAGCTGCTAGACATATTTCAACCAAATTTGACTAGATGGATTCTATTCTGGTAGGCTCTAGAACATCTATTCAGAATTTTGATTGATCTATTTTTTGGGTGAAAATCTTAGATTTTATGAAAAGTCTAACGGAAATGGTCAAAATGCTACTCCACCATAGCTGCTTGACATATTTGAACCAAATTTGACTAGATGGATTCTATGATGGTATGCTCTAGAAAATCTATTCAGAATTTTGATTGATTAATTTTTTGGGTGAAAATCTGAGATTTTGTTAAAAAGAATTCATGGAAATTTTCAAAAGGCTTCTCATTAACTGCTTGGTGATTTTCAACCTAGTTTTACTGGAAGAGCCCTATGGGTGTAGGTTTCAGAACTTGTATACAAAATTTTGATTGGTAAATTACTTTGTGAAAATCTTGCGTTTTATGAAAATTTACTGGATATCGCTTAGAATGCTACTCCTCATTAACTGCCTGGGCGATTTCAACCAGACTTGGGTAGAAGGGCCCTATGGTGGCAGGCTTCAAATCCAGTATGCTGAATTTTGATTGGTCAGTTTTTGGGTGGCCATCTTGGATTTTCCAAAGGCTTTGGTAAATCAGATAAAAGCCTACACCTCATTAACTGCTTCGCAGATTTCAATCAATCTCAGCTGAAAGAACCCTAAGTGGGTAGGCTTCAGAACATATATAGAAAATTTTGATTGGTTGGTTCTTTTAGTGGCCATCTTGGATTTTCTGAAAATTGTCCATTGTCTTTAAATGAAAATGGTTCAAATGCTATGGGTCCAGGTGAGCGTCATTTTGGCCTGAGCATTGTGATACAGTGTAATGTGCTTACAACTTTCAGTCAGAGTTAGCGGTTTCATGCTCATTTTACCGACAATCTAATCAGTTTTCTCTAAAGCTGAAGAAATATTTCATTATGAAAGAAGGATAGACTAATAGCCAAGTTTGAATTCCGATAATTCTCAGCAATCTTTGCCAGAGTTATGTCCCTTGAAATATAAAAAGTTTTAAATTTACGCTTTTGTTTTTAATAACCTCTGGCTATGATATTATCCACACACGGTCTGCTAGAGTCCTTTCATGCATGGTCAACTCTGGCAAAAATCGATTCTACCTTAGTTTTTGAGAAATTTGCTCATTTTCATTGACCAAGAGAACTGTGTGTATTTTACAACGCCATGCCCCTGGAATTACTGGCCAGTCTTTCCAGTGATGAGCTTTCAAAATATTCTTCACTTGGCCTGGAAACAGACCTTTGATGTGAGAAATATTTTCCTGAACATTTTCTGGGATGAGTTCTAATTTGTTAGATTTTGCCACGAAGTGAACGTTGCAGAGCTGCATTAAAACGCATTACGATTGTCTTAAGTGGCTTAGTTCTATGGGCAAAGCGGTATTATGACTATACTGAATAAGGATAATGGCAAATGAATGCCTAAGATTCCTACTATAATGAATAAGGATAATGGCAAATGAATGCCTAAGAGTCCTACTATAATGAATAAGGATAATGGCAAATGAATGCCTAAGAGTCCTACTATAATGAATAAGGATAATGGCAAATGAATGTCTAAGAGTCCTACTATAATGAATAAGGATAATGGCAAATGAATGCCTAAGATTGCTACTATACTGAATAAGGATAATGGCAAATGAATGGCTATGATTGCTACTATAATGAATAAGGATAATGGCAAATGAATGTCTAAGAGTCCTACTATAATGAATAAGGATAATGGCAAATGAATGTCTAAGATTGCTACTATAATGAATAAGGATAATGGCAAATGAATGTCTAAGATTGCTACTATAATGAATAAGGATAATGGCAAATGAATGTCTAAGATTGCTACTATAATGAATAAGGATAATGGCAAATGAATGTCTAAGAGTCCTACTATAATGAATAAGGATAATGGCAAATGAATGTCTAAGAGTCCTACTGTCTTATTTCTAATGGTTTTAGCTGGTCATGAATATAAGCAAATGTAGGTTAGCCAGTGTCCATTTGCAGGCCATAAGATGAAAAGAATAGTATTTTTGAAAACTTACCACTGGAATTACTAGCTCACTTATCGAGCCAATCATTCCAGTGATCAATTCTAAAAAATGCTCTTCTCGTGTCCTGCAAATGGCGATTTCTTAAGAGCAGTAGAGGAGCTGTTTAATGCGGGCTAGATGATTAACAGGTAATCATCCATATGTACAGGTACGTCATTATATAAATAGATATATTGACATATTAATACTATTAATGTGCATATTATATGGATTTACATCATGTGCGATGCATCAGGTGTTACATTTATATCAATTATGATATCAGTGTGAGCTAATGGACCATTCCAGTTTAGCTATGCCCCGCCCATCTCTAGTTAAGCTCCGCCTACACCTCGCTCGTGTTGTGATCGATTGATCCCTGAACTCCATGACTATCAATTTCCAGAAAACTATGCAGGTAAGCTGTTACATGTTTTGAAACTAATTTAAGTGGATGCTGTTGCTGCCTATGGCAACAACAGCACCCAGTCAAATTAGTTTCAAAATGTTCGACAACATGTTTATTAAATAGTAAATACATATAATTCATACAATGTGTCTGACTATTAGGCGTTAAAGACGGACTAAGTCAAGTCATTCATGCCATAATTAATTATGACATCATACACGTCACTTAGTTGATTATGAGTCACTTAGTTGATTATGACGTCATGATGTCAGATGATGGATGGATGGATAAACTGGAATGATCAATTGGCTGACCTAATATATTGCAAATACTCTTGCAAAGTTGAAACACCCTTCACCTGTGCGTCTGTTTGTGCATCTCTGTGCATGTGTCTGTATGCGCATCTGTCTGCATCTGTCTGAGTGTATAATGTCTGCATCTGTCTGCGCATGTGTGTGTCTGCCGGTAAACCTGTCTGAGTCTGTCTGTGCATGTGTGTGTAAGCGTGTCTGCATCTGTCTGTGAGTCTATCTGTGTGTTCAACTGTCTGTGAGTCTGTCTACCTATGTCTGTCTGTTAGTCTGTACCTATGTCTGTCTGCTCAGCTGTCTGAGTATATCAGGGTGTGCATCTGTTTCTGTGTTTATCATCAATAATTATTGTGGCATATTTTGTTATACCTTAACCAACTGACACCAAACTTGGGTGTAGACAGAGTCTGTGTGAATATGAAGTTTCAGATGTCAAACAGTAAATTTATCGGCCCAGGAATAAATTCTGAAGGATTCGAGGAAATGGAGAGAATAATACATGTACTTCACTGGCATTTTTTGGCAAATTTAGAGCGATTAATTTTGAATTTGTAGCATTTTGGTATTTGGCTAGCATCCAGGTCTGCTCTCTGACTTATAGGTAAATCTGGGAATATAGGTCACTTGTAAGGGAAAAGAGCTATGGCATTGGCTGATTGTTGTCTGGTATGGCTGTAGCTTCAGCTACTAGGTCTGGTGGCGCTTAGCCCACTGCATGCTATTCTGATGGTATTAGTTACTTACCCATGCAGGATCTTGTACACAAAGAGGACATTGGCCTTAATCAAGATTGCATCAAAACCCGCCTTTACAGTCGTCTTGAGAAATATCAATATGCTGGCCAAGAGAAGCCTATTATAGAAATTGTAACACTGAGTCATTCATTCCAGTGGTAAATTTTCGAAACTGCTCTTGGTCTGCAATTTTATAGACATTTACTAAGCAAACAATATTTTTTTTACCAATCTTCACCAATAACCCTTTAACCCTTAAATCTTTTCAAGGAAATGTCAGTTTTCTCATTATAAAATGCCCATTTGCAGAATTCGGTTTTCGAGCCAGTCATTGCAGTGATAAATTTTCAAAACTAATCTCTTGGTGTGCAAATGGACATTTCTCACGACCTCTGCAGAAGCCGTTTCTGGCTGGTTTGAATGTTAATGGGTTAAATGATAAACGATTGAGACACATTGGAGATAAATGATTGAAACACATTGGAGATAAATGATTGAGACACATTGAAGACAAATGATTAAGACAAATTGTGGATAAATGATTGAGACACATTGAAGATAGATAATGGAGAGACATTGACGATAAAGCATTGGGACACATTGAAGACAAATGATTGAGACACATTGAAGATAAATGATTGAGACACATTAAAGATAAATGATTGAGACACATTGAAGATAAATGATTGAGACACATTGAAGATAAATGATTGAGACACATTAAAGAAGCCGTTTCTGGCTGGTTTGAATGTTAATGGGTTAAATGATAAACGATTGAGACACATTGGAGATAAATGATTGAAACACATTGGAGATAAATGATTGAGACACATTGAAGACAAATGATTAAGACAAATTGTGGATAAATGATTGAGACACATTGAAGATAGATAATGGAGAGACATTGACGATAAAGCATTGGGACACATTGAAGACAAATGATTGAGACACATTGAAGATAAATGATTGAGACACATTAAAGATAAATGATTGAGACACATTGAAGATAAATGATTGAGACACATTGAAGATAAATGATTGAGACACATTAAAGATAAATGATTGAGACACATTGAAGATAAATGATTGAGACACATTGAAGATAAATGATTGAGACACATTGAATCTATTATTGAGTATATAAATAGGAAATCATCAATGGCTTATGCTGTCATAGACGTCACTCTAGCTAATGTAAAATACCAGATTTCTATGGATTATTATACACTCATTGTATCCTCATGGTACTGAGTCTGTTAGCACCAAATGTCTCGATAGCTGTGATTGGTTGAAGCGGAGGATGGCTTGACTTAAAAGATCTGACTAGCGACTGGCAACCTGCGTCTTGGCATCTCAAGGTCTTCGGACAATTAGGTAGAATATTAAAGTTTTGCAAAATTCCTTGAGATGTTAATGTTGGCCTCTTGTTTTATGACATTGACATTTCCTGTCTGGACGGTATAATGTAACACCCTAACCCTTTAATAAAGTCCATTTGCAGACCAAGAGAAGAATATTTTTGAAAATTTGCCACAGGAATGGCTGGCTCGTCTATCGAGCCAGTCATTCCAGTGGTAAATTTTCCAAAATATTGTTCTTGGTCTGCAAATGTCTATTTCCTCGATACCACTGCGGAAGTAATTCTTGTCGCTTCTGACTATAAAGAATTATGATAGCTTTAACTGTTATTACTGATCTTTATAGCAAAGCCATTGACACTAGTTTATAACACTAAATTTGGTCTGAATTACCCATAGGCTGGAAGATTTTCTCAGTAACTCTGAATTATTATTTAAATTACACGTCGCTGATCGCGCTGTGATTGGAATGGAAATATTATTGCTTAAAGTGGAAATTAGGGTTTTGTCGCTTATCTTTATATATCTACCATCTACCATTGCAAATTATCGGACTATTGGCTGGAACACGGTCAGAGATTTAAAAATGCGCAATTACGGATCGTAAAATTAACAATTATAAAAACATTTACTTTCTTACGGACTCTTACTCCTGAATAAAAATCACATTTATTATATGCTGTGGCAGTAGTAATAAGGTACAAGTGTTGATCCTATTGAATATTGGATTCTTTAGAAACGTTCTTGTTCGCTTCTTCGACCAGTCAATCGATGATAAGCAAGATCATGTATGAATAGATTTTCTTGTGCAATATTTGTTTAACCGTGCAGGCAAATGAGATTAACGTCTTGAGGCCTAAATTCCACGAATCTCAACTGCAAACCACCCATGCACAGGTAAGCTGTTGAGAACCTAGAAAATAATTTGACTGGAAACTTTAGCACTTTAGTCCTCAATAATTGTTCAGAAAATTCACATTATTTCGCTAGTAACCAATGTTCATTTGATGGCTAACAGAAGACTAATTTTGAAAATTAATAACTAAAATGACTGGCTCGGTCTGGATTAGGCCATGCACTCTAGTGATAAATTAAGTCTCCTCTTGACTTGTACATGGATATTGCTCAAGTCTTGTTGCAGAGATTAGTTTTAGTCTGATTGACTATTTAATACTAAATGTAACAGAGCATCTCCAAATCAATTTACTCCCAAAACTTGCCTTAACCCTTACCACTCTGATGTCAAATTTAAAAAATTTTCAAATTAAATTAAATGATTAACTGGTGTTAATTTTTCAACAAATTTGGTGGAAGATGTTGCTGTCGTAGACAGCAACATCTTCCACCAAAATTGTTGTAAAATCTACACCAGTTTCTTTGCTATTGACATAATAGATGAAATATTGACATCAGAGCGTTACGAGTTAATTCATGAGAAATTTGTTATAAAGCTGTAGCACTGAATTGAAAGTGTTATATTAGCTAACCTAATCCTTGTATGATTAAACATGTTCAGACACACATGTTGGTATAAACCTGTCTATCGGGTATCTCTGTTGAGCAAGGTTAAACAAACCACAATCAAACCATGTCAATATAAAAGCACATCACCACCCATCAATTTCTTCTGGCTGGCTGGATATAGGATAGTGGCTCTGACATTGCGTTTAAAGCGTTTACGCTCTAGACTGCCAAAAAAACGGCTTCTACAATTAGTCTTGAGAATTGTTGATTTTCGCAGACCAAGAGAAGATTATATTTGAAAATTTACCACTAGAATGACTGGTTCAATAAGCGAGCGAGCATTGGTACATGTTCAAAAATAGTATTCTCTTGGTCTGCGAATCTACATTTTGTATGGGAAAATTGAAAATTTCTTGAACAAATTTTAGGGTTAACCATTTCACGTTGAATCCGGCCAAAAACGGACTTCGCAGTCATCTTGAGGAATGTTCATTTGCAGGCAAACAGAGAACAATTTTTGAAAATTTAGCACTGGAATGCTTGGCTCGGTAACTGAGCCGGTCATTCAGTGGTAAATTAAAAAAAAAAGTCTTGTCCTGCAAATGGAAATCCAATAAGCAAATATTTAGCTCTTTTCTTGACAAGATTTAGGCTTTAAAGGGTTAAAGAGTTAAGGGAATGAATCCTATTCCTATTTCTTGGATCTCTAACTTACCACATAAGCAGCACTCATTGCTCTTCCACATTATGTCACTGACAACAGTTAAATAATTTAACCCACGCAATCCACAAGGCGGTGTTGTAGATGGCCCTTATCTTTAAGCATTCAATAGCTTGGTGATTATCTGCCTTTATGCAAAGGACGGGTTGGTGCATGTGTATAGAACATGAAGAATTTAGTCACACTTCATAACAGGATTAAGAAATAACTTTATCACCCAACACCTTCAAAAACAGCTCCTCTCGTGTTCACATGAAATGTGCATTTCCGGAACAATTGAAGAGTATATTTACAATTTTACCACTGCAATAACTGGGTCGATAACCAAATCAGTCATTCCATTTGTAAATTTTCAAAGATAATGTTTTGTTGTTCTGCAAATGGACATTTTCTGTGAAAATAGAAATGTTCTTGATCAAATATGATGATTATAAAGTGCTAAAGATAGAACATCTTAAAACTATTTAAGCGTATTCATTTTGAGAAGCTTTCGCATATAGATGGTGGCCTAAATCAGATCTATCATAGACCTGATAATGTGACGTCTATCAAAATTATGAAAGTTAGTCTTAAAGCCACTTCACTCCGAGGTGAGCTAAGTCCTTAGGACAATACAAATCTGATAAAGTATTGCTTTTGGAATAAGGTGCTCCCTGTGATTTATCTTGATCCTAAAATGTTTGTTTACATCATCACTCGTGTGAAGGATGATGTACTGTGTTCTGTGTTTGCAGTAGTTTGAAAACATCCTGCAGCTGCAATCTGGTCTTCTTGGTCATTGTTTCGCCTCCTAGGCCAGAGCCCTTACATGTAGTTCCAGCAGGTTCTTGGTTTTCAGTGTACCCAGTCCTGCTTCTTTTAGGTCTGTGCATCTTACATGTAACAGGTTTGTTCAGTGACGTTCTATACAAGATTTAGTATATGTGGTGGCACCGTGTATAAGCGAATTCCAGGGCTCTGTGCAGGGGTATCTGGTAGCATTCATAGTCAAATATAAGTAATTTTTGTTGAGCAACTTTCATTGAGAGTGAGACAGACATTGAGTATCTTGAGAGCGACTACGACAAAGTAGAGTTTGATGACAAAAACCAAGATAGGATGCTCCCTCTACAAGACATGCTCCCTGAAGGTGAACACACCTGAGACCCTGGCCGATGTACACATCTATTGTTAAGTCTGGCCCACGTTTTAGTGAAGTGTACTCGGAGTGCATCATAGAGTATCATGTTAGGTCATTTGCATGGGTGGTGAAGAGCAGCAGAGAGAAGAAACTTGTGCCAGGGTTTGGTGGCTTCTCAGCTACTGGTGCGAAGCCCTTGTAAAAGTCAACCATCGACACTTTCACCACCATCAGCCAGTCCTTAACCGAGAACTCAGTCATCAATAAGCTGCTGAAGCAGTCAGAAGATGGCAGCATGCGGGTGGGTCAGGAGTATGTCCTCAACTCCTTCAAGGCACTCCCTTTCTTTTGGAAATTCCAAGACAAGTACAAGAAGCATGTTGTCACTCTAGGCTCATTCCATACTGGTATAAACTACATGTGTATGTTGACTGGTCACAAATGTAGTGGCTCGAGCTACTCTGAAATCCTTGTTGAGGCTAAAGTGGTTGGCTCGGTAGTATGATGAGTGGGAACGTATATATGCTAAAGCCATAGTTGAGGTCACCAACCCTGAGGCCCTGCTCAATCTCATCCAGACCTGTAGTGAGACCCTCGACCTCGCGTTGCAAAACCCCTCGACTCCACCATCCTTGAGAAGTATGTGGCCTATGAAGGCGAGGTATGTGCCTGCCTCGCCAAGACCGACACATTCTGGCTCAGTGTGATGGACCATACACGTCTGATCGTAATGCATCGTAATGGTGCAGTATTCTGTGAAGTCTAACACCTTGGCCCCGTTCCACAAGTGCAATGAGGATATGACAGAACTATTATTTGCATATGATGGTGTTGTACAGCATGCTCAGTGCATCGAGATGCTTGAGGTGTGTGGCCTCGTCGACAACCCGAATTCCCCGAAGGAAACACTGTGATCTGGAGAGAACTGAGATTAATATGTCTGCGGAGGTAGTTTCATTGTACCATCTCTGTTATTCACACCTACCATGTATACAGCCTGGCTCTGGTGCTCTTGCTTCCCAGGAGGTAGCATTGGATGTGATCTGTGCTGAGGCAGCCAGTAAAGAGGTCAAATGGCACAATGACAGGTTTCAGGTGATGGCTCATGAGTTTCATGAGCTTGTCCCAAACTAGGAGGAGATGGACAGGGTCTCATTTTCTTGATCCTCCAGCACCATGCGCACTCACCATTTGCCTCAATACCAGGACTGGAAAATGTCTCCAGATTGTGAACATTAGTGAACGACCGGAATTGAAGGAGTTGATTACTGAACCACAATACTCGCCCAGTATGTGTTCACCATGGAAGATTTTGCAAGTAAGTTCAAGGGCAAGGTCAGACTTCTGAAGAAGCGACAGAACCACCCCAAGTACCACATAGCTTTCAGATGAGAGCGTAGTCTATATATGACATTTTCAGTAGGATTTCTTGGCAACCAAGTAATTGCTGAATGTAAGTACAACTACAACATGATGTTATAATGCATCAATGTGTTTTTCTCAGAAATCTTGTTGATGAGTGGTCTGTAAAGCCAGAGATGACAGATGACATTGAGGCATACATGTATTTGGTGTACGGTCATGGCCGGGAGAAGTCTTTCAAACCTGTACGCAGCATCATGCTGAAGCAGTTGTGTTTTTTGGGGGGTGGGTGGGTGGGGTGGGGGAGGGGGGGGGGGGGGCATGTGTGTGTGTGGTGGGGGGTGGGGGGGGGGGTGGGGAGGGGTGTGAGCAGCTGATGACCAAATCTAAAGTGTAGCTTTCCCTGGTCCCACCTTGCAGAGACAACCTTGGAGCTGGGGGAGAATGAAGAAGATGAAGAGGAGCAAGCGATTGATTATGAAGAGCTTCTTAATGACTAGATATAGAGTAGCAGGATGAGAAAATGGTATCAATTGCTTATTGCTTCTGTAGCGTGTCCTGCCACGTACGATGTGAATAGTAGGAGAATATAGTTCCCTTCTTATTTTGACTTATTGAACTCATAATTTGTTATTGTTCCTTGATTACTGGCAATTTTCCTTGTTTCCAGACACGGGGATATTTAGTCTTGGTATGTGTGTGTGGATAAATATTTTGTAAGATTTTGACTGTGAATTATACTGACTTTGTCTTATTTTTTTAGTTTTATCGTATCCAACTTGTTTAAATCATGAAAATAACCCTCTCACATGATTCCTCTGAAAGACTGACTGAAAATGGGGTTATTTGTCTCTGTATGATATCTAGTTCAAAAGTTAGGAAGATTATAGATTTTCGTCAGAAATCCAAGATGGCTGCCAAATGGACCGCATCGAACAGTATTTCTTAATGGAAACATGAAAATTTGTTTACCTTGAGGAATCCAAAAAGATAAGTTAGGAAAATACATCAACCGAGTGCATTGGACCCATTTTCCTACTGGACTTCAGTGTATGTATACTGAGGGGTTTGGTCTCATGTGCAGATCTGGACTCTTAAAAGCATTTGAACCTTTAATCCTTAGCACTCTGATGTCAATATTTTATATTTTACTGCGTCAGTATCAAAGAAACTGGTGAACATTTTTAACAATTTTGCTGGGGGATGTTGCTGTCTATGACAGCACCATCTCCCACCAAATTTGTTGAAAAATGTACACCAGTTGATCTTTTAGTTTAATTTGAAAATTTTGACACAATTGGTAAGGGTTAAAAGATACTTGTTTAGAATTCTGTTATCATTATTATGTACGGCACTAACACGGCTACCATAACTTTGAGTATTAATATGGATGATTTAGCCATTATAGGATAGATTTTGGAATGAAAATACATTGATCCCGTAAGATAGGTGTCGTCATGAAGACGGTTGACTGGCGTGCCCGTGGATGGACAGTAATTGTTGTTTCATTGGTGAATGATACAGAGCTCACATTTCATGGTAGCTGCTTGCTTTTGGAAGCGCAGTGATTATGACGGCAAGGGGAATAGAAGTGAGAATCTGGTGGCACAATTGCGGAATCAATAATTAACCCTTTAACACTCAAATTTGTTTAAAAAAATTCAATTTTCTAATAGAAAATGTCCATTTGCAGACCAAGAGAAGAGTATTTTTGAGAATTTACCACTGGAATGATTGGCTCGGTTATCGAGCCAGTCATTCCAGTGGTCAATTTAAATAAATAGTCTTCTGGTCTGCAAATGGACATTACTCAAGGCCACTGCAGAAGCCATTTTTGGCTGATATGAGTGTTAAAGGGTTAGGACCAGTGACTGAAGCTTATGGTCATTAAACCCCCTCGGAATGAATCCATGCGATTATTTTGTACTGTTTTTATGCGTTTGCACTTACTCTTTGTGGCACTTAAAATTCACCTCAACGCTCAGCTATTGTTATCATAATGATAATAATAATTATTAATAATTATGTTAATCCATTTAATATTGAATTCCTAGTATAACTTCAAGTTTAAAACTGCTATAGATGCAGGTATAAACTGCTGAATAATTCGACTCCGGTATTGGCTGTGACTGTCTGAAAATATTCAAGCTTCTATTTTTTTACCCGTTAATCGTTAAAATTGTTTAACAAAATCCAACAATTTGCTGAATGATTGACTGATTTCGACTATCCATTTTCGTTCCAGTTGTAAAAGTTAAAAACTAGGCTTCTTGACAGGCTGTTGACCTGCAAATGGACATTCCTCAAGAGCTGCATTGCAGAGGCGGGTTTCAGCCGGCTTGACCACCATAGAGTTAATCCTTACCACTCTGATGTCAATATTCTATCTTTTACTGCATTAGTAGCAAAGAAACTGGTATATTTTTCAACAATTTTGGTGGACGATGTTGCTGTCTATGACACTGTCTATGACAGCACCATCTTCCACCAAATTTGTTGAAAAATGAACACCAGTTCATCTTTTAATTTAAATTGAAGGTTTTAAATTTTCACATCAGAGTGATAAGAGTTAAACAATCAGTATTAATTGTTCATATCTGCCTGTGAATAATCTGATCATTTGAGTATTGCACGCTTCAGTCTCTTAGTACCCCGCACTGTACTTATTCTTACGCCCCGCAAATATGTAAATGTATCTTTAACCTTTTAAGCACTCAAATTTGTTCAAGAAAATTTTGATTTTCGCATAGAAGATGCCCATTTGCGGACCAAGAGAAGACAGTTTTTGAAAATTTATCACTGGAGTGACTGGCTCGGTTATCGAGCCAGTCATTCCAGTGGTAAATTTTCAAAAATACTCTTCTCTTGGTCAGCAAATGGACATTTCTCAAGACCACTGCAGAAGCTGTTTTTGGCTGATATAAGCAGTAAAGGGTTTAATGGTCAAGCCGGCCAAATACGATCTCTGCTGTGGTCTTGTGGAATGTCCATTTACAGGCATGAGAATAGAATTTTTTTAATTGTCCACTGGAATGACTGGTACGATAAGCGTTTGTCTTTGAATTCAAGCCAAATATTTCCTCTCCTGAAAGATAGTCATTTCTGAAGCACATTGCCGTATTTCCAAACCAAAAACAGAAACATATTAGTTTAACATTTTAATGGTCAGTTTTGGTCATGACAATTTTAATATTTTCTTATTGAATGTCCATTTACAGGCCAAGAGAATACAATTTTTGAACATTTATCATCGTCATTCCAGTGGTAAAATTTTCAAAAATTGTATTCTCTTGGCCTGTAAATGAATATTCCACAAGACCATAGAAGAGGCCGGCTTTGGCCGGTATGACCATTAAAGGGTTAACCCATTCACCAATGAATTCCCCATGTCTCATTTTCAATACTACAATACAGGAAAATTTGAATATTTTTGAAATTAATTTGACTGGAAGCTATAGCAGTTTTATATAGTAAAGAATATACTTTCCAGGGATTTGTCGGTGAAATTTTAAATTCAAGCTAATTCAACAACATGTGTTACTTTTTTTATTATGAATCATCCAAGGATTGGGACCAACTTTTTCAGAAATATGTTTTTCTTTTTGTTGGGACACATTGGAGCTGTACTGTAGAATAGCAGGATTATTGTACAGTTCCACCTGTATGGACAGCTACTTTTGGACCACAAGATGGTGCTTCTTTAGCTGATCAGAGGACCACTCATCTTAAGGAACCTCATTTGGTTCCCTTCCCTCCTCCCCCCCCCAAAAGCCATTTAACCCTTTAATCCTTGAATTTGTTCAAGAAAATTTCAATTTTCTGATAAAAAATGTTTATTTGCAGACCAAGAAGAATATTTTTGAAAGTTTATCACTGGAATGACTGGCTCGGGTATCGAGCCAGTCATTCCAGTGGTAAATTTTCAAAAATACACTTCTCTTGGTCAACAAATGGACATTTCTAAAGACCACTGCAGAAGCCATTTTTGGCTGATATGAGTGTTAAAGGGTTAATACTACAGTGATGAGTTCTATGAAGCGACCACCTATCTTCAATAAGCAAGCATCAAATTTCATGGCCTGAAAATGTGGTGTATATGAACAATGTAACCCTCCATTTTCTCAAGAAAATGTCAGTTTTGTCATAGAAAATAACCGTTTGCAGACCAAGACTATTTTTTTAAATTTACCAATGATAGCCGAGCCAATCATTCCAGTGGTAAATTTTCAAACATAGCCTTCTCTTGGTGTGCAAATGTACATTTGTCGACAGCACTAAGGAAGGCATTTTTGGCTGATGAGTGATAAAGTGTTAACAGGTATTTTGTATTGCCAAGTAGATCTGTTTGTCAGCCATTAGAAATCAATAGAAGTAGGTAGGCATACATATATATTATTATATATACATGTATAGCTGCATGTAGTAGAGTGTATTCTGATAGCTAGAGAGAGAGAGAGAGAGCAGCATGTCTGTCTACCAGCATAGACTCCTGGCCAGCCATACTCATATCAACTATACATGCTCAGAACCTGTGTAGCTATAAATAGCAACAGATGTGGTTATATTTAGTGTCAGAAGTCTACTATGATCAGCCCACTAAATAAACATTGGCTTTTTAAATTAATGAATTTAGGTCACATGATGAATCAACAGCTAAATATATACTGTTTGATATCTAGATAATTATAGCTCCCCTCCCCATCCCCTACTCCATCGCTCCTATCCGGCCAATATGGCTCCCTATTAGCCCTTTAACACTCATATCAGCAAAAAACAGCTTCTGCAGCGGTCTTGAGAAATGTCCATTTGCAGACCAAGAGAAGACTATTTTTGAAAATTTACCACTGGAATGACTGGCTCGATATCCGAGCCAGTCATTCCAATGGTAAATTTTCAAAAATAGTCTTCTCTTGGTCTGCAAATGGACATTTTCTATGAGGAAATTTAAATGAACAAAATTTGAGGGTAAAAGGGCTAACACACTAAGCCATGTTTACATAATAAACAGCCACCAAACTCATGGGGTGGGGCAAGAGGGTGGCTGGGTTATGGTGGATGGAGGGAAGTCATGCTTTATTAAGTGTGTTATTTTTATATCGCTATCATTATCAAATGATTAATGTAATATTAATATAAAGATAATAGAGGAGTGCTGACTCACCCATTATTAGGCAGTCAGCAGTCAGTAGGAGAAATCAGTGACTTGATAGTGGCCTTAAAGCTGAAAGTCATCTTAAACCTATAAGAATATGTTACAAGCATTTTCATAATTAGACATGCTAAGTCTCACACATTCGTTGCGGCGTTGGTGTGGTGGAAGCGTTTGTGGAAAGCCTCGCCATCAAAGTAATACACTGTCTTGTGGGGCTGGTGTGGTGGAAGCGTTTGTGGAAAGCCTCACCGTCAAAGTAAGACACTGTCTTGTGGGGCTGGTGTGGTGGAAGCATTTGTGGAAAGCCTCACCGTCAAAGTAAGACACTGTCTTGTAGGGCTGGTGTGGTGGAAGCATTTGTGGAAAGCCTCACCTTCAAAGTAAGACACTGTCTTGTGAGGCTGGTGTGGTGGAAGCGTTTGTGGAAAGCCTCACCATCAAAGTAAGACACTGTCTTGTGGGGCTGGTGTGGTGGAAGCGTTTGTGGAAAGCCTCACCGTCAAAGTAAGACTGTCTTGTGGGGCTGGTGTGGTGGAAGCGTTTGTGGAAAGCCTCACCGTCAAAGTAAGACTCTGTCTTGTGGGGCTGGTGTGGTGGAAGCATTTGTGGAAAGCCTCACCGTCAAAGTAAGACACTGTCTTGTGGGGCTGGTGTGGTGGAAGCGTTTGTGGAAAGCCTCATCATCAAAGTAAGACTCTGTCTTGTGGGGCTGGTGTGGTGGAAGCATTTGTGGAAAGCCTCACCGTCAAAGTAAGACGCTGTCTTGTGGGGCTGGTGTGGTGGAAGCATTTGTGGAAAGCCTCACCGTCAAAGTAAGACACTGTCTTGTGGGGCTGGTGTGGTGGAAGCGTTTGTGGAAAGCCTCATCGTCAAAGTAAGACTGTCTTGTGGGGCTGGTGTGGTGGAAGCATTTGTGGAAAGCCTCACCGTCAAAGTAAGACACTGTCTTGTGAGGCTGGTGTAGTGGAAGCATTTGTGGAAAGCCTCACCGTCAAAGTAAGGCGCTGTCTTGTGGGGCTGGTGTGGTGGAAGCATTTGTGGAAAGCCTCACCGTCAAAGTAAGACACTGTCTTGTGGGGCTGGTGTGGTGGAAGCGTTTGTGGAAAGCCTCATCGTCAAAGTAAGACTGTCTTGTGGGGATGGTGTGGTGGAAGCATTTGTGGAAAGCCTCACCGTCAAAGTAAGACACTGTCTTGTGGGGCTGGTGTGGTGGAAGCGTTTATGGAAAGCCTCACCATCAAATTAAGACACTGTCTTGTGGGGCTGGTGTGGTGGAAGCGTTTGTGGAAAGTCTCACCGTCAAAGTAAGACACTATCTTTAAGACACTGTCTTGTGGGGCTGGTGTGGTCGAAGCGTTTGTGGGCTATAATGCTAGGCACTCTTGCCGGTTGTGGGTTCGATTCCCTGTCAATGACATTCGTTGTGAGACTCAAGCAATTACCTCTCATCTGACACTCTCGAGAGCCAAAATCTCACACAATTGTCAATGCTGCCTTACGAGGTGTGGTGGGGGTCAGAATGCCATTAAATGTTATACAAATACGGTAATGTACAGCAACTTGAAGTGATTTCACACAATAATGCAGGTTATTAGGTGTCAATTAAGCCCCCAGATTGCCCTCAGATTGTAATTGAGAATGTTTAGATTTAAACATAGGTGAGAAGACACCCCCCCCCCCCCCCCCACACACACACACACACACACACGCATTATGGTCTCCGGGAGAATCCCACTCTTTAACTTTTTAACACTTGAATTTGTTAAGGAAAATTTTAATTTTCTCATACAAAATGCCCATATTTGCAGATAAAGATTATTTTTAGAAATGTATGACTGGAATGACTGGCTCGGTTATCGGTCTTCTCTTGGACATTTCTTGAGAGCAGTGCAGAAGCCGGGTTTTGGCTGATATGAGTGTTAAAGGGTTAAGCGGATTGTCACTTGACATCTCTGTATTAATTGTACTTTATTGTCGTGTTTAACACGTTAAAGTTCATGGACCTTTTCATTTTTATCCATCCATCATATGATGTCATAATCTACTGCGTGACATGGAGGATGATGTCATAATCATTACATCATGACTGACTCGATTTAGTCCGTCTTAAATGCTTAATAGTCCGACATGTATGTCTTTTCTATTTAATGAAAAGGCTGTTGAATATTTTGAAACTAATTTGACTGGGTGCTGTTGCTGGCAACTTGCTGCCGTACCAGTATAGTTTTCTGGAAATTAATAGTCAGGGAGTGCATGGATCGATCGATCAACACGAGTAAGGTGTGGGTTGCGCTTAGCTAGAGATGGGCGGAGCATAACTGAAACTGGAAAGGTCTATAGTTGATCAATCAGTCAAAGTTACTTGAATCTGAGAGTGACATTTGTGGGTGTGTTAGGGAGGTGGCTTAGCCGATCTAATATGGTGTCTCAGGAGTCCGTCCACCCACGCAATTAACCCTTTAATCCTCATATCAGCCAAAAACGGTCTCTCCAGTGGTCTTGAGAAATGTCCATTTGCAGACCATGAGAAGACTGTTTTTTGAAAATTTACCATTGGCAGGACTGGCTCAATAACCGAGTCAGTCATTCCAGTGCTAAATTTTCCAAAAGTAATCTCTTGGTCTGCAAATGAACATTTCTGAACATCATTGTTGAAGCCATTTTAGGCCGGGCATGTGTGTCAAAGAGTTCATTGCACGAGAGGACTCCTGAACGCCCTTTTTGAGATTGTAGATTTAATTGTAGGTATTTTTGCATAATTTTATACTGTTTGTGGTATTTCAAAATGAATTATCAGTTAATCAGTACAAATAACTGTTCTTCCACGAGGCCCTCAACTATTTACAGTTTGAATATTTACAATCAGATATATAAACTATCTATACAAGAGTATGATACAGGTATATACAACAACTAGACGTTGTACATTACATGTTCCCCCACCCACCCACCCACCCACCCACCGAGGGCATGTCATCAGGAGTTGACATAACAAATTTGAAATAAAGCCATCAAATCTAGATGGTGACCAGTGTCTAGAAATCTGTGTGCATGGCAAGTTCCTTCATTATGTTAAAATTTGAACCAAATCAGATCAGTAGTTTTTTAGATGCAGTAATTTCTGGTGCGTCTGTGACTAATGGATTAACAAAGGGACATGGTGGTTTATTGAGCCTACTACCCGCAGCTAAAAAAAGTAGTCTCATGCCCTCAAATCTATATTTCAGCATATAAGGCATTTTTAGCTGACAACCATTAAAGGATTAACCCTGACCACTCTGATGTCAATATTCTATCTTTCACCATATCAAAAGCAACGAAACCTGGTGGTCATTTTTCAACAATTTTGGTCGACGATGTTGCTGTCTACGACAGCACCATCATCCACCGAATTTGGTGAAAAAGGAACACCAGTTCATCCTTTAATTTAATTTGAAAATTTAAAATTTTGACATCAGAGTGGTAAGGGTTAAAGGGTTATCTGAAACAATGGATGAATCCAGTTTTAGCTAGGCTCGGCCCATCTCTAGCTAAGTTCCTCTCACACTTTGTCCATGTTGGGATTGCTAGAACACTGAACTCCCCCGAATCTCAATTTCCAGAAAACTACCAGTAAGCATTTGAATATTTTTAAACCTAATATGACTGGGTACTGTTGCTGCCTATGTAGGCAGCAACAGCACCCAATCAAATTGGTTTCAAAATAGTCAACAGAATGTTTTTTAAATAGTAGAGATAGTATTCGTACAACTTTCAGACGTTTTAAAAGTTCATTCATTATGTAGTTGATTGTAGACTCAGCCTATATGCGACATACTTGATTATGACATCATATATTTGATCGACAGATTGGATTCCTGTATTGCTATCAAAATCGACCACAATACAATATTTATTGTACATTGTGCAGAATTTGTCATATTCAATCACTAGCTCGATGGAAAGTGCAAATGTACATGTAGGTTTTTTACTGTTATTATAATTGTTTTGTTTATCTTTATTTGCAGACAATTACCGGTGCAATGAGCACGTTAAACCCTCCAATAACGTTAGAATTGGTGGAGAACCAATCCCGTGTAGATTATATACAAGATGTGGCCAGCCAATCTGATTTTGACTATCCACCGGTAAGTAACAGATTAAAATATAAATAGGCATGATGATATTGTGTTCGGCGGTTGCAGTAATTTGAAAAAAGCTGCTGCAATCAGTCCTTCATCCGTGGCCATCTTTTTCTTGTCCTCAGAGAGAGTCGTTAGCTCCGAAAGGTCATCAGTGTACCCAGTTTGGCTTCTTTTGAATTAGTACGTAGCTAGCAAGTTTGTACGGTGCGAGCTTTGTAGATGTTAACACTGAGTACAGCAAATTCCAAGGGGTATATTGTGGCATTCACCGAACATGGACAACGTAGACCATCCTTGTTGAGCCACCTTCAATATATATAATTCTGTACTGCACAGCATAAAAGACGAGACAAATGTTCTAAATGGATCATATCATTAAGATAATAATTCCGTTCATGGCCAGGAATGGATTGGTAAATACATGTAGTACAATTCTTAGCTTTAGTCAATCTTAATTTGTAGATCAAGAGAGTAGTATTTTGGTGGACATACCCCTTGAATGACTGGCGCATTTATTGAACTAGTCAGTCCGGTGGTAAACTTTCACAAGAGGTCTTTTCTTGGCCTGCAAGTGTGATAGTTCTTAAGACTGCCTCAGAAACTGTTTGATCAGCCTGATTATTAGTGCCCTGTAGGTGGGGCTTAGAATACACCTTCTGTATCCTCTGCGTGTCGTAAGAGGCGACTAAAGGAGGTAAGGGTGAGGTAACCCTGACAGAAAACCTCAAGTGCTGAAGATGGAGGTTCCAGGCCGCATGGCACACTCTAATAAACCATGGATCCACCACGCACTTAACGCTTATGATCATGTCGATAGTCACTTACAGGACTGGCGGTATGATCAGCAAACGAAAAGAAGAAGAAGAATCCTGATTATTAACCATTTGAACCTGAAAGGTGGAATATCCGGCCTCAGTGAGAAGTCCATGAAGGCTGGAATTCTGGTCCTGGACATACCTATGGTTATTGGCTACCATCATTAAACAATTAAGCATACGCAGCATGGAGCCTGATTTTCTGGTGTTTCGGGTATATGTGCTCTCTCCCTGAGGCCGTAATAATGGAATTTTGTGTATATGGGGCTATGAGCATAGTATAATGTTAAAAATTAAAGTCTTGGCAGTGCTATCACTATAAACTCAGGGTGAGCATGCTGACCTCATAAATAAATTCAGGGTTCAAAGTGTTAAATGGTTAAATAACTTTAGTATCAACAATCACTTTTCGAAACTATTACATCAGTTAGGAACAACTCAAGAACCAGTGGGTTGATGAAATAAGCAGTATATCCATCTTGAATTTTCTGCCTTTATAAAGCAGTTATCCTTTACAGATTGGTATACAAAAAAGGGCTACGGATCACATTGTCAGTGGTTAAATTCTGGCCCTGCTGTCGGACAGTTATTAGCTCACTGCTTTGAAAAAATGGTGTGATTATTCTTTCAGTTCCGTCTGTCATTTGCTTTTCGCTCAATAACTTCATTTATGATAGATGGATTCATTTTAAATTTGGTATGCCAGCTCCTGGTGACATGCCCTGATGGCGATTGGGTATTGGCGAAACGCATCTAGATTCACCATCGTTATCACCCATGAAATACTTAAAATTTGTTTAAAATGTCTGCATTTAGTTTCTGTTCAATGGCGTCACTTGTAATGGATGTTTTACTGCCATCCCTATGTCTGCCCATCCATCTATCTGTTTATTTGTTTGTCTATTTGCCTGCCAGTACAATCAATCTGTCAATCCCTGTGGCAAACAGGATTTCGTTATTGGCTGCCATTTGCTGGGGATGAAGTGATGTACATCATCCAATTTCTGCTGCTTTCCAACACTTGTTTGTGAATGTCTGTATCTATGTAGCACTAGCATCCAGCTTCCATGTTTGTGGATGTGTGCAGACAATAAGGATGTCTATCTATGGAGCGCTAGCATCCAGCTTCCATGCTTGTGGATGTGTGCGGACAATGAGGATGTATGTATCGATGGAGCACTAGCATCCAGCTTCCATGTTTGTGTATGTGTGCAGACAATGAGGATGTCTATCTATGGAGCACTAGCATCCAGCTTCCATGTTTGTGTATGTGTGCGGACAATAAGGATGTCTATCTATGGAGCACTAGCATCCAGCTTCCATGTTTGTGTATGTGTGCGGACAATAAGGATGTCTATCTATGTAGCACTAGCATCCAGCTTCTATGTTTGTGGATGTGTGTGCGGACAATAAGGATGTCTATCTATGGAGCACTAGCATCCAGCTTCCATGTTTGTGGATGTGTGCGGACAATAAGGATGTCTATCTATGGAGCACTAGCATCCAGCTTCCATGTTTGTGGATATGTGTGCGGACAATGAGGATGTCTGTATCTATGTAGCACTAGCATCCAGCTTCTATGTTTGTGGATGTGTGTGCGGACAATAAGGATGTCTATCTATGGAGCACTAGCATCCAGCTTCCATGTTTGTGGATGTGTGCGGACAATAAGGATGTCTATCTATGGAGCACTAGCATCCATGTTTGTGGATATGTGTGCAGACAATGAGGATGTCTGTATCTATGTAGCACTAGCATCCAGCTTCTATGTTTGTGGATGTGTGTGCAGACAATGAGGATGTCTATCTATGTAGCACTAACATCCAGCTTCCATGTTTGTGGATGTGTGCGGACAATAAGGATGTCTATCTATGGAGCACTAGCATCCAGCTTCCATGTTTGTGGATATGTGTGCGGACAATGAGGATGTCTGTATCTATGTAGCACTAGCATCCAGCTTCTATGTTTGTGGATGTGTGCAGACAATGAGGATGTCTATCTATGTAGCACTAACATCCAGCTTCCATGTTTGTGGATGTGTGCGGACAATGAGGATGTCTGTATCTATGTAGCACTAGCATCCAGCTTCTATGTTTGTGGATGTGCGCGGGCAATGAGGATGTCTGTATCTATGGAACACTAGCATCCAGCTTCTATGTTTGTGGATGTGTGCGGACAATAAGGATGTCTGTATCTATGTAGCACTAGCATCCAACTTCCATGTTTGTGGATGTGTGCACACAATAAGGATGTCTGTATCTATGGAGCACTAGCATCCAGCTTCTATGTATGTGCAATCATTATGAACCTAGGTAAGGACTAGAATTGACGTTAGGTAGAGAAATGGACTTGTTCATGATTCACATAATCTCGAAAAATTCAAGCTTGTTAATGGAGTTGGCATCTACTTTGAAATGTCCTTGACTTAGAGATCTTAAGTAAAAAATACTGGATACTTGCCCATATCCTAAAATTGGCATTGAATTTACGCATTACTGTACTGATCACACATGTGCAGCAGGTATTTGTTAACATGTATTAGACAGCCTTTCATTTATTAGCTTAATGGTAAAGTTGAAACCCAGAATTCCATCATCTCAATTGTTAGTTATTACTCTACATGTATATATTATGCAATAATCACATCCTAAAAAGAATGATTTTTGTCTCGCCTGCGAAGCAGAAAACGAGAGACAGATGCGCCACTTTTCCGACGACCGCGTCAACAATGTTAAGTTTTTGCGTTTAGCAAAACTTCTCAGCTTATATTTCAGTTTCAATGAATCCTATTGCAATTAAACTTGTCTATGTGGTTGCCTATACTGTTTGAAAGCAGCAAGGCAAGGTCACTGTGACCTCGATACAAATCTCTTTTTTCCCAATGTTACGGTCAATGTCACTGTGACGAACAGGAGACGAGCGAGACATTTAATTCGGCGCGATTCTTGTTCACAATTTGTAAGAATTGTATATCTCCTGACAGTAGTGCTGCATGAAGTGTTTCATCTTATCCCTTTCCACTCTGATGTCAATATTCTGTCTTTTATTGTGTCAATATCAAAGAAACTGGTGTACATTTTTCAACAATTTTGGTGGAAGATGTTTTTGTCTATGACAGCACCATCTCCCACCAAATTTGATGAAAAATGAACACCAGTTCATCTTTTAATTTAATTTGAAAATTTAAAGTTTTGACACCGGAGTGTTAAGGGTTAAACCACCTCTTGCACACAGCAGTCCCCTTTGCGGTCCTCTGTATTGAGGGACATAAGTGCGACTCCACAGTTTAGACTTGCGCAAAACTTTACGTGATTAAATCGAATATTGTGATTATTTTTTAAATTATGAATTTGTGATTAAAAATTATATTTAATTGAATAATCATGAATAATTTTGATTGTATAAAATATTTCAAGTCCTACATTTTAATTACTCTTTAATGCGATTGATCACAAAAATGTACTTATTACTCAGCGAATATATGTCTGTTTGCAGGCCAAGAGAAGGCTATTTTTGAAAATGTATCACTGGAATGACTGGATGGAGCATCACGCCCTGCATTCCAGTGATGCATTTTCAAAAAAGCTTTTTCTTGGCCTGAAAATGGACTTTTCTAAACACCATTGCAGCTTTCGTCATTGATATGCTGTTGTTGTTATGTCTAGGTAATTTGTACCCAGGCTGATTAATCGAGTAATTTGGATTATTCTTATGTAATCGATCCTGATCACTCAAAGCAATAATCGCTCAAGCCTACCATAGCTGTTGCTTTGTTTAGTTGTGTATTTGACTTTTACCAATCTATCCATCAGGAGGACGCTAGATCTACCTCATTGACTAATCAGTCAGGCCATCCGTAAAAGACTTTGGTTGTCCTCTCCCGACCCTGGTGGTTGGAGTAGGGTAGGTAAGTAGGGAAATTATTATTTTTTTTGACCTGCTGAAATATAACATTACAAAATCGAATTTAAAGAACAAAACTGAAGGTTTTTTATTTGAATTTGAAACGGAAACTATAAAGAAAACATTTTCTAAAGGTTATATGAGCCCATTTTGATGGAAGGCATCAATTCAATCGCCCAATGATCTTACATCAGAAAATAAACATAATTCTTCACAGGAAACTCCAAAAATTGATTTTGAGTCAGCAGGATTTTTTAGGGTAGGTCTGGAGAGGATAACCAAACTATTATTTAAGGATGGCCTCATCATCTATCTGTGGTGTTCTAAACTAGGGCTTACAACGAGACCAGACTTCTGCCAGAAACACGCGAACTAACATCAGTTACGGAAGGGATGGATGTGTATATATTGGACTCCGTGTCTCATTTATTAGATAGCTTAGTTAGTAGTAGTTAGCAATGGATAGTTATCAATAAATATAATAACCAGTTAAACAGCAGTCTTGTGTTGTGATCAAATAATGGATACGACAATGGCAACGAGGATTAAAATTTGGAATTTGTGTTAAAACCTTCGATATTAACAATGGATATTAGGAACATGGTAGAAATTTTGCTAGGCAAGTGAGCAGACTCGGAGTACATAGCAGCCACTTTAGTAAACAGGCAGATATTTCGACACAAGAGTGACCTGGTCGAAGACATTAGACTGTCAGCCAGCTGAAAACTGGCCAAAGTAATAAACTTCCTCAGCGAAATTCATCCACTCCATCCAACACTGTGCTGATAGGGGGCTACAGACTGATACAAATATAAAATTCTAACGGGATTTATTGTGTGAACCATATTATCACTTAGTGCAAACTGACTACAATCCAGAACAGACTGGTCCAAAAGTTTTAAGAAAAAACTTTGTTTTGAAAATTTTAAGCGCTACGGTTATTGAAAGAAAAGAAGATGGCGAGGGAGGTGATAGAAACATTAGTTCAACCACATTATTAACTCATCACCTTGGATTAATAATCAATACAAAATTGAGTGGATCAGATCAATTGTAGGGGCATCAATGATTATGTGTCAACCATCAACAACTATGTCAACCATCAGTGACTATGTCAACCATCAACAACTGTGTGTCAACCATCACTGACTGTGTGTCATCCAGCAACAACTGTGTCTCAACCATAACTGACTGTGTCAACCATCAACAACTGTGTGTCATCCAACAACACCTGTGTGTCATCCAACAACAACTGTGTGTAAACCATCAATGGCTGTGTGTGTCATCCAACAACAACTGCGTGTCATCCAACAACAACAATAGTGTGTCAACCCTCAACAACTGTCAACCCTCAATGACTGTGTCAACCATCAGCAACTGTGGCAACCCTCAATGACTGTGTCATCCAGCGACAACTGTGCGTCAACCATCAACAACTGTGTCAACCCTTAACGAATGTGTCAACCATCAACAAATGGGCCAACCATCAATGACTGTGTGTCATCCAACAATGAGTGTGTGTCAACCATCAACGACTGTGTGTCATCCAACAACAACTGTGTCAACCCTCAACGACTGTGTGTCAACCATCAACAACTGTGTCATCCAACAACAACTGTGTGTCAACCATCAAAAACTGTGTGTCATCCAACAACAACTGTGTGTCAACCATCAACAACTGTGTTAACCTTCAACAACTGTATGTCAATCAACATCAACTCTGAGTCAACCCACAACAAATATGCGTCAATCAACATCGACTGTGTCAATCCATCAACGACTGTGTGTCAATCCAATCTCGTGGACGACTGTATGGTAACCAGTAATGACTGTGTGTCATGCCGTGAACAATTATAGACCATGCTCTATTGATAGTTTCTCTGTTTTACGGACATCCAAACATGCTTTATCAATGTGTTTTATCAAAGGTCCACTGGCATGCATTACGTTGGTGCCATCCTTGTGGCTATGTCTTTATTACTTCTATCAGCAAAGGTAATAAAGCATGTTTAAGTTCATAATAAATGCGTTTTCTATGTAAGAGTCCATTGGCACAGAAGTACAGCATGCCCTCCCATGGATATGTGATTTGTCTTATTTTACCTAGATCATCAATAACTATGTGCCATCTTGTGACCCATCAATGACTGTGTCATGCCGTAGACAATTATAATTCTGTATCATCCATGAATTATAAATGGTTATCATTAAGCTGAAAGAAAGGAGGGATGTGGTGTTTTAGACTAGGGCTTACTACGAGACCTGACTTCTGCCGGAAACACGCGAACTACATCAGTCACGGACGGGTCATAACTAGAGGTGGACGTGTATATATTGGACCCAGTGTCTCATGTATCACATAGCTTAGTTAGTAGTAATTAGCAATAGATAGCTATCAATAAATATGATAACCAGTTAAACAGCAGTCTTGTGTAGTAATTAAATAATGCATACGGAACTATCTCGTTCTGTTAATTCATCTGGAGTTGATCCTGTGCTTTATCAATCTCATCCTATTTCTACCACTGTTCCTAAACCTCGTTCTTCTAAGGACACTAATAAACTGGGCGCCCCCACCTGACAGCTTACCAAGACATGGCATACTCATGAATTACAGGGCAGTTTAATTTAGATTTTCATATTGACTCAGGAGAAAGGCGGAAACTGCAGCAAGTTAGCCTTATGTTTGACTTTACAATCATATTCAAGGATTTAGCGTGTGAAATTGCTTATGACAAGCTCACCACCAAATGATTATGATGTAGTACAAGTTTCTTTGTGATGCACAACTGGTGTAGATATCCCTTGCACAATAATAAAGATGAATGCTGCTATTTTATGTTTGCTGTACATTTATAGCTGACTACTGCCGGATATACTTTACAACAAAGATAAAACATCCAGAGCTAAAGAACATCAAGAGAAGACTCGGTATAGTGTAAGGAAATGGCTGCTTCTTCACTCGCCTATGTTCAAGCAGACTTATAAATATATATTATGGTGTACACAGAGCAAGAGAGTGAGAGTGCTATTCAAGAAGGTGTTTTGAATACAGTCATATAGTATTATAGTAGGAGGCTATTTTTATCTCATAACTCGTCTCAGAATAGAGACATAATAATTGCTAGGGGTGTTGGTGGACGTATATAAATGTGAGAGAGTGAATTTACATGACTTCAATTAATGAATAAATAACTTTCCACCCAGCCTATGTACTTGTTTAAGCCACACTGTATATGCTCAATTCCAGCATTCACTGGTCATATTAATTAACATGTCACCCTCCCAGCTAATTTATGCATGCTTGGTGTATGAATATGTATCTAAGAGAGGAGCTGGACTTGAGTGCATCTTGGATGGTAATCTTGTGTCACATGAGATAACTTGAGGTATCCATGTGTAACTGAGTTGGTTTAATCCGGCTATCCCATAGGTGTAACTTAGTAACTAAGATATAGTTCGGGACTATTTGGCGTCAATTAAAATCTGACCAGATCAGGTTGCAGTAATGGGGGACAGGGAGAACAGCTGAGTGAGAGAGGAAGTCAGAACTGTGTTTAATAGGACAGGACTGTGCATAGCAGAGAGTGATAGTGAAAACTTATAACGGTTAACACAGTGAATTGCATGGCGTTTACCTAGAAATATAGACATGGCTGTTTTTCGGCATTGTATGGCAAATTAAAGGATGAGAACTGAATAACCAGGCTTCATGGATTCAAATGATGGTTATTCGGTGGGATTGCTGTAGAGAATCTGGCATCCGAAATGTTGTCTTGTAAGCTATGGGGGTTTCTGATACGTGAGTTTTAACCTGCAAACCATGATATACAAAGCAACATCACTGTAAATAAATTCGCCTATATAGCATTTCATCAGCCAGTGTTTATGTTTCATCTATTCCTCAATTCAACGAACTTAAGGTGACATATAAGAACTTTGTCACTCGTAGCCGGGTAGTACAACCATATTGCAATATATATATATATATATGTATTTACCCTGTTACAATTTGGCGCTGCGAGTAGGGTTGAGGACGCTGTAGAACTTTATTAATTTAAGCTAGGGACATAGACACTGATGTATCATCATAATAGGCACCAGTGCGCAGTACAGTGAGGGCTGAGAGGCAAAGGGACATCCTAGCATCATACATACGACAGCAGCATCAGAAACCCCCATATGCAATGGTCCGTTATTATGGAAGAACATCATCAAGTTGCTATCAGATACGGTAACATTATAGACTCATACTATTACCATGATTGTGACGCTTAGCCAGATATATTTAAGAGACCTGTTGTTTATTGGTGACAAGTTCATCACGGTGTTTAAGGATGATACATGGTTCATAATGATTGGCTATTAACCAATTAGTTGCGTAACCTCCTTAATTGCTCATTATATTAGAAATGTACTATATATTTGTTTTTATCGTATATGGTGGTCGCTTGTATTGTGCTTCACACTTGCTTTGTTCCTAAACTAAGTGTGTATCTATTGATAGTTACCTTAATGTTGGTGTCTGTGTGACTGCAGCTGCATAGAGGCATAGGTCTATAGCATATATTCATGTTCCATACAGTCCATGAAAATCTGCTTACGCCGATGCAAGGAACATCTATTTGGAAATCCCCATGTTGGTAGCTGTGGGACACAGCTAGTGAGGATTTGGCGGTCTTTCAGTCTGTCGGTCTGTCTATCTGTCAGTTGGATAGCCAAAGTTCATACATGCCTGTTTGATTGAGTGTTGAATTTCCTATCAAACTTGGAAATTACAAGATCGTGTACATTTGTATGACTCCTTAATCTTATAAACAATGGCAATAAAATTGATTTCAATTGCAACATAAATTAATTTAAATTGCAACATACATTAAATTCAATTGCAAAATAAATTGATTTCAATTGCAACATAAATTAATTTTAACCAATATCTTTGAAATGGATGCCGAATTGTTGGTGGCTGAAGTGGCCAAATTAAGGCTAGAGCTAGACCAAGCCAAAGATGAGAACACGAAACAAAGGGAAAGGGTTAAGAAAAGTAAACCTACTCTACCTGGGGTTAATGATCCTAAGGGCACCACAGGTGGGGTTGGGGAAAGTGAAATGTCACCACAAGCAGAACCCTCCCGCATAGTTTATCTAGCCCCAGAGAAACGTCTGGAGAAATTTAGTGGGCCAGGGGATCACAGGTTAACCCTTGATGAATGGATATCAGATATGAAAAATTATATAGCATCATATCCCATGTCCAGTGCCCAAGCTTACTGCTTCATCCGAAATAACCTTGTGGGACCTGCCCGAGCTGAAATTGAAAGCAGAGAAGAGGTAGAAACAGTAGATGAAGTTTTCCACGTGTTGCAGGAAATCTTTAACGAGTCTGGAACTGTACACCAGCGCCGACAAGCTTTCTATCGGCGTCGACAAGATCCACGAGAAACAATATTAGAGTTTTCCCATGGGCTACTAAAGTTAATACGCTCCATTGAACAACTTGACCCTAGAAGTAAAAATGAAAAGGATGACATGCTGAAATCTCAATTTGCTGAGGGTGTTGCCGATATCAGTCTCAAAAGGGAACTTCACCGGCGGATTTCAGAATACAAAGAGGACACTTTCTTTGAAGTGCGTGACTGGGCCATTGAGTGGTGCAGAAGGGGCCAGCGAAATGAGGGAAGAGCACAAGTTAGAGAAGCAGCAGCCAACAGCATTGATGGAGATCTTCCCCTCATTGACCTAATGAAACGGCAAAATCAGTTGTGGGAGCAACAGTTGCACAAGCAAGCAGAACAAACACAGAAAATGGAAGAGCACATCGATGGACTTATGAAACTGATGATGCAGCAGACCAGGAACCAGTCAACACCCAATAAAAGTCAAGTCAGGAAACAGCAATCAGTACCAGCTTGTTTTCAGTGTGGAAGTCCTCAGCACTTTATACGTGACTGTCCTCAAGCTAGACATCAGGGAAATCCGTCGAATCAGGGTCTGGCAAGATATGACTACAACCCATCACAGCAAGGTAAGGCACCATTAAACTAGTTTCACCTGCCGTTGCGAGCCAGACGGTAGGCGATTATAACACAAGAGAACATGCTATAATTAGTAATGCAATTGGTCGTTGTCCTGAGAGTAAAATTAAGATATGCTCTGTAGAGATATACCATGTCTCATTGATAGTGCAGCAGAGATATCCACTATCACTGAGTCTTTTTATTTGAAACATTTGAAAGAGAGGGATGTTTCATTAGTTGATATAGGTTCACAAATAACTGTGTCCACAGCTAATGGAACAGAACTGCCTTTCATTGGCTATGTTGAGGTTAATATTGACCTGTTTGGCATGTGTATTCAGGATGTAGGATTTTTAATTGTTAAGGATCCTTTTAGTGGACCATCTGTCACTAGAAAAAATCGCTTACCAGGAGTTGTTGGAAGTAATATCCTACAGAAACTACATTGGCTACTGGGGGCAAACCAGAAGATGAGTCAATCCATTTCTCAGAATCCAGGAGCGAAACCATGGTTGGAAGTGTTATCTTTATATGGTCAGCTTCCTGGTATCATGTATCAGCATGAAGAACTTTCCACCTATGGATATGTTAGAATTTCTGGTAGACAACGTATTTTAATTCCAGCCAGATCTGCCCGTGTTGTTACTTTTTCGGCATTGTATGTATGTATGTATGTATGCATTTATATAGCGCCAATTCCAATTGAAGCTCAAAGGCGCTTTACAAGATTATATAAAATTACACAATTATGTACAAAAACTTAAATTGAAAATAAATATGTTTTGAGAGCAGATTTGAAAGGTTCAATTTTACGGCAATTTTGTATATGTGGTGGAAGACTGTTCCAAAGCTTGGGGCCAGCTCTAGAGAACGCGCGTTGGCCGATTAGTAGATTGGATGGTGGCACTACACAGAGTAAACGACTACTTGATCGGAGAGCCCTTGGCGCTGTCTTCTGTACGATCAACGATGTTAGATATGGCGGGGCAAGATTATTAAGACATTTGAAAACCAGTAGTGCAAGTTTGTAATTTATGCGCTGTTTAACTGGTAGCCAATGAAGATCTTTCAAAACAGGTGTAATGTGTTCATATGGCTTAGTCCGTGATAGTAATCTGGCCGCAGTGTTCTGAGCCCTCTGAAGACTGGTAAGCTGTTCTGTTGATATGCCAGCTAGCAAAGAATTCCCGTAATCCAGTCTCGAAGTTATGGTCGCGTGTACAAGCGTTTTTATAGCATTATCATCCAATAGCTTTCTGATCTTGTTAATGTTCCGTAAGTTAAAATAAACAGATTTACATATAGAGGTTACTTGATTTTTCATTGACATGGTGTCATCAAAGATTATGCCGATGTTACGGGCAGTTGAGCTAAATGAAATATTGTCCTCGCCAATCTGAAGAGATTCTATTTTAAGCTGAGGTCACAGGTGACGTGATGTGATTGCCAGTATCTCTGTCTTCTTATCGTTAAGCTGTAGGAGGTTGTTTAGCATCCACAACTTAACTTCATGAATGACATGTTCTAAAGTTTCACTCGCGTTTAATTGATCAGATGGATAAAAGGCAAGGTATAGTTGCGTATCATCTGCGTAGAAGTGGTACTCGACTCCAAGCGAGCGTAACAACTGACCTAACGGCGCTGTGTATATGGTGAACAACAAGGGGCCCAAGACGGATCCTTGTGGTACCCCCGAGTGTAAACTGCACTCAGGTGACCTGGAATTGTTGATGATGACGGTCTGATGACGACACTTGAGGTACGACTTGAACCAAGCAAGAGCTGTGCCGGATATACCCAGTTCTTGCAGCCGTAATAACATGATGTTGTGGTCGATCGTATCAAACGCAGCAGACAGGTCGAGAAGCACCAGTAGAACACACATGCGGTTATCCATAGAGCAGAGGATGTCGTTTTGCACTCGGAGTAACGCAGTTTCCGTACTATGAACATTCCGATATGCACTTTGATATGGTTCAAGCAGATTATTAATATCAAGGTAGTGAGTAAGGCGGTCAGCGACGGTCTTTTCTAGTAGCTTCGAGATGTAAGATAGGTTAGAAACGGGTTGATTGTATGGCAAATTAAAGGATGAGAACTGAATAACCAGGCTTCATGGATTCAAGTGATGGTTTCTGATACGTGAGTTTTAACCTGCAAACCATGATATACAAAGCAACATCACTGTAAATAAATTCGCCTATATAGCATTTCATCAGCCAGTGTTTATGTTTCATCTATTCCTCAATTCAACGAACTTAAGGTGACATATAAGAACTTTGTCACTCGTAGCCGGGTAGTACAACCATATTGCAATATATATATATATGTATTTACCCTGTTACATATATATATATATATATATATATCTATATATATATATCTATATATATATATCTATATATATATCAGGGTGGTAGGGGTATATGGGTGTATATATATATATATATATATATATGTATATGTATATGTATATATATATATATATATATATATATATATATATATATATATATATATATATATATATATATATATATATCAATCAGGGTGGTAGGGGTTAGGGGTATACCCCTACCCCCTACCACCCTGAGCTATTAATACTAATTGTTTGACTCCTGCAAGCCACCAGACAATAATTTCAATGGGCAATAACTTCGACCCTGCTGAATGTTTTGAAAACAATTTGATTGAAAGTTGTTGGTGGCTTGGCCACCAAAAACATTCAGTCAAACTGTTTTCAAAATATTCAGCATACCCAGAGTTAAACCCCAGGAAGAGTGTAGTCTGCAGAAATTCGGGAGGCAGAGGTTAAATACTGGATATATTGAATGCAGTACATCCAGCAGATAGATGGATGCTCTTAGTCTATTTGTTTCAAATTTAGTGTAGAATGGGTGGTGGTGGTGATGGCAGCTGAAGTGGTTACCATGATAGAGAGCTAATTGATAAAGTATGAGGGAGAGAGTGTAGTTCAGGTTAACACTGTATTATATATTATGTACTTGAGGGCTGATGGTATGTTATATATTGTGTAACTATAAATTCCCAGGTAAGGTTTCTAAATTCCCAGGTACTGTTTAACTCTCAAGCGGGACAAATATGCTTTCTTGCACTTATCTTGAGAAATATCAATTTGCAGAACAAGAGAAGACTATTTGAAAATTTACCACTGAAATGAGTGACTTGATAATCAAACACTTGGTCTGCAAATCAACATGAGAATGTTGAAATTTTTGATCAAATTTGAACCTTGAAGTGTTAAATATAAGAATGAGATATATATTTAGCATCTCATGTCTCATGTTCATAGCAGCTGTACCAATACACATAGTACCTACTAAGTTCTCAGTAAAAGTACATGGAAGATAATTCTATTGTTACTCAGCTGGTCTTTCATGTGCCCTTTGGGACAAGATGCACAAATTCGAGAGGCAGTCTTCACATTATTTTGTTATATTATTAAAAGTTTAACCCTTTCATGGCGAAGACAGACAAAACTGGCCTATGCTGTGGTCTTGAGGAATGCCCATCTGCAGGCCAAGAGAAGACCTATTTTTGAAAATTTACCACGAATAAATAACTGGCTCGATAAGTGATCATCTGAGATACTTGTATAACAATAAAAATAAGTGATAGAAATAGGAAAGAGAGTGATTGCACGAGTCAATGGTTGATTGACCCAGTGGTGGAATGAGACATACTTTAATGGTCAAGCCGGTCAAAGCCGACCTCCATTATGCTCTTGTGAAATGTCCATTTACAGGCCAAGAGAATACAATTTTAGAAAATTTACCACTGAAATGACTGGCTCGATAATTGAGCCAGTCAGTCCAGTGTTAAATTTTCTAAAATTGTATTCTCTTGGCCTGTAAATTGATATTCATAAGGCAAGTATTTAAATTTTCTTTACCAAATTTCACTATTAAGTGTTAAGGTTAGTTTGTGAGCTGTAAATATAATGTCAACCATTGTACATTATCGAGGCGATGCTGGGAGAAAAATATTTGTCTCTTAATATCTCCCTAAAGGAGATTGAGAATAGGAGGAAGAGGATCTGGAAGGTGTATTTGAAGTGGTAGAACCGTAACTTAATGAAGAAAGCCAGACATTTTTAGGATTTTCATGTGGCCAGTAAAATCAACAGACACACAGTTGTATGATGTATAGAGGCTTGCCCACCCAAAATAATAGGCTTTAAAAGTTCTAAGCACTAAGGGACCATTGAATGGTTATGTAGCACTTGACGGGGTGGGGGGTGGGTGGGTGGGGCTGATGACAGTTATAATATGGCAATCTGATTGTAACATCAGCCCGACATAATTGATTCTGTCATATATTTGAGCTACAGATAGGATCCCTCTATTGCACTATGGTTGCGACGTAGGAGACTTTGTCAGAAAAGTCACAAAATCGACATACAGACTGATTGACAGACAGAGTAAACTATGTTTTATTATTGTTATTATTTACATTATTTACTGTGAAAACTATTCTAAACATGTATAAGGCATTTTGAATGATTTGGTGTCACGTTAGATGATTAGTTGATAGGGGTTGCCAAAAAGTTCATGTTTGTGTTATTCATGGTATGAAATGTAAAATAAATTCCTGAGTTCTGAAGTCGTATACATTCTACACTTATATAAACATCTCTACAAATAGTGGACACCTGGTTTTAGAGCCACATGCATTATTACTGAAGAGAGGGTGCTCTGACGAGTCATTCACCATAGTAGATTAAATTAATGGAGGAATCCAGTTTTAGCTAGGCCACACCCATTTCTAGCTAACTTCCACCCACGCTTTGCGTGTGTTGGGATCAATCGATCCAGGCTGTTCATGATGTAACTGATTATGTTGTCATCCTACATGTCACGTAGTTAACTGTGACGTCATATGATTAATGGATAAACTGGAATTCTCCATTATTGGCCACCTGTCTTTAGTGACTCCTTTGTAGTGGCCCATGCAATTCAGGTGATGTACTTTCGATCTGCATTTCACCGGACCAGCACAGTTGACTAGCACTGATAAAGCAGTTGATGCAAAGAGCAGTGATACTATTGCAAAGAAGTTGCTGTGGTACAATAGTGCCACAGTTTTGTGGAGCCGCTTTGCATCTATTTAGTTTTGTTTTTGATTTTGTTTAACAAAGCAGCAATTCCAATTATTCAAATCTCTGCTGCTATGCTGCCTCTTCAGCGACTGAGCAGTGTCATTCTCTATTAAGCAACTGCATTTTGGAAGCGGTCTTCAGCCAAATTAGTTCCTATAGAGTGACTTGATCTTAGCCATCATATGGAGACACTTCATGATACCCGCTCGATCCGGATAATGGATAGATTCTATCTGTCACTCAAGTATATGACGTCAAAATCAATTCACCTTTCCAGAGTACCCACCCATCATATGATGTCATAATGAACTGTGTGATGTGTACAATGACATCATAATGAATGACATCATGAATGATGTCGATAAGTACGTCACGATCGCATAATTGAAGACGGTCTTTGCGTTGTTGTACAAAGTGTTTGCTTTTACTATTTAATAAATATACTGTTGAATATTTTGAAACTAATTTGACTGGGCGCTGTTGCTGCCTATGGCAGCAACAGCACCCAGTCTAATTAGTTGCAAAGTATTCAACAGCTTCCCTGTATAGTTTTCAGGAAATTGATAGCTAAGGCATTTGGGGATCGATCAATCCCAACACACCGAGGTGTGGGTGGAGCTTAGCTAGTGATGGGCTGGGCATAGCTGAAAATGGAAAGGTCATTATGTCACATGTAGGATGACTTCACAATCATAATAAGTATTGACCAATTTGACTGACGTATCTAAGTCCATCATGAACGCTTAATAGTGTGTCAAGTGGAGTACAAATTGTAGTTGTTTACTATTTAATAAACGTTTTGGTGGATATTTAGAAACTAAATTGACTGGGCACTGTTGGCAGTGAAATTAGTTTTAAAATATTGAACGGCTTACGTGTATAGTTAGTACCTGGATATTGGGATTCTGGAAAATCAGGGTACTATCAATCCCAACACGGGCAAAGCATGGGCGGGGCTTGGCTAGAAGTGGGCGGGACATATCTCTAAAAGTGGATTCATCCATTGATACGTGTAGGTTAACAAAGATAGATACATGGACAGAAGTTGATCATGTTTGTGAAGTTTGCCGTAGACATTCGCCAGTTTATGCTTTAGCAATTGGTTACTCTTTAGCACTCAAATTTGTTTAGAAATTTTTTTTATTGAAATGTCCGTTTGCAGACCAAGAGATGACTATTTTTGAAAATTTGAAACTGGAATGACTGGCTCGATTATCAATGGCCAGTCATTCTAGTGATAAATTCTCAAAAATAGTCATCTCTTGGTCTGCCAATGGATATTTCTCAAGACCACTGCGGAAACCATTTTTGCCGACTTGAGTGTTAAAGGGGGTTTGTTAGAGGAATGGAGAGAAAAACATGCCAAGTTATTTAGGTTTTTATGAGATTTACCCCCGACAAAGAGGTATGTCTTCTCCTTCAAGCTTGTTAACAGAGTTATTCATGGCACTATCTAGATCAGTTTTGTTTTAAAATGAAAGCGTAATTAATGATACAGATGATACCAATAACGAATCTCATGTGCGAGATTACATTCTCTCTTTATTTGCCAAATTATACGAGCTTCTTCAATATATTCAATTCCCATTATTGGCAGGAATCGGATAACACAACTTTCCAAGATGGTCGTAGCCCATGCCTGGCGCACTCATCCCCAATACACGAGCCATGGAACCTGCCTATTCTGATACCGCATCCCAAATCTAAGTGGGTGGCCATGGGAATTTATATATTCCATGCGCTATTATTTTCTATCAGGTCTTCTATTTCAAGTTCTAGTGCAAGTATTTTAACCTGATGGTTTCCCATTAAATCGTAGCCAAAATAAGCATATTGATTTTGGGATGGCACAGTAACGGTCACAGTGACCCAATTATGAAAATTGTGTTCTTGGATGTTAAGTCTAATTCTACTGAAGTAATCTCTGACAAGCGTAGACTGGGTGTTAACTTGTGTGTCAGAATATCCATATTATAGTAAAACTATTATCACACCTGTATACATATATGCAGCAAAGATCTGTTTTTTAGTTGCGACTACATTTAGTATAAGTCTGTCTGTCTGTTTGTCAGAAATATCAAAATTTTGATAGACTGACAGACAAGACTACGTAAGTCACATCTGTAGCATGTTCACACCTGTTTTGTATGTCTGTCAGTCTATTCTGGAAGAATCTCAGAAATTTGATTGCCACTTCTGTTCTGGAGGTCATCTTGCCTTGTTGCGACTTCAGACCTTCCATACAGCAATCAGATAGGTCTGTTTTTGGTTGCTTCAAAAGTAACTAATTAATCCTTTTACCCTCGAATTTGTTCAAGAAAATTTCAATTTTCTCATAGAAAATGCCCATTTGCAGACCAAGAGAAGACTATTTTTGAAAATTCACCAGTGGAATGACTGGCTCGGTTATCAAGCCAGTTATTCCAGTGGTAAAATTCTTAAATTAGTCTTCTTGGTCTGCAAATGGGCGTTTCTCAACCCCACTGCAGAAGCCATTTTTGATGGATATGATGGTTAAAGCACCTGGCTGATTTTTAGCCAATCTTGCTCGGCTTTGGAACATCGACAGTGCTAAAATGTGATTGGTCAGTTTGTTCAGTGATGGTCATCTTATATTTTACTGAAATGGCGAGTAAATCGTTCCTTGGCCAAATTCAATCAAAATTTGTTGGAAGACCCCTAGTGTTCTAGAGCTAGACCTCTAACCCTAGCTATTCTAACTGTTTATGGTCATATTTGTTACAAAAAAAAATATACTTATTGAATGTCCATTTGCAAGGTCAAGAGAATGTCTTTGAAAACGTACCACTGAAATATGACTGGTTCGGTTATCGATCCAGACATTCCAGTGTTAAATATTCAAAAATAGTTTTCCTGGTATGCAAATGGACACATTTCAAGACGACTAAAGAAGCTGTTTTTGGCCATTAAATCATGAAGATTCCAGTCTTTATTTAAATACTGCTGTTATGTTTTAGTGGCACAGTCCCTTAGGCTTCTTATTACACACACTCTTAACCCTTGAAATTGTTCATGAAAATTTCAACTTTATCATAGAAACAGTTCATTTGCAGAACAAGAGAGAATTATTTTTGAAAATCTATTCAGTGGAATGACTGCCTCGGTTATCAAGCCAGTCATTCCTGTGGTAAATTTAAAAAAAATAGTCGTCTTGGTCTGTAAATCGACATGTCTCCAGACCGCTACAGAAGCCATTTTGGCTGATATAAGTGTTAAGGGATAATGTGCAGTTTTAGTCCAATAGGTGATGGGGGGTGATGCGCAAATCAGCTTCTATTATCAGCATTCTACAACAGACTCTCCTTCTATCAGCTCCTATGCAATGTAATCTACAAGTTCTGCTCTCTAATGACAATCCACAAAGGAAATTGTTGTCACTATGCAGATATATTATAGTTCTATCTTGAAGATTCAACATAGCAATCCCTCGCCTCTGTCTAACAAGTATAATGCTATATAGGCACAGGTTTAACTCTGATCATCTCGACAAGATTCACATAACCCTTTGACACACAGATTTGGTATCAGAAAGTATAACGTTCTTATACAAACTATCCATTTGCAGGCCATAAGAAGACTATTTTTGACAATTTAACACTGGAATGACTGGCTCGATTACCGAGCCAGTCATTCCAGTGGTATAATGGCAAAAGTGGTCTTCTCTTTACCTGCAAATGGACTTCCAATGACCGCTGCAGAATGTGTTTTTCACCGACTTGACCATTAACGGGTTAACTGACTGAATGGCACAATTGCCAGACTTGTCTTTAAGCGGGATAGAATCGTTGCTCAGCATATATGGCGTCTCACTCGCTTATAGCTGTAATTATGACATTGCCAACAAGCATGAGATGGCAGTCATTATCTTAAGCAACCTTGAACTGATCCGAGTCTCGCTGCTCAGTCGGGAATCGAGTCACGAAATGTATTGCTAAGTGGTATTGAGGGAATTTTCATTTCTCATATATTTAGGAGTTAAGCAATTTTCTATTTGTAAAAACTCTGTTAGCGTGTTTGATGGGAAATTAAAAGTTCTATAAAAAGACACAGGTACTAAAATTAGAATGTATTAGAATCTATCAAACTGATCTTAAAGACATACTTTGGAAATAAAATTTTAGTCACTACTTGTTCTTATGCTTCAGAGCTTAAAGTGCTTAAATTCAGAATTTGTTCTTAAAGGCCCTTCAAACTACTTGTTTTTTTTAGCAAATTGACGTGACATTTTTCTAAAAAATCTGTGAAAACCTATATATATTTGGGAAACTTGTTCTTGGTAGATTAAAAGTACCTTTATTCCCGGTAAATCACATTTAAATTACTATTAAAAGGTACATGATGTGTGTGACCATATGAAAAATGTCTGCAAAAATTGTTAAACAATCTTTGAAAAGAACAAAGTCATTACTTAACCCTCTTGCGTTAACATAACTCTTTAATGGTCAAGACCGCCAAAAAACGGACTATGTAGTGATCTTGAAGAATGTACATTTTTTTATTTAAGAGAATATGATTTTTGAAAATTTACCGCTGGAATGACTGCCTCGGTAACCAAGCCAGTCACTCCAGTGGTAAATTTTCAAAAATAGTCTTCTATCAGCCGGCAAATAGACACTAGCTAAGAAAAAACTAGATTTCCTTACCCATTTTCACGGTCAAGCCGGCCAAAAGCAACACCTGTAGTGGTCTTGAGCAATGTCTACTTGCACAACATAGTTATTTTTGTAAATTTTAGTGCAAAAATTATTATTTTCTTTAAAAATCTTGCCCATTAAAGGGGTAATTGATCTAAGTAGAATTTTGAGCTTCTGATGACATAAGAGGCGTTAAAGTGCTTGAATATTCTGTCTGCCCAAACAGTTGCTCAGACACTCAGTTGCTCTGGACTTTGCAATCTGTTGCAATGCTTCTAGACTTAATATAGAGTCGGTGTCTGCGATTGCACACATACTCGTTTTCTCCTGTTTGCGCAATCTGGTGCAATGATTCCAGACATCTGAAAAGTGTCGGTGTCTGCGATTGCTCAGAAACTCATTTGCTCCTGTTTGCGCAATCTGGTGAAATGATTCCAGACGTCTGTATCATGCCTGTCTGCGATTGCTCAGAAACTCATTTTCTCCTGTCGGTGTGATCAGTTGCAATGATTCCAGACTTTTGTATCATGTTTGTATATATGCAATTGTGCAGACACTCAACTTTCTATGCTTTGTGCGATTTCTTGCAATGATTCCGGACTTAATATATATAGCATCTGTGTCTGCGATTGCTCATAAACTCACTTGCTCCGGTTGGTGAGATTTGTTGCAATGATTCCAGACATACTATATAGTGTCTATATCTGCAATTTCGCTGACACTCACTTGCTCCAGTTTACGCGATCAGTTGCAATGATTCCAGACTTAATATATAGCGTCTGTGCCTGTGATTGCTCATTGTGACTTGGATCACATTGAGAGCTGGCAATGTTCCTCTTGACCAAATCTTCCTATAGATTCCTGCCTTTGTATTATCTTTTCTGCCACAGGGTAACATAGCGTGTCTTTGCTTTGCATGTTTGTAGCTAACACAATTATAAACACAAAACAATCTGCCAAGTTTACGATTGCGCGACGTCTGGCTTCGTTATGTAACATGATCTGAAAAAATAGAGCACTTAGAGGTACCACGATGTACCACGATGCTGTAAGTGTTACTGCATTTCTTGTGAGAGAATATGTTTACGATTATATTATTGATATATTGTATTTAGTAATGATTTTATCCATCTGTGCGTGCGCAAATTATGTACATATCCATCTGTTATTCAATAACAATAATATTTTCAAAACTATTTCAACTACAGTTTCCAAATTTGGTATACAGATCCATTTTATGCTGAACCCATGTTATTTATAATACTAAAAGATTTGTTCTTATATTCAGGGGACCATGAAACACTGACTACTTTTGATGCACATAAATAGCATAGAATACATCTAACATTAGGTGGTTATGTATAAGTGAATGTGACATCCCTTATTGTTCAAGTCCATGGCAGCATCCAGCTTTAGCTTCAAAACTGTTAATCGGATGTAAAACTGAATGACTCTTACTTCAGATTAAAGTTTTAGGTTCAAACTCCCACATTCTAATTCAGGTAAAACACAATCCACAGCATCTGAGGACCAGGTTCGACCTGCAAAATTTAGCCAAGAAGGCTTGGGATGGTGTGGTTGATCATGTGCCCGGCTATGTGGCCGACTTCTATGTATGAAGATCAAATTAATTATGTCCTTGGAAACTACTTCAGATCAGTTAATCCTTTCATTGAATTAGCTGATCTGACATACGCTACAAATTAACGCTTTCATGCTAATGTTCCCGTAACTAAAATATCAGCATTTAACTCTGGAGTAGCGCTGTGGTGTGAAGGCAGTATGAAAATTAAGGAATGCAACCCGGTGTGGAATCATTGGTCTACAGTTAATCATATAAACACTAAAATCTTTTGAAGAAAATTTCAATTCTTTCATTCAAAATGTCCATTTGCAGACCAAGAGAAGACTATTTTTGAAAATTGGTTGCTACTTGAATGACTGGCTCGGTTATCGAGCCAGTCATTTAAGTGGTAAATTAAAAAATAATAGCCTTTGTCTGCAAATGAACATTTCTCAAGCCCACTGCAGAAGCCGTTTTTGGCTGATATGAGGGTTAAAGGGTTAATCATGTTAACACTACGACACAGATAGGACAAATTATTACCTTTGCTCGGTAAGGGGAAGAGGGCATTGTGCTGAGGCCTATTCATCAGCCTGTCTGTGGTGTCTGGCGCTGTATTTGAAGGATTCCTGATCCAATTTGTCTCAAATTTTAATATAGCAACATCTGCTAGCACGAAAGAGAACCCAGATCACGATAAGATCAAATTCCAGATCTATGTATATCTCAGAAACTCAAGTTCAGATATGGCTGAAATTATAACACAAGAAAGGTTCTCACCATACAGTAGGATTCAAGAGAGGTTGTAATCTGCTCTTGTTTACGACATAATGGAAGGAATCCAGTTTTAGCTATGCCCCATTCATCTCTAGCTAAGGTTCACCCACTCTGCCCATGTTGGGATCAATCGATCCCTGCACTCTCCGAATCTTAATTTCCAGAAAACTAGTCAGTTAAGCTGTTGAATAGTTGAAAATAATTTGACTGCGTGCAGCAACAGCACCCAGTCAAATTAGTTTCAAGATATTCAACAGAATGTTTATTAAATAGTAAAGATATACAATTCGTACAACCTGACGGACTATTAAGCGTTTGTGATGGACTAAATCACGTCATTCATGATGTAATTGATTATGAGTCAGCCTATATTGATTCTGACATCATTTGATTGACTAAAACAATTTATTCATCAATAAATTTGAATTAATTTCAAAGAAAACATTGTTGCCTTAGGTAGAATATTCAACAGTTCGTTTTATTTTGTTTTGGCAAGTTATTTCTGAGCTGTACTGGAAGCTATTCAGTTCTGCTCATTCATCAATTGGTAAGTAGTCTCAAGTAAATTTCTGTAGATGCATGATCTTGGCCTGCAAATGGTCATTTTTCAAGACAACTGCAGAAGTAATTTGTGTAATTTTTCTTAGGGCAGTGGCGACGGCGTCAGCAATGTTAAGTTTTTGCATTTAGCCAAACTTCTGAGCTTATATTTCAGGATCAGTTAATCCTATTCCAACTAAACTTGGCTATGTGGTTGCCTATACTGTTAGGAAGCAGCATGATGATACTGAGGTCACAAGGTCAAATTCACTGTGACCTTGATACAAAACTGTTTTTTCAATGTTAAAGTCAATGGCACTGTGACAAACAGGAGACAGATAAGACATTTAATTCTGTGGAGTTCTTGTTAAATGGTTAAGACACCGGCATCTAGTGTCATCAAAGGTCAAGGTAATTTCATATATGATTACCCCTCCTATTAATAACACTTTGACACGAACAGACCAGAAACGACAAATCCGTTGATCTGCGAAATATTTTTTTGAATATTTTCGAAGTAATTTCACTGGTTAATGGGTTAATAAACCAAATATGTCCTTAAGGCAGTCATTATAGAAATGGCATTATTGTAAGCTCTTTATATCTAAGCATGTCTATTTCTAGCTTGGCTATGCTTGGCTTATAATGATTATGTAACGATGCGTGTATATATCTCTTTGGTTTCCATGGCACTCAATCCATATGTTTCCGAGTGCATAACAGTTGCGTAACATTCTGCGTGAATTGTGAGATGTAATCCCGATATTCACTCCGATGTTCACTTCAAGCTTAAGTGAACGGCAAAAAATCTTTTTTTCCAAAGACTGACATTGTTAATACGTTGTAGTTGGTAGTCAGTGTATTGAGAGCGTACAATGCCACAATGACTATCCCTTGAAAGTAGTTTGGTGCGCAGCAAAAGCTTTCAGTTAAGGTCAAATAAATATGTTAAAAATATTTAAAAAGTTTCTGTTGTATATCTTTGGAAAGACGAGCTAAGTAGGAATTCACGTTGCAAGTCCCCTTTGCAATAATCAATAGTCTGAATATACAGTGTGCATTGTGAGGCTTTGACCTGAGAGACTAGTTATTGACCTGAGTGTGTGTTGTGGAGCTTGAGCGCTAGAGAAGAGGTTACTGACCCCCATGCCGAGTGCAGATTTAAAGGGTGATAGCGCAAGCCTACATAAGTAAAAGTTAAATTGTATTAATTTACCTGTAGTCTTCGCATGCGTTCAAGAGTTTAGTGTAGTTATTAGGTCACCTGCCTGAAAGGTGAAGTGTGTTTGGCATGGTGACTCTACAGCCGTTGTCCATTTCTTTCCTTTCAAAAGCTGCTTAAGAACAACTGGGCAAATTTCAATCAGATTTGGCAGGAGACAAACTTGGGCCATCAAGATCCAAAACTATTGAAATGAAGATGATTGCTTAATCCGCTTGGATCTTGTTTTTTAGAATACCCTTTTTAAAGAAAATGCCATTGAAAGACAAGATTCACCTATTTGCTGTAACTGTACCTGAATAATCCTTTACAACTACGGCAGCTGGGCAGCTCTAAATGCCCTTCTAAACAAACTTGATGCTTATCATTGCAAGCACATGTGAGCCATCAAGAATCATTGGCATTGCTGGCCATACAGGTTAATCTCAAACTGCTCTGCACAAACTGCGGTACAGGACCCCTCTCTATAGGGATAGCGTGACAAAGATGAGGGTAGCATGGCAAAGACGAGGATAGCGTGGCAAGGATGAGGATAGCGAGGCAAAGATGAGGATAGCGCGGCAAAGATGGTCAATGTTTGGACACATTGTATATGTACATGTATAACAGCGCTAGATGTAGGTACCAAACTTCTATTATTCATCTCACACCTGTTTGCAATCACTCTTATTTCTTCTTCATCGTTCTGTCTGCCAGGTGTCTTCAGACATGTCAGATATGCAGACCAGCTTGTTCTATGAAAGCTGTGTGATGCAGTGTTGAGTTCAGATTCCAAATCTTTGCACTTATGTCTGCATATCACATTCATATTATTACATGATATGCTTGCCACAGGTACAGGTGTATGGCCAGTGACTTGCCAATATTCAGTGGTCTAGGCTGTTGGCCAGTGACTTGCCAGTATTCAGTGGTCTAGGCTGTATGGCCAGTGACTTGCCAGTATTCAGTGGTCTAGGTTGTATGGCCAGTGACTTGCCAGTATTCAGTGGTCTAGACTGTATGGTCAGTGACTTGCCAGTATTCAGTGGTCTGGGCTGTATGGCCAGTGACTTGCCAGTATTCAGTTGTCTAGGCTTGATTCTAATTGTTTAGTTGGCTGAAATAAGCTTAACTTTTGATTGTGCTCCTTGTAGGTGTCTTGATTCTCTGATTCATAGTGGGACTGTGAAGTCTGCGAAAGTCTGAAAACTTGGAGAAGATCTTTACATTCTATCTGCATGCCCGATAGAGTTTCCATTGCAAACATTGCTATTTTTTGGCTTTGAACTCTAGCAACCAGCTTTATAGCCGTACCCATGCCATATTAAAATTCTGGGTGCATATTCAGTGGGTGAGCACATATTCAATGTATGTGTTTTATGTGCTCTGTGGTTGGCACCCATCATGTGCCAGCTAGTGATTATTGTAGGATGGTTCTCGGGATTCTTGTTGCCCACATTTGCTCGATTTGGTGTTTCCATTTTGATTTTAATCTAGGATTGAATGTTATTTCAAAGTAAGTTTGAGAGTCGTCTTTCAATAAAATTTATCCATTGATTTACAGGGTTACGGCCTGAGGCTTGGTTGTGAGCCTGAAAATTGTGAATGTGGTTTGGCATTTATGTTCATGCCCTAGTCTCAGATATTCACCATTCTATCCTGTCCAGAGTAATTTGAAGTCATGCTTTAGTGGTTTCTAGGGTGGGTGGGTGGTGGTGGGTGGGAGCGAAATTTTCTGCATACATAGCAGCCTTTACCTTTGGTGATCATTCCTTTTAAGGCCATTAATAAATCTCAGGAGAAAAAATGGGGAGTAATATCCATGTCCTGAGGAACTCTTTGTTTGATGGATGCAGCCAGGGAACTTAATCTTAACCCTCAAATTTATTCAAGAAATTCCAATTTTCTCTTAGAAAATGTCCATTTGCAGACCAAGAGAAGACTATTTTTAAAAATCTACCACTAATGACTGGCTCGGTTATCGAGCCAGTCATTCCAGTGGTAAAATTAAAAAAATTAGGTGTCTCTTGGCTTGCAAATGGACATTTCTCAAGGCCACTGTAGAAGCTGTTTTTGGCTGATATGAGTGTTGAAGGGTTAAGCTCAATTTCTATTGTCAACATAATTAATTTAACCCTTTAAATTAATGCCTAAATTCATCAAGAATATCAAAATATTTGCTTATTAAATGTCCATTTGCAGGCCAAGAGAAGACCTATTTTTGAAAATTTACCACTCAAATGACTGGCTCGATTATCGAGAAATGGTTGGGTTGATAACCAAACCAGTCATTACAGGATTTTTCCCCGAAAAAAGACCCAGTCGCTTTGACATACATGAAGACATTTACTAAGCAAAATTTTGGATTTTATTGACCAACCGTACCTGGCAGTAAATGATTAAGTTTACATTCCTATTATTCTCATTACCTTTCAGGTATTTTATGAGAATACAGAAATCCTGTGGAAAGACAAGGGCGTGCAAGCATGCTATGAGAGGTCGAATGAATATCAACTCATCGACTGTGCTCAGTAGTAAGTAACAATAATATAGATTATCAGATAAATGAGTGGTACAATCCAATTGTGTTCAAAATATTCAACAGAATATTACTTACTACATGATCAGAATAAACATGTTAAGTTACTTATGTGCTGTACTGTATTTCACTCCACAGTTGTTCACACAATTTTCCCAATATGTTCTCATTCAATATAAAGTATTGATATTGTGTGTTACAATTATGAAAATAACTTAAAATACACCAGAAGATGTTTTTGTGGTGTCAGCCCTGATGCTACTGCGGAATGAAGCTTAGTCATGGTCTTAGACTCCCAGCACTGGAGAGTGGTTTGTTTTGACATGCAGATGGAACAGTGGTTAGAGAGGAGGCCAAACAGCAGCAGAATATGGTGAAACTGATGAAATATTGATAATCATGCGTATCACGTTCTTAGATATCACACGTCTTTACGCATTTTAATTATTAATAAATAAATACTTATATTAACACTTTAATGGTCAAATGTGGTCAAGAAAATTTTAATATCTGCTTATTGAATGTCCATTTACAGGTCAAGAGAATACAATTTTTAAAACTATCACTGGAATGACTGGCTCGGTTATCGAGCCAGTCATTCCATTGGTAAATTTTCAAAAATTGTATTCTTTTAACCTGTAAATGGACATTCCACAAGACCACTATAGAGGCCGGTTTTGGCTGGCATGACCATTAAAGGGTTAATGATTGAATTACATTAGCATCTTATTACTCAGCCAGCTGGCACTATAGTGGTGATTAGAAATCATTAGTCTAATATCCAACGGCGTACTCGACAGACTGTGTAACACTGAGTCACAATCTGTGATGGTAGCACAAGAGGTATCTATGTTTGGACATGTTCTTCGAATGCCGTGAAATACAACTGCTCTGAAAGCACTAGAATTTGCAGTGGTAGGTGACAACAGGGATCAGGCACTTAAAGGATGCTACAACATCAACTTGCTAAGTGTTTTGCAATCAGATCTAGGACCACTAAAGACAAAGAATCTAAAGCAGCTTAGGACACTCCCAGTGGACAAGACAGAGTGAAGACATGGTGAAGAATGTTGAAGAAAAACTGATTACAGCTGAAGGAAGTGGTCACTTGTCCACCCACCCATGTCAGCTGTAAAACAGTCACTCATCATCACCATCATCATCATCATCATCATCATCATCATCAATATTAGGAGTAGAATAATGCTCAGAAACAACTTAACATTTGTACTAAAAAAAAAGAAAAATATTGTGGAATATTTGGAACACAATTGGATTGGAAGACACTGCTACCTAAGGCAGCAATGTCGTCAAATCCAATTATGTACAAAATATTCAACATAGCGTTTCTTACATTGTGTTCAAAACTGTTTTGTTTTGCAAACATGTAAAGTTATGTATGAGCTGTGCTATTGAGTACATTCCATGCAGTAACTTAGTGTATGCCCTCGTGCCAATGCATGGGACAATTGCCAAAGCCATGCAGATTTTGTCAGTCATCTGCCCTCATAGGCATGCTACTTTTTAGGTGTCGCTAAAAGAGCAGAATAATGTGGATATCCTAATTTGAATGAGGACACTCAGTTTTAATTATAATCTCCAGGGCCGTAGCGTGAGGGGGAAAAGGGCCAGACGGGAGTCCTCTTACTCGAGATTATAAAGTCTAGATGCTCTCAGATAGCATCTCAGGCAAAGGTAAATATGTATCTTCAGCTGGCTATGAAACTGTCTTATATTTATGTATGGGTGACTGCCTGTTAAAAGGGCATTTTAAAAAGGCCACATCGCAAACCTCAGGGGTGGAAACTACCCCCCTTGCCCCCGTAAAGGCTATGGCCCTGACCTCAAAATGTTAAGTTACATGGCTGATCATTAGATACGTGTCTTGTTCTACAATCACTGGGTTATGCAAGCACTTCTTGCAACAGAACTACTGTAGCAGTTCCGGGTTATTATTCAATTAGCGTCTAATGCAGCGACGTTCTTTGACACAGTAATTCTACTGCTGCATTGATGCAAATTTCTCAGAATGGCAGCACCTCAGTGAATGATAGTGTCTGGAGTAGTCTCTGCAGCAGCGGCAGCAGTTACGCCGGAGATGGCACACTCCGCATCGAACCTTATGTATGCCCACACATGCTAAAAATAGCACGGATCAATACTGACAGGAGGGAAGTCGTGTGTAAATCGTGGCCGCACAGTGTGTTTTTGAATTCCAGATTGTCTTGTTAGACTTGGGAGACAATTCACAGATGTTTTGTGAATTGGCACTAGAATTATGCATGAATTTATTCTATATAATATTCGCCTGGATCAATCTCTCGCGAATAATACCCTGAGCTGTGCTCAATTGATCGGGTTTATGTTTGTAAAAATCGGCTAATTTTCTATCTATATTATCGATGATATCTCTGTAATGGCTATGTTGCTGTTCGCCTTTGGTTTGTATAATTGGCAAATGAAAAGATGTTTGCATCACTATAGCTAATGAGAAACAATATTTCCAGAACAGTGCCGTCTGTCTTAACCCTTCAATTGGCAAAATCAGTCAAGAAAATCAAAATAATTGCTCGGTAAATGTCCATCTGCCAACTATTTTGATTTTTGAAGATTTAGCACTGGTAAAACGTTACTATGTTTTAAGAATTGATCTCTTGGCATGTAAATTGGACATTGTTAATGGCCACTGAGAGCCTGACTTCACCATTAACCCTTTGACCATCAGCCAAAAATAGCCTCTGCAGTGGTCTTTAAAAATGTCCATTTGAAGACCAAGAGAAGACTTTTTTTGAAAATTTATCACTGGATTGACTGGCTCGATAACCGAGTCAGTCATCCCAGTAGCAACTTTTCAAAAAGAGTTCTCTTGGTCTGCCAGTGGACATTTTCCATGAGAAAATTGAATATTTTTTGAAAAAATTCAAGGGTTAAAGGTTTAAGTCATTCAGTATAAGGCCATAGCGGTCAGCGAAAACGATCAGTTTTTCGCAGCCAGCATTTGACAAATAATATATGAAAATATGGTACACTCACCCATTCTTCAATTTAACTTTAAATCCGGAACATTCCACAATTTGTATAGCGATTTTATAATGTAAGTGTAGGAACTCTCTAAACCCCATCAGGGGGTGAATCGAAGGTCAGCTCCATTATTAACTCACCTGGACCGAATTTTGATTGGTCAATCTTTTGGGTGAAAATATTAGATTTTATGGAAAGTGTACTGGAAATTGTCAAAATGCTACTCTTCATTAACCACTTAGCAGATTTCACCATAATTTGGCTGGAAGAACCCTATGCATGTAGGCTTCAGAACTTGTAAAGGGAATTTGATCGGCCATTTTTTTGGGTGAAAATCTTAAATTTTATTGAAAGTTTACTGGAAATTGTCAAAATGCTACTCCATATTAACCGCTTGGCAGATTTGAAGAATTTCCAGGGGGGTTATGGGGTTAGGCTTCAGAACTTGCATACAGAATTTTGATAGGTTTTATGAAAAATTAACCGGAAATTCATCATTAACTGCTTGATGGATTTCAACCCTCATTGACTAGATGGACCCTATCGGGGTAGGCTACAGAACTTATATTCAGAATTTTGATTGGTCGATTTTTTTGGCGAAAGTGATTTTATGACAAATTTACTGGAAATTGTCAAAACGCGTCTCTTTAGCTGCTCGACAGATTTCAACAGAATTTTGTTAGAATAACCATATCATGGTAGGCTCCAGAACTTCTATTCAAAGTTTTGTTTGGCCAAGTTTTGGGGTCAAAATCATCTAAATTTTATGAAAACTTTATCGGAAATTGTCACAACTCATCTCCTCCTTAACTGCTTGTTGAATCGTTATCCAAAGTTGGCTAGAAGTATTCTGTAGTGGTAGGCTCTAGAACTTCTATTTAGAATTTTAGTCTATTTCTTTTGGGTGGCCATCTTGGATTTTGTGAAAATCTCCCGAAACCGTTTAAAACAATAGGTTTAATTAAAGGCCCAATTTCAATGAAACTTAGGTGGAATGATCCTATGGCACTAGGCTTCAACATATCAAACGAGAATTTTGATTGGTCAATTTCTTTGTTGGCCATCTCGTCAATTTAAATGCCAATGGTTCAAATGCTAATGGTCCAGGTGAGCGGCACAGGTGCTTGGACCTCTTGTTATGTAAATAATTAGCCCTAGATACAACCCCCCCCCACCAGTTTAATCACCATCCGTCCATCAATAACGGAGGAGTAGCAATTAACAAATGTAAGGATATAACACTTTTAAAACGTAGTGCTGGATGTGAATTGAAACTCTGCCTCCATCGTCATGGTGTCGACCATTAGCACTACAATACCACCAAGTTTGAATAAGATTCATTCAATGATTCATTAACCCTTTCACCGACAGATCCATACAAAATTAATTCTTTACGATGTAAAACTTATTCTGTTGAATAAGCAACGTCTTCCAGTCAAATTAATTTCAAAATATTTAAGTTTTCCTGTATGATTGCCTTGAAAATAAGGCATGGGGAATTCATTGATGAAAGGGTTAATAACAGCTGAGTAATGTTTTGAAAAAATCCAATGCTGTGCTCCCTTCTGAGAATATAAATGTAATGATCTCGATAATTACACATAGAATCTTTTGCTCTTAACCGCTTAACACTCAAGTCGACCACAAACTGCTTCAGCAGTGGCCTTGAGAAATGCCCATTTGCAGACCAAGAGATTATTTTTGAAAATTTATGACTGGAATGACTGGCTCGATAACCGATCCAGTCATTCCAGTGGTAAATTTTCAAAAACAGTCTTATTGGTCTGCAAATGGGCATTTTCTATGTGGAAATTGAAATTTTTTTTTTGAAGCAATCCGAGTGTTAAAGGATTAATATCCATTCATTTACAAGGGGTGAATAAAAATTCATGCTCCGCTATGATGGCGAGAGTTACGGCTAGAATATCCCTCCTCAACTTTATAGATCTGTTTCTCAGTAACAGAGTATGTAGTCTTGATTTTAAGATTTAATTTTGGGGCTGGAAGAGTGCCGTTATGAAACCTACCTGAATGTAAGAGCAGGCTCCGCTGTGATGTCAGTACCACTGAATGAGGTACCACTGAAATATTACCTAAATATATTTTTTGACATCTATTTGTCAATAACTGAGTAGTGATTTCAAGATTTATGGGTGGGTCACCCCGTTTAAGATGAGTTTAAATCATTCAGTCAAGCGTTTTCTCCTAAAAAATGTTTAAATAGGTTTGCAACAATAGTGCAAAATCCAAGTTGGCCATCACCAAATCAACCAATCGGCTACACTTGAACAATCTTGTAATCCTATGAACCAAGGATACTTTTGAGAAAACGTTTAGCCGTTTAATGATCAAGCCGGCCAAAACTGGCCTCTGTTATGGTCTTCTGGAATGTCCATTTACAGGCCAAGAGAATAGAATCTTTGAAAATTTACCACTGGAATGACGCTCGGTCATTCCAGCGATAACTTTCAAAAATTCTATTCTCTTGGCCTGTAAATGGATATTAATAGGTAGATTTTTATATTTTCTTAACAAAATTTGACCATTAAACACTTTAACACTCATATCAGCCAAAAACGGCCTCTGTAGTGGTCTTGAGAAATGTCCATTTGCAGACCAAGAGAAGACTATTTTTCAAAATTTATCACTGGAATGACTGGCTCGATAACTGAACCAGTTATTCCAGTGATAAATTTTCAAAAATGGTCTTCTTTTGGTCTGCAAATGGACATTTTCTATGAGAAAATTAAAATGTTCTTGAAAAGATTTCAGGGTTAAAGACTTAAAGGTTTAATGAGAATGATAACAGATGATGTATTGTCACCATGACATAAGCTCCGCTTCACCTTCAAGCCAAAACTGCCCTCTGCTATGGTCTTGTGGAATGTCCATTTACAGGCTAAGAGAATACAATTTTTTCAAATTTACCACTTGAATGACCGGCTCGATAACCGAGCCAGTCATTCCAGTGATAAATTTGAAAAAAGTTGGATTCTCTTGGCCTGTAAATGGACATACAGTAGGCAGATCATTATATTTTCTTGAGTAAATTTGACCATTAAAGGTTTAACCTCTTAACACTCAAATTTGTTCAAGAAAATTGCAGTTTTCTCATTGAAAATGTCCATTTTCCGACCAAGAGAAGACTATCTTTGAAAATTTACCACTGGAATGGCTGGCTCCGTTATTAAACCAGTCATTCCAGTGGTAAATATTAAAAAAACAGTCATCTCTTGGTCTGCAAATGGACATTTGTCAAGACCACTGCTGAAGCCCTTTTTGGCTAATATGAGTGTTAAATGTTTAAAGGGAAAAGTGGATGATGACAGATGATGTATTGTCATCATGTCATAAGCTCAGCTTCAGCTTTCAGGCCATGTGAGTGAAGAAAGGACATTTTAAAACCTGATAGAAAACTATGACCTATAATCCGCTGGCTCATTAATATTTTTGTTTGGTACAAAGATCCATGGGAATTCCCAAATCTTCACACATAAATAAATTATTAGACAAGTGTTAATCTTCATTGATGCGGTAGACATCTTTGGATGATTTGTGGTGATAATTATTCTCGATTTATGCGTATTTAAGGCGGGTGTTAATTGAAGATAGTTCTAGCTCTTCCTTTATTGGTGAAGGTATCTTAATAAAACCCAGGGATAGAAATGATCGTTTGTCCTGTTGTGCAGGGCAACCTGAATTTAAAAAGACCAATTAAGCTTTTGCTGTTGATGGTAAGCCTGTTACCATGATAAATACTGAGAGACTAATACCATACTGCGCTTTTTATACCTGTATACACTGAATAATTCCTGTCAATTTAAGTGAATAGACCTTTCTCACATTAGCGTATTGTGGGAAAATACCTTCCCAGAATGCTTTGCTCATACCACTTCCTGCTGGTAAACGTGATAACCGACTTGCAAACAGCATTACCTTACTGTTGGAATCAGATACAACTTAAGCAGGTTACTCTAAAGAACTAATTTCATAATATTATTGAAGTCATACATCATTGGAAAGCTTATCCAATTTTCTATTCATATCTTCCATTCTTATAGTTTTGTAAAATTTAATACACTTAATAGTAATTTCAAAATAGCTCCTATTGTCCGCATGATTTAATGATTCTAGGTATAATGGTGTCTTTTATATGTACGCGAATAACTCTGTGAATATTTTACAAAAATATTTAAAATGATGCATTATACTGTTTAGGCAATTGAATACGCTTTCGAATGATATATGACTTAAATAAAATAGTGATTTTAGTTTATCATAGGAATGGCTTAGTGCAATAGTAACTCAATGTCGGTCAGCTGCTTGTTGACTTTTTTTAACAGCCAACAGTTTTGCTCTGAGCGTTGATTTAGGGGAATCCTGGTGTAATGCGGGGAAATGCGTAATGCGGGGAAATGCGTAATGCGGGGAAATGCGTAATGCGGGGAAATGCGTAATGCGGGGAAATGCGTATTATTTAAGTATTAGAAGTCTCAGTTACACCTGGATGTCTAACCCTTTAACACTCATATCAGCCAAAAAAGGCTTCTACAGTGTACTTGAGAAATGTCCATCTGTAGACCAAGAGAAAACTATTTTTGAAAACCTACCACTGCAATGACTGGCTCGATAACCGAGCCAGTCATTCCAGTGGCAACTTTTCAAAAGCAGTCTTCTCTTGGTCTGTAAATGGACATTTCCTTGAGAAAATTGAAGTTTTCTTGAACAAATTTGAGTGTTAAAGGGTTAATGATGCTTCTGAGGAATGGAGGAATCCAGTTTTAGCTATGCCATGCCCATCTGTAGCTAGGCTCCACCCACACTTCACCCCTGTCAGGAATGATCAATCCCTGCACTCTCGCGGTCTCAATTTCCAGAAAACTATACAGGTTAGCTGTCGAATATTTTGAAACTAAAATAGACATGACATACAATTCAAACAACATTATGCTTAGCCCGTCATCTAATATTAAATAGACAAGACATACAATTCGTATGAATTAGTCTAAAAGGAAGTTACATTATTATATAAGTATATAATCATTTAGGTAATTATTTAGGTAATATACATATAAATGAGTCTTATATTTAGGCGACCCCCAATTAATAATTTCACCCTGGCGATTATATATATATACACACGGTAAATATTAATCATAGGCATAAGACGTTAAGAATTTTTGGCATGAAAATGTGCTCAATTTTCGTACACTTCTTCCTCAGAGATTTAGATTTAAAGAATTTACAGTCCTTGTCCTATTAGAAGTCGCGGTTGTTAATGAGCGATTTACGGTAGTCAAAATATTTTTGAAGTTAGATGGATCCCAATTAACACAGAAAACTATTGCCGCTTAATTAATAAACTCATTTGGTAGAAATGCACAGATTTTCTATAATTCTTTACAGATATTTAACCAAGTTCTTTTTAGGGCCACACATATTCCGGTGTAATCACTGTGTCTGTCCATCTTTCTGTCCACAATATCTCATAAACATCATATCATACAGAACCGCTTCAGATATTTTAATGAAACTGTGTGTATGCCTCAGTTATGATACGCAGATGTTCCTTTTAAAGAAGTTGCGTTTATAGGTCCAATATTTTGGTTGAAAATGGGCTTTTTAATGCAAAAACTCACAATTTTAGTCAATTTCCTCATAAACACCATATCATACAGAATCGCTTAAGATAATTTAATGAAGCTTGGCAGTTGGCTTCTTTGTTATGGGTAGACGTGCCTTTTGAAGGATTCACGTTTATCGGACTAAGATTTTTGGTGAAAAAGGCTTTTTAATGCAAAAACTCAGGATTTTTTTCTATTTTCTCGCAAACACCATAATATAGAATCGCTTAAAATAATTTAATGAAACTTGACATATGCCTCAGTTATGATTCGCAGATGTACCTTTTGAAGGAAAAACTCAAAAAAGATTTTTGTCAATATTATTGTAAGCGGCATATCATATGGAATCATGTAAAATAATTTAATGAAACTGCATTTGGCTTCTTTATGATGGGTAGATGTTCCTTTTAAAAGATTCACCTTCATATGTCCAAAATTCTGGGTGAAAAACCTATTTTGTCAATTTCCGTCTTAACTTATTTAAATTTTTTGTAAATTTTTAATTTTAATTTTTTTATTTTTAACAATATAAAGGATTTGAGTAAAATTGCTACCTACTACATAGAGAAAGGTATTTTCAGTGATTTGGGGGGGTGGGGGTGGGGGGGCCCTCTGAGTCAAACAACGTTTTCTAGTTGTTTTGGATTACTTTCTAAGAGAAATCTGATTATTTTCTGTAACATCGCCTGATGCAGACGTGTGGTCAGACTTTGTCCTAGATCTAGGACACATCTTAATATGTCCAAATGGCAGTGGTTGGTAGGGGGCCCATCTGCTTTTGACAATGAGACATATCTTAATTCTACATTGATTACATGTATGTATGTGCAAGAGGTTAGCGTCATATAAATTCTCAGTGGTCTTCCATGATGAGAGTAGTACTGGTACATAATAATATATGTGTGTTATTCAGCCTCAGACTGTGTATTAAATACTATAGTATGTATGTACCCATCACACACTCACAATCCTCCAGCCATGGAGCCAGTCAGCCAGCTGGATCCAGGTCAACATTGGCTATATTTAACTACTAGAGGATATTTATAACTGTTGTCTGTGTGTGTGTTTGTGTGAGTGAGCGCTGCAGTGTGTGTGTGAGTGTGTGAGTGAGCGCTGCAGTGTGTGTGTGAGTGTGTACTTTCCAGAGGTTCTGCATGATTGAACAGGGCTACAGTAAAATCAGCCACATTACTCCTTAACCCTTTAACCCTCGAATTTATTCAAGAAAAGTTAGAATTTTTGCTAGAAAATGTCCATTTGCAGACCGAGATAAGACTATTTTTGAAAATTTGCCACTGGAATGACTGGCTCGGATATCGAGCCAGTCATTCCAGTGATAAATTTTCAAAAATAGTCTTCTCTTGGTCTGCAAATGGACATTTCTCAAGACCATTGCAGAAGCCATTTTTGGCTCATAAAGGGTTAAAGCTCAAGCACCGCCTCATCTGCCAAGACTCTCTAGCCACCAAGACAACTCACAGCAATCATCTATTTCTTCCCAGATTAATCCAAGGGAGAGAATCCATACAAAGGGAGCGAATCCATATACCTGTCATAGTGTTGCCTACAGGCTATGTCTTATATTCAGTGATGGACATTGTGTGAATCTAATTATAGCTTCGAGCAGTCTAAATCTTTATTAAATTAGGTCAGCGTGTAGCAGTATGTCACCAAATGGATAGTCCATAGATAGGTCATTCCGATTAAGTACAATTCTGTACTCTACTATAGTGTAGTGCAAGTTGGTTTTTATTGGCTGCTTACTTGGTCCTGTATTCGAGCCATGGTCTCAAGGATGAAGCACTCCCAGAAAGCAAAGTACATTGCTCCATCGTCTATAGATACAGTACAGCTCAGAAATAACTTAACACATTTCCAAAACAAAAAATGTACTGTTAAATAGTTTGAACGTAATTGGATTGGAGGACATTACTGCCTTAGGGTGGGTTTGAGAGTCAAGAGGATAAACTATTATCACTCTGTCCTCATGATTATCTTTGTCTTCCTGCTTTTATCGCCACGCCCACCCACTACCGATCCATCAACTTTCAATCAATATGATTTTCAGTTAACCCTTTAATTTTGAAATTTGTTCAAGAAAAGTTCAATGTTCCCATAGAAAATATCCAATTGCTTGATTATCGAGCAAGCCATTCCAGTGATAAACTTTCAAAAATCGTCTTCTTGACCTGTAAATGGACATTTGTAAAGCGGTCTGCAGAGGCTGTCTTTTGGCAGACATGACCATTAAAGGGTTACTCATGTATATGACATGATATTCAATTCACCTTTCCAGAGTACACACCCATCATATGATGTCATAATGAACTGCGTGGTGTGTACAATGACATCATAATGAATGACGTCGATAAGTACGTCACGAACGCATATTTGATGACGGTCTATGGGCTGTTGTACAAATTGTTTGCTTTTACTATTTAATAAATATTCTGTTGAATATTTTGAAACTAATTTGACTGGGCGCTGTTGCTGCCTATGGCAGCAACAGCACCCAGTCTAATTGGTTACAAAATATTCAACAGCTTCCCTATATAGTTTTCAGGAAATTGATAGCTAGGGCATTCGGGGATTGATCAATCCAAACACGGCGAGGTGTGGGTGGAGCTTAGCTAGTGATGGGCGGGGCATAACTAAAAATGGAAAGGTCCATTACGTCAGTAGGCTGATGTCACAATCATAATCACAATCATAATGACGTATCTAGCTCTGGCATGAGCATTAAAAAGTCTGTCAAGTGTACAAATTGTATGTCTTTGATGGATTTACTATTTAATATTCTGTTGAATATTTTGAAACATATTTAACTGGGATCCATCAACAACAACCCCCCCCCCCCAATTAAATTAGTTTCAAAATATTGAACAGACCTTGAGATTGGTATTCTGAGAATTCAGTGTTAAGTATATAAATAGATCCGACCATACGCAAACGTTGGCAGAGCGAAGCAAAGCTAGAAATGGGTGGGGCAAAGCTAGAAATGGGTGGGGCAAAGCTAGAAATGGGTGGGGCAAAGCTAGAAATGGGCAGAGGCCATGGAGCATAGCTAGAAGGGGGTTGGGCATAGCTAGAAATGGACCCATCTATTATTAGCATGCCAGTTTTCTAATAACTCTCCTCATAATCAGAGGTTGATTATATTAACCCTCTAAACATGTAAGCCAGCCAAAAATTACTTCTGCAGTGGTCTTGAGAAATGTACATTTGCAGACCAAGAGAACACTATTTTTGAAAATGTATCACTGGAATGACCGGCTCGATAATCCAGCGATAAATATTCAAACATAAACTTCTCTTGGCCTGAAGATGGACATTTTCTGTGAGAAAATTTAAACCTTCTTGAAAAAATTTGAGGGCTAAAGACTCCTTATTAACCCTTTAACCCGTGAATTGTTTTTAAAAATATCAATCTTTCCGTAGAAAATGTCCATTTGCAGAGTAAGAGAAGCCTATTTTTGAAAATTTACCACTGGAATGACTGGCTCGGTTATTGAGCCAGTCATTCTAGTGGTAAATTTTCAAAGATCGTCTTCTCTTGGTCTGCAAATGGACATTTCTCAAGAGCACAACAGAGGCCATTTTTGGTTGATATGAGTGTTAAAGGGTTAAGCCTTAAGCCATTACAGGGTAAATATAATGGATTATGATGTATGTAATGTTCTCGTTCCAGCCATATGGATTTCAAAATACTCTCCTGTGTAGTTGTCTTGAAATTGACACACTGAGGTTTTTAGCCATAGAGAAATAAATATGATGATATAATTGGGAATTAATATTATTTCAGTTAATTTTAAGATTGTGTGATGGCTTAAAATTTTGAATGATTTTAACCTGTAGCATACGTTAAATTGTTGTAGAAGGTGTAGGTAGATGAAATGTTGGCGTAAATGTTGGAAACAATGCCTTCGCGAGAAATGCCAGAATTGTGCAACATTGGGAATGTTTAACCATTTAGCCCTCGAATTTGTTCACGGAAATTTCAATTTTTTTCAATAGAAAATGTCGATTTGCAGACCAAGAGAAGACTATTTTTGAAAATTTACCACTGGAATGACTGGCTTGGTTATTGAGCCAGTCATTCTGGTTGTAAATTTTCAAATATAGTCTGCTTGGTTTGCAAATGGCCATTTCTCAAGACCACTGCAGAGGCTATTTTTGCCCCATGAGTGTTAAAGGGTTAAATAATCAGCACCAGTTACACGCATCGCCGTCCTGCGAATGTGAAGTACAATTATAAATCTAAAATCCCACTAGTCTATACAATAAACGTGATCAATATAATATGTCGAAATTAATTAATTTTCTGTCTTCCAATAAATTATAGTTTTCTTCTCAAAATTGTGCGTTGTTCAAAACATTGACATGATATTAATTGTTGAGCATTGAATGGGAGAAGTTAAGATGCTCCTTGTTCTATCTGTTCCTCGAACATAAGATGGCCCTAGGCGAGTGACTCTGAAAAAGACAAGGAAATATGGCGCTGGCTGTGAATCAATGCAAACAGTCAGTCAGTCAGCTAGAGTCTGTGTCTGCAATATCAGCAATGCTTCTGCTAATGCTGCTGCGGAGTCGTAGTGACTCCACAAGACACTATAGGTTTATGTATGATCTAATATTGGCTACAGGGCAGGAGAGAATTCACATAATAATATAAGCAACTACTCCTCAGTAAAACTGTCTGTTCACCGCTATTCTATATACTGCTACTGTTGCTGAGTACAGACTTAACTACTGCTGCTACTACTACTGCTGCTGCTACTATTGCTGTTAGTGTTACTGGTACTGCTGCTGCTAGTGTTACTGGTACTGCTGCTCCTGATAGCGTTACTGGCACTGCCACTATTCTATTGCTGCTACTATTGCTGTTAGTGTTACTGGTACTGCTGCTGCTGCTAGTGTTACTGGCACTGCCACTATTCTACTGCAACTGCAACTGCTGCTGCTACTACTACTATGCTACATGGTACAACTAACGCTGCTGCTACTGCTGCTGCTACTACTATTACTGCTGCTGCTGCTGCTGCTGCTGCTGCTGCTGCTGCTGCTGCTACTACTACTACTATGCTACATGGTACAACTAACGCTGCTGGTACTGCTACTACTACTACTACTATTACTGCTGCTGCTGCTGCTGCTGCTGCTGCTACTACTACTACTACTACTACTACTACTACTACTACTACTACTACTACTACTACTACTACTATGCTACATGGTACAACTAACGCTGCTGCTACTGCTGCTACTACTACTATTACTGCTGCTGCTGCTGCTGCTGCTGCTGCTGCTGCTACTACTACTACTACTACTACTATGCTACATGGTACAACTAACGCTGCTGCTACTGCTGCTACGCCTACTACTACTACTACTACTACTACTACTACTACTACTACTACTACTACTACTACTACTACTACTACGCTACATGGTACAACTAACGCTGCTGCTACTACTACTGCCTCTTAATCTACTGCTGCTCAACAGCAGTTGTTATGTACTATTGCTGCCACTATGCCTCTAATGCTGCCTAAGCACTGTTGATGCTGCTTAACTACCATAAATCGCAGTTTTAAAACAGCATATGTATATAATACAACCAAGTTTGTGTAAAGAAAATTTGTTTTTGTAAGTTAAATAACTTATAAATGTCAAATAAAAAGAAATTTGAAAAGAAATATTGCAATAATTTCACGGAAATAGCATGGAAATTACGGCATTTCCTTATATGAAACAACTATCAACGAAAAATCTTATCAAATTCAGTTATCCTGGAGGTAATCGGATCAAATGTATAATACTCAGTCACCATCGCGTAATAGTATATTAGGTCCGCAAAAACTGAGACGATTCTTCCGAGTACTTGCTCTTAGTATTGCTACTTAATTCGGTGAGTTTAAGCCATCACTCTCGTAGTTACTCGGATACTGGTATTTGAGGCTACCCTCATATTTACGTGTATTGCGCAGGTATCTAACCGGTTACTAATATTTGAGTTTTCGCGCTACTCGAGTAATGCGAGAGGCACAACCTAAATTCGTCCTATAGCAGAAGCGGATTCATCACATGATTTATGTTTCTTCTCGACGAGATTTTATGTTAATTTTGATGAAATAAACGACGTTTATTAAAGCATACACAGTATTTAGGCAGTCCCATTTAATAATTTCACTCCCGTGATGATAGATATAAGGTGTATTAAGCATAGTCGTAAGACAGTAAGAATTTGTGCCGTGAAATTGTGTTCAACTTTTGTGCTATTTTTTTATCATTTTAGAAAATCGATTTAAATTTTTTCTTGAAATAACCTAATAGAAGTCGGCCCCTTTCTTAGCGATTTGGATTTCAAAAAATTACAGCTGCTGTCGTTTTAGAAGCTGCGGTTACTAATAGGCAATTTACGATACTGTTAATGCTACTGCCGATGCTATCCTGCTGACACTACTGCCTAGGCTTGCACGATTACGTGATTAAATCTAAAATCAGGATTATGTTTTAAATCATGAATTTATATGATTGAAAATTAAATAATCAAATAATCGTGAATATTTTCTATTGCATAAAATATTTCAAAACCTAACTTTCAATTACTTGTTAATGCGATCGGTCATGAAAAATTACATCTTTCTTAGTGAATGTATGTCCATTTGCAGGGCAAGAGAAGGCTTATTTTGAAAATGTTTTACTGAAATGCCTGGCTCAAGAATCATTAAAAAAAATAGTCTTTTCTTGCCATGCAAATGGACTTTTCTAAACACCATTGCAATTTTCGTCATTGATATTCTTTTGTTGTTATGTCTTGGTAATTTGTATCCAAGCTGATTAATCAAGTAATCATGATTATTTTTTAATAATCGATCATGATCACTCAATGCAATAATCGTGTGAGCCTGCTACTGCTGTGTAGCTACTGTTGCTACTACTGATGGTGCTACTTTTGCTGATGCCATGGCTGCTGCCGGTCCTGCTTCCACTACTGCTACTGCTTTACTTGCTCCTGCTTCCACTACTGCTACTACTGCCTAATTGGCTGCTGCTGCTTCCACTACTGCTACTACTGCCTAATTGGCTGCTGCTCCTGCTTCCACTACTGCTACTACTGCCTAATTGGCTGCTGCTCCTGCTTCCACTACTGCTACTACTGCCTAATTGGCTGCTGCTCCTGCTTCCACTACTGCTACTACTGCCTAATTGGCTGCTCCTGCTTCCACTACTGCTACTACTGCCTAATTGGCTGCTGCTCCTGCTTCCACTACTGCTACTACTGCCTAATTGGCTGCTGCTCCTGCTTCCACTACTGCTACTACTGCCTAATTGGCTGCTGCTGCTTCCACTACTGCTACTACTGCCTAATTGGCTGCTGCTCCTGCTTCCACTACTGCTACTACTGCCTAATTGGCTGCTGCTGCTTCCACTACTGCTACTACTGCCTAATTGGCTGCTGCTCCTGCTTCCACTACTGCTACTACTGCCTAATTGGCTGCTGCTCCTGCTTCCACTACTGCTACTACTGCCTAATTGGCTGCTGCTCCTGCTTCCACTACTGCTACTACTGCCTAATTGGCTGCTCCTGCTTCCACTACTGCTACTACTGCCTAATTGGCTGCTGCTCCTGCTTCCACTACTGCTACTACTGCCTAATTGGCTGCTGCTCCTGCTTCCACTACTGCTACTACTGCCTAATTGGCTGCTGCTCCTGCTTCCACTACTGCTACTACTGCCTAATTGGCTGCTGCTGCTTCCACTACTGCTACTACTGCCTAATTGGCTGCTGCTCCTGCTTCCACTACTGCTACTACTGCCTAATTGGCTGCTGCTCCTGCTTCCACTACTGCTACTACTGCCTAATTGGCTGCTGCTCCTGCTTCCACTACTGCTACTACTGCCTAATTGGCTGCTGCTCCTGCTTCCACTACTGCTACTACTGCCTAATTGGCTGCTGCTGCTTCCACTACTGCTACTACTGCCTAATTGGCTGCTGCTGCTTCCACTACTGCTACTACTGCCTAATTGGCTGCTGCTCCTGCTTCCACTACTGCTACTACTGCCTAATTGGCTGCTGCTCCTGCTTCCACTACTGCTACTACTGCCTAATTGGCTGCTGCTCCTGCTTCCACTACTGCTACTACTGCCTAATTGGCTGCTGCTGCTTCCACTACTGCTACTACTGCCTAATTGGCTGCTGCTCCTGCTTCCACTACTGCTACTACTGCCTAATTGGCTGCTGCTCCTGCTTCCACTACTGCTACTACTGCCTAATTGGCTGCTGCTCCTGCTTCCACTACTGCTACTACTGCCTAATTGGCTGCTGCTGCTTCCACTACTGCTACTACTGTCTAATTGGCTGCTGCTCCTGCTTCCACTACTGCTACTACTGCCTAATTGGCTGCTGCTGCTGCTGCTTCCACTACTGCTACTACTACCTAATTGGCTGCTGCTGCTGCTTCCACTACTGCTACTACTGCCTAATTGGCTGCTGCTGCTTCCACTACTGCTACTAGTGCAGCTACTGCATCAATTGCTGATGCCGCTGCTGCTCCTGAGCTGATGATAACATGTATGATAAGCTAACAAGGCACAGAGCATGATGCTATGCAATGGACCGTACCAGTTTTAGCTATGCCCCGCCTATGTCTAGCTAAGCTCAACCCACACCTCGCTTGTGTTGGGATAGACCAGTCCCTGAACTCCCTGACTATCAATTTCCAGAAAACTATACAGGCAAGCTGTTGAATATTATGAAACTAATTTTAATGAGTGCTGTTGCTGCCAGTCAAATTATTTTCAAACTGACACAATGTTTATTAAATATTAAAGACATACAATTCGTACAACATGTCGGACTATTAAGCCTTTAAGATGGACTAAATCGAGCCATTCATGATGTCATGTTTATGACATCATCCTACATGTCACATAGTTGATTATGACATCATATGATGGATGGATAACCTGGAAAGGTTAATTGTTTACCTAAATACGTTTATATATGCATGTATACAGTTAGTACAGTATTTTGCCTATTTGAAGCCCATGCTCTAATAGAAGCCTACCTCCTAACTTTGAGGTTTTTTTACACCAAAGTTGACCAAATTTGTAAGAATAGCCATCGTGTAGCACAATAATAATAGCAATCATGTCACGGGACCGCTCTACTTTACACCGATCTCAGCCTTAATACATTCCCGGCCCCTTGGAAATCAATTCTGGGCTCATATTTGTAGATCCTGGCCACCTATTAATTTACTACTAATAGTAGTAGGCCACATATGTCCAAGACATAATGTTCCACAGTTTTGTGGTCAAATTTATGTATTAACAAAGTGGTCAACTTTGCGCATTCATTTTGCAACCCTTTGCGCATTCATTTTGCAACCAACATAAAACGATCCAAAATGGAATCAAGACGTATGACAATTCCTCGAAAGCCCGAGAATTAAAATGAGATAGATTCATTAGATTGTTTCTCATGTTTGGCGAGCTGCTGGTTCTTTTGTGATGGGAGGCGCAGAGTTCTCGCGAGGACTCATGCGCTTATTAATGCAAGTTTAAAAGTGGGAACGGAAAGATTGCATTGATCTAACCCTTCCTTGCCTGACACGATTCCTATCAATGTGTTATCAAAAGAGTACTCATTATTCGGATCAGATCTAAAGTACATTACTCGGTTACCATCACATAATGATAATATATATAGCAATTTCCGAGTTATGTGACTAGGACATTTATATCCAAGTACATGCTCTAAATCTTGTTGATACGTCTTAATTTGATTTAACTGTAGCGGATTACTAATATCTCGTGATATATATATTTTTGGGATGGCATTTTATGTCAAAGTCAGGATTAATTTTGATGTAGTAAGCAATCTTTACTAAAAGATGCACATTATTAGCTCACCTGGCCTAAAAGGATACATCAGCTTATGCCATGGTGATCGCCTTTCTGTCATCCGTCCATCCATATGTCAACTTTTTCTTTAAATGACTTCTGGAAAGGTATCTGAAGTGAATAATAATGATGAGTGGAAAAACGTGCAGTCTTTCTAGGCAATGCAAATGCAAGTGGAGCCTAAGTATCTGAAGTGAATAATAATGATTTGACGATAGGCTTAACAATAAAACGCTGAAGCAGTCTGTTTGATTTCTGTTATTACAATTTTGAACATATGTAAGAAATGGTCTGTTGAATATTTCGAAGATAATTGGATTGTAATCTTGATTTTGAGTTATGTTGTTTTCTGTACTGTACATGTGATTGTATTAGATCAGAACTCACGAGCTGATGTTTCCCATCCTCATCTGCTGACTGGAATCAACTTGAGACATTTTTGCCAGTCTCAAATAGTCACTGGGATAAACCCTTGACTGGTCAAGCCGGCCGGAAACTGGCCTTTGCACTCGTCTCTTGAAAGGTCCATCATTAGACCAAGAGATGACTATTTATAGCTCAAGTTTGCGAAGTAAAATTAATGACCGAGATTGTATCGTCCAGTGGTGGCAATGGCAGTGTTTAATAAGTCGTTGTTACCGTACAATTTGTGTTTAGAACTTGACGTTCATATCTGATGTTGGGCTAATAATGCTGCACCCAAACGTGGACACACGCTTTTTTATAATGAGAGGGCATGACACAATGACCTTGATCAAAACGTCCAGGTCGCTATGACCGTGATAAAACTTTTTCTTCAACATTAACAATTTGCATTTAGCTGAACTTTGTGGTCCATATCTCATGTTAGGTTAATCATAGTGCACACAAACTTGAACACATGCCTCACTATAACGAGAGAGAGGTCATTGCACAATAACCTTGGGCTCAAAAGATCAACGGTTAAAAAACATTGCTTGTTTTAGCTTTAACATTTTGCATTTAGCTCGACTTCCGTTTATATCTCTGTTGGATTGTTCATATGGGACCCAAACTTGGACACATGCTTCCTTATAATGAGGGACCCAACTTGGACCCATGCTTGCTTATAATGAGGAACCCAAACTTGGATCCATGCTTGCTTATAATGAGGGACCCAAACTTGTACACATGCTTGCTTATAATGAGGGACCCAACTTGGACCCATGCTTGCTTATAATGAGGGACCCAAACTTGGAGCCATGCTTGCTTATAATGAGGGACCCAACTTGGACCCATGCTTGCTTATAATGAGGGACCCAAACTTGGACACATGCTTCCTTATAATGAGGGACCCAACTTGGACCCATGCTTGCTTATAATGAGGAATCCAAACTGGGACCCATGCTTCCTTATAATGAGGGACCCAAACTTGGACACATGCTTCCATATGAGGGCCAAACATGGACCCATGCTTGCTTATAATGAGGAATCCAAACTTGGACCCATGCTTGCGTATAATGAGGGACCCAAACTTGGACACATGCTTCCTTATAATGAGGGACCCAACTTGGACACATGCTTCCTTATAATGAGGGACCCAACTTGGACCCATGCTTGCTTATAATGAGGAATCCAACTTGGACCCATGCTTGCTTATAATGAGGAACCCAAACTTGGAGCCATGCTTGCTTATAATGAGGAACCCAAACTTGGATCCATGCTTGCTTATAATGAGGGACCCAAACTTGTACACATGCTTCCATATGAGGGACCCAAACTTGGACACATGCTTCCTTATAATGAGGAATCCAACTTGGACCCATGCTTGCTTATAATGAGGAACCCAAACTTGGAGCCATGCTTGCTTATAATGAGGAACCCAAACTTGGAGCCATGCTTGCTTATAATGAGGGACCCAAACTTGTACACATGCTTCCATATGAGGGCCAAACTTGGACCCATGCTTGCTTATAATGAGGAATCCAAACTTGGACCCATGCTTGCTTATAATGAGGGACCCATACTTGTACACATGCTTCCTTATGAGGGACCCAAACTTGGACACATGCGTCCTTATAATGAGGGACCCAAACTTGAACACATGCTTAAAAAATATCCCTCTTGGCCTGCACATGTGCATAATTTCATTGATCTGGTGACTGACCATTAACTGTCTCGCTGCTGCAAGCAACCAGACAATAATTTGAATGAGCCAAAACTTTTTACTTGTGGAATGTTTTGAAAGCAATTTGACTGAAAGTGGCTTTCATTCAAATTGTTTTCAAAATATTTAGTAGGTCCAGAGATTTAATCCCTGGAATATGTCGGCTGCATAAACTCAGCAGTCGGTTAACTCTTTACTACTGAAATTCCAGTGTCTGAATTTCAGGACAAAAAAGCAAGGAAAGCTATTAAATATTTTGAAATCACTTACTGGAACCGGTTGCTACCATAGTCAAATTAGTTTTAAAAAATTCAACAAAATATTCTTGACATCATAAGAATTTGTCGCTGCCAGGTCTGTGAAAGTTAAATGGTTAAGAAAATGTTTGTCTCACCAGCAATGGATGAATCCTATCTGTCACTCAAGTGTTAATGTCATAATCAATTCACCTTTCCAGAGTATCCATCTATCAATCTGATGTCATGACATCATAATCAGCTAAGCGGCAGTTAGGATGATGTCATAATCATTATGTCATAAATGATTCTATTAGGCCCATCTTTAACTCTTAATAGTCTGACACGTTGTATGAATTGTATGGCTCTACTATTTAATAAACATGCTGTTAAATCTTTTGAAACTAATGTGACTGGATCCATAGGCAGCAACAGCACCCAGTCAAATTAGTTCAAAATATTTAATAGCTTACCTGATGTGTATAGTTTTCTGGAAAGTGATAGTCAGGGAGTTCAGAGATCGATAGATCCCAACACGAGCGAGGTGTGGGTGGAGTTTAGCTAGAGATGGGCCGGGCATAGCTAATGAAAATGTCCATTACGTCACATAGAGGTTGATGTTACAATCATAATTGACAGAGAATATTCCATCAGGAAACTGGAGAAGTCTGTCAAGTGTATGAATGGTATGTCTTTGATGGATGTACTATTTAATAAACATTCTGTTGAATACTTTGAAATAATCTGACTGGGAGGTGTTGATGCCATAGGCCTGTGGCAGTAACAGCACCTTGTCAAATTAGTTTGAAAAATATTCAACACCTTGCCTGTATAGTTACCTTGAAAATGTGATTCTGGGAACTCAAGGTTCAAAGTATATAAATCGATCCTAACATGTGCAAAGGGAGGGCGGGGCATAGCTAGAATTCGATCCTACTAGTTCAGCCCCACACAGTTGTGGTAAAGAAACGTGGCTAGCTTATGATATACCTGTTTATATGTATATTTCTTTTTTCTTTCAGTTTTTTGGATCGTGTACACATAGTCCGACAGCCTGATTACACACCAACGGAACAGGTATGCTAATAAACTGCCTATCCTTTTAATGGTTATGCTGACCGTTATACCCAGTCTCAGCAGTTGCCTCTAGAAATGCTTACTTACATGGCAAGAGAAGACTTTTTGAATATTTAACACTGGAATGACTGGCTCGTTTGTACTGGTCCTTAAAGGGGAACACAAGAAGGGTCGCCATCGTTTGCATAAAACACGCAGTTCTATTGTAGAGCCCACATTTAAGCTACTGTATAAAGCTTTCCCCCGACATTTGTATATAAATCCGAGTAAAATGGTGTTAAAAAACGCTATGTTACTATAATTTTCTGCGAGTTAATTAAACCTATGACGTCATAGGTTGAATCCCATCCGACAAGAACCATAATAACGGCACTCTGAAGACAGGAGTGCATGCATTTGGATGGTGATATCTCTATCGGTGATAATGCTATCGACATCATTTATATATGTACAGATTGAAGAGATTAAGACGTGTATCACACTATCGCAAATTTATGGAATGTATTTGTTATTTTCACACATTAATTGCCGAACCTTAAGATGGCCATTTTCTATGAAGATACCTGCCAATTACATTAACATTACACAATCTCAGGAAGTTTTGAGGCTAGTATGAAAACATAAGTACCTAAAGATGGACTGGATGTATGTACAAACTATTTAAACTCTCATATTAATAGATGAAACTTTAATAACATTATCTGCCGTAGCCCCAGTAAGAGTGTTGATTCAATAGTGGCAATTATATTGAATTGCCTATACTATCGCGTCATTCATTTATCTCAAGATCAAAACTTCATGTCAAAATTGGCACCATCGGAGAAATCAGACAAAGGACTGTTAGTATATATTCCTCAACATTTCCGCAAATATAGTGTATATATTCCTAAAACCGCTGAAGAGAATCCCCTTATAAAAACGCAATTCGCAATTTTATTGCGATAGCGTTGGATGACAGCGAGAAAAACGTTCAACTTATGACGTCATACGCCTCATCCGGGAATAGAAATTTAACCCATGTACCACATATTTAAATAACGAAGATATATATTTCTAATTTGAGCACAGATCTTACAATTATATTTTTGAAAACGTTACGGTCTGTAGATTCATTTTATACACAGTAGTATAGAGGGTCTGGTGATTCCCTTTAAGGTGTTTGAATTCAGAATTTATTTTTCATATCCCTTCAAAGTACTGATTTTCCTGTGCACATGTTCAATATTTAACCCTTTAACACTCATATCAGTCAAAAACAGCTTCTACAGTGGTCGTGAGAGATGTCAATTTGCAGACCAAGAGAAGACTTTTTGAAAATTTACCTCTGGAATGACTGGCTCGATAACCGAGCCAGTCATTCCAGTGGTAAATTTTCAAAAACAGTCTTCTCTTAGCCTGCAAATGAGCATTTTCTAGGAGAAAATTGAAGTTTTCTTGTAAAAATTCAAGGGTTAAAGGGTTATGTTAAATTGACTATTGACACTCATATTCAGATTTAATGATGTAAATTTACATGTGCAATTTGAAAGCAAAATACTATAAGTGTTCATCACTAAGAATGCGAGAAATGGCTATTCATGAAAAAAATTCTGTGGGTACCATCTTGGAGCCACCACCAGATCATCCACTATTGTCACTAAAAGGTCCTCAAAAATGGTTGATGAATGTCCTGGAAAGCCCTTGAATTAAATGTGACCTTTAAATGATCTAATCTTTTAACGCTCATCTCGGCCAAAAACGGCTTCAGCTCTGGTCTTGAGAAATGTCCATTTGCAGAACAAGAGAAGATGATTTTTGAAAACTGACCAGACTTTTGAAACCTGTCAAAGAGATGATTTTTGAAAATTGACCGCAGGAATGACTGGCTCGGACTGGCTTGATAACCGAGCCAGTCGTTCCATTGGTATTTTTCTCTTGGTCTGTAAATGTACATTTTCTGAGAAAACTTACATTTTTTAAAACAAATTCGAAGGATAAAGGGTTAACTGTTCCATTGGTAAATTTTCACAAATAATTGTCATGTAAATGATCCTGCTGATCAGTGCAGATGCACTTGTGTCATGTAAATGATCCTGCTGATCAGCGCAGATGCAATTGTGTCATGTAAATGATCCTGCTGATCAGCGCAGATGCACTTGTGTCATGTAAATGATCCTGCTGATCAGCGCAGATGCACTTGTGTCATGTAAATGATCCTGCTGATCAGCGCAGATGCAATTGTGTCATGTAAATGATCCTGCTGATCAGCGCAGATGCACTTGTGTCATGTAAATGATCCTGCTGATCAGCGCAGATGCAATTGTGTCATGGAAATGATCCTGCTGATCAGCGCAGATGCAATTGTGTCATGTAAATGAATATTCCTGCTGATCAGCGCAGATGCAATTGTGTCATGTAAATGAATATTCCTGCTGATCAGCGCAGATGCAATTGTGTCATGGAAATGATCCTGCTGATCAGTGCAGATGCAATTGTGTCATGTAAATGATCCTGCTGATCAGCGCAGATGCACTTGTGTCATGTAAATGATCCTGCTGATCAGCGCAGATGCACTTGTGTCATGTAAATGATCCTGCTGATCAGCGCAGATGCACTTGTGTCATGTAAATGATCCTGCTGATCAGTGCAGATGCAATTGTGTCATGGAAATGATCCTGCTGATCAGTGCAGATGCAATTGTGTCATGGAAATGATCCTGCTGATCAGCGCAGATGCACTTGTGTCATGTAAATGATCCTGCTGATCAGTGCAGATGCAATTGTGTCATGTAAATGATCCTGCTGATCAGTGCAGATGCAATTGTGTCATGGAAATGATCCTGCTGATCAGCGCAGATGCACTTGTGTCATGTAAATGATCCTGCTGATCAGCGCAGATGCACTTGTGTCATGTAAATGATCCTGCTGATCAGCGCAGATGCAATTGTGTCATGGAAATGATCCTGCTGATCAGCGCAGATGCACTTGTGTCATGTAAATGATCCTGCTGATCAGCGCAGATGCAATTGTGTCATGGAAATGAATATTCCTGCTGATCAGCGCAGATGCAATTGTGTCATGGAAATGAATATTCCTGCTGATCAGTGCAGATGCACTTGTGTCATGTAAATGAATATTCCTGCTGATCAGTGCAGATGCAATTGTGTCATGTAAATGAATATTCCTGCTGATCAGTGCAGATGCAATTGTGTCATGTAAATGAATACTCCTGTTGATCAGTGCAGATGGCAGCTGTTTTGGCCGACTTGAGCATTACAGAGTTAAGACATTGTGACTCTACCAGAGCCATCACGCTCTTGTCCCAGAATTAGACATTTGATGTAATTTAGCGGAAATCTTTCTTCAAACATTGACCAACTCACAGACTTATGAATATGTGTTGTTATGCTGCTGTGTGGGCTGAGCTGATGTAGGAGGATTCAAGGAGGTTATATACGCATACATGTAACTGAGCTACACAATTTCTTTGAAATTATCACTTGCATCTCAAATCTATAAATATATTATTACGCGATTTTACATTTGTTAGCATTTTTTAGAGGTTTTAATTCACAGCTTCTAGATGCAAATAAAACCCTTAACCTTTTGAGCAGGAATCGTGAAGTCGCCTGATTAATTAGATCATTCATAGACAGCATTTCTCATACATTTAGATTCTTCTTTGAGGGTTTCGAAAAAATACGCCGGAGGACAAAATCAGTCCGAGAATTTCTCGGTCAGTGTGTCATCGCCTATTCTGGGTGATATATTTTGCTCCACAGCATTTGGTGCTTGCAACTTACAGCAGCTAGATTGGTTAAGACTTGTGTAAATTTCAGAAGGTTTTTCATATATTCCTCTTCGATGTCTTCATTGTCTCATTTGTAAAACAACAATGAACTATTTGCTGGTCAAGATTGTTATAAAAACCTTAAAATCTGCTCAGTGACTGTCCATTTCTGGTCCAAGAGAAGACTATTTTTGAAAATTTAACACTAGAATGATTGGCACAGTTATTGAGCCAGTCATTCCAGTCATCAAATGTCAAAAATGGTATTTTTTGGCCTGCGAATGTACATTCCACATGACCACTGGAAAGGTAGAATTTGTCTGGCTTGATCATTAAAGTGGTTAGGTCAGCGTCATTATCTCCCTACATCTGTCATCTGGACATCAGCCCTCTGTAAACATTGTCTTTAACTGTCAGCCTCCTGTATTTCTGCAGACTACATTTTCCATTTGGTTTAACTCTGGATATGATTAATATTTTGAAAAAAATTGACTGAAAGTTGTTCTCTAAGCCACCAGGAACTTTCAGTCAAATTGTTTTCAAAATATTGGGGAATTACTTCCCATTGGAATTGTTATCTGGTGGCTTGTAGCAGCCAAACAGTTAAAAGGGCAGACCATGAAAAATCTGTGTAACCCAATGAAATAGGTTATGGTTATTTCATCCACGTAACCAATGGTTTGGTTACGTACCAGTCATTTACGTAACCTCATTGGTTTACTACCTACTATATAATTTCAGAGCTTAATACGTACAGCAACATAACTTTCCTGATGGATGGCACGCATCATCATTGTTAGCTCACCTGGCCTGAAGGCTGGAAGTACCATATGGTCATAGGCTCCAGAACATCCATTCAGAATTTTGATTCCTCAATTTTTTGGGTGAAAATCTGAGATTTTATGAAAAATGTACCGGAAATTGTCAAATTGTTACCCCTCCTTAGCTGCTTGACGTATTTCAACCAAATTTCACTAATGAATTCTATGGTGGTAGGCTCTAGGCTCTCATATCTATTTAAATGCGAATGGTTCAAATGCTAATGGTCCAGGTGAGCGCCACAGGCCCTTGGGCCTCTTGTTTATAATATAAACATCTCTTCACTGAACATGAGAGTGATCATTGTCCCACTGAAAATCAAGCAACACAATATTTTCATGTAACCTAATTTTCGTTCTACACATTTTAAATTTGCATAGCAAACACAAAAAATATGGGTTTGTTTTCACCAGATATTGAGATCTGAATGGCTCCATGTCATTAACAGGGGGCTAATGTGAATCTAGCCTGGTAGGTTTCCAATGTTTTATACGGAGGACTGAATGGCTCCATCTCACTAACGGCGGGGATAATTTGAATCTAGCCTGGTAGCTTTCCAATGTTTTATACGGAGGACTGAATGGCTCCATCTCATTAACAGCGGGGCTAATGTGAATCTAGTCTGGTACATTTGTAGGTTTCCAATGTTTTATACGGCAAGAAATATTCATAAATCTTGAAATCATAAACTTAACGAAAAACTTCAAGTATATCATTTTTAACTAGCCTATACCGAGAACAGAAAGGATGGATATCTGGCGGCAATGACTGGCTCGATAACAGAGCCAGTCATTCCTGTGTTAAATTTTGATTTAGTTGTGATGTCAGCTATGCGGTGACATGCTTTGATTATGACATCAGATACTTGAGTCATCGAGTGACAGATCAGACACTAACATTGTAGACCAAATGATTGAATCCAGTTTCTGCTATGCCCCACCCAACACTAGTTAAGCTCCACCCACGCTTTACCCGTGTTGGGATCAATCGAACCCTGAACTCCATGTATCTAAATTTCCAGAAAGCTTTACACTTAAGCTGTTGAATATTTTGAAACTAATTTGACTGGCCCAGTCAAATTAGTTTCAAAATATTCAACTGAATGGTTATTGAATAGTAAAGACATACAATTTGTACAACTTGACAGACTATTAAACATTTATGATGGACTTGGATATGGCATTCATGATGTATTTGATTGTGACATCAGCCGTAACCTGTGACGTATGACGGCATATGCTTGACTGATTGACTGGATTCCTGTATTAACTTCTATTACATATATAAGCAGAAACATGTGCATAATCTCATTTGCCTTTTGACTGCATTTTCTGGTAATTGGTACTGAATAATGAACACAAAGTGCCTTCCCACTGACTGTAACATCATCTAGTACTACCTACAGGACAGTGCAGAAATAAATGTTTCCAAAATAAAATAAAATGTGCTGTCAAATATTTTAAACATAATTAGATGGAAAGACATTGCTCTTTCAATCCAATTATGGTCAAAATATTCAACAAAACATTTCTGGCTAACTAACATGTTTTTGTTGCGGAAACATTTTAACTTTTCAGAGCTGTACTGTACCTAGCTGTCTATCTATAGTCAGCAAGTGAGCGACTGAAGCGCCATCATTGCATACCTCCGTTTTCAATAGGGAATTGTTACAGAAATAGGCGGGGGTGATGGGCTAGCTTCCTCCGTATAGCCGTGCTGCTTCTAGCTGAAGCTGTTCTCGCTCCAGCACTGAGAATTGATCCGGTGGTTGGAGTACATGCGACCTGAGTTATATAGAATAAGATCAATGAAGCAGACGGCAGTGAAGATGCATAGCTGAAGAAAGAACAGGCAGCTATTCTCTCTGCCTGAGATCATTATGATGATCATGATGCAGACAGGCTGAGAGAGTTATATGATTCTTAGGCAACTACATCAATGCCCGACTCATAAACCAGACAGCAATATAGTTCCAGGTTCCATCCATCTTACTTCCCCTCAATCCCTCTTTCCTCCTCCCTCCCTCCCTCCCTCTGTTTCTCTGTCTCGGTATCACATACTCCTTCCCCTCATTCCCTCTCTTTCCTCCTCCCTCCCTCCCTCCCTCCCTCCCTCTGTTTCTCTGTCTCAGTAACACACCCCTTCCCCTCATTCCCTCTCTTTCCTCATCCCTCCCTCCCTCCCTCCCTCCCTCTGTTTCTCTGTCTCAGTATCACATACTCCTCCCCCTCAATCCCTCTCTTTCCTCCTCCCTCCCTCCCTCCCTCTGTTTCTCTGTCTCAGTATCACACTCATTCCCTCTCTTTCCTGATCCCTCCCTCCCTCCCTCCCTCCCTCCCTCCCTCCCTCTCTTCCTCCCTCTGTTTCTCTCTCAGTATCACATACTCCTTCCCTTCAATCCTTCTCTTTCCTCCTCCCTCCCTCCCTCTGTTTCTCTGTCTCAGTATCACACTCCTTCCCCTCATTCCCTCTCCTCCTCCCTCCCTCCCTCCCTCTGTTTCTCTGTCTCAGTATCACATACTCCTCCCCCTCAATCCCTCTCTTTCCTCCTCCCTCCCTCCCTACCTCTGTTTCTTTGTCTCAGTATCACATACTCCTTCCCCTCATTCCCTCTCTTTCCTCCCTCCCTCCCTCTGTTTCTCTGTCTCAGTATCACACTCCTACCCATCATTCCCTCTCTTTCTTCATCCCTCCCTCCCTCCCTCCCTCGGTTTCTCTGTCTCAGTATCACATACTCCTCCCCCTCATTCCCTCTCTTTCCTCCTCCCTCCCTCCATCCCTCCCTCTGTTTCTCTGTCTCAGTATCACATACTCCTTCCCCTCATTCCCTCTCTTTCCTCCTCCCTCCCTCCCTCTGTTTCTCTGTCTCAGTATCACACTCCTTCCCCTCATTCCCTCTCTTTCCTCCGCCCTCCCTCCCTCTGGTTTCTCTGTCTCAGTATCACACTCCTTCCCCTCATTCCCTCTCTTTCCTCATCCCTCCCTCCCTCCCTCTGTTTCTCTGTCTCAGTATCACATACTCCTTCCCCTCATTCCCTCTCTTTCCTCTTCCCTCCCTCCCTCCCTCTGTTTCTCTGTCTCAGTATCACATACTCCTTCCCCTCATTCCCTCTCTTTCCTCTTCCCTCCCTCCCTCTCTCTGTTTCTCTGTCTCAGTATCACATACTCCTTCCCCTCATTCCCTCTCTTTCCTCCTCCCTCCCTCCCTCCCTCCCTCTGTTTCTCTGTCTCAGTATCACATACTCCTTCCCCTCATTCCCTCTCTTTCCTCATCCCTCCCTCCCTCCCTCTGTTTCTCTGTCTCAGTATCACATACTCCTTCCCCTCATTCCCTCTCTTTCCTCCTCCCTCCCTCCCTCCCTCCCTCCCTCCCTCTGTTTCTCTGTCTCAGTATCACATACTCCTTCCCCTCATTCCCTCTCTTTCCTCCTCCCTCCCTCCCTCTGTTTCTCTGTCTCAGTATCACACTCATTCCCTCTCTTTCCTCCTCCCTCCCTCCCTCTCTCTGTTTCTCTGTCTCAGTATCACACTCCTTCCCCTCATTCCCTCTCTTTCCTCACCCTCCCTCCCTCCCTCTGTTTCTCTGTCTCAGTATCACATACTCCTTCCCCTCATTCCCTCTCTTTCCTCCTCCCTCCCTCCCTCCCTCTGTTTCTCTGTCTCAGTATCACATACTCCTTCCCCTCATTCCCTCTCTTTCTTCATCCCTCCCTCCCTCCCTCCCTCCCTCTGTTTCTCTGTCTCAGTATCACATACTCCTTCCCCTCATTCCCTCTCTTTCCTCATCCCTCCCTCCCTCCCTCTGTTTCTCTGTCTCAGTATCACATACTCCTTCCCCTCATTCCCTCTCTTTCCTCTTCCCTCCCTCCCTCCCTCCCTCCCTCTGTTTCTCTGTCTCAGTATCACATACTCCTTCCCCTCATTCCCTCTCTTTCCTCTTCCCTCCCTCCCTCCATCTGTTTCTCTGTCTCAGTATCACATACTCCTTCCCCTCAATCCCTCTCTTTCCTCCTCCCTCCCTCCCTCCCTCTGTTTCTCTGTCTCAGTATCACATACTCCTTCCCCTCATTCCCTCTCTTTCCTCCTCCCTCCCTCCCTCCCTCTGTTTCTCTGTCTCAGTATCACATACTCCTTCCCCTCATTCCCTCTCTTTCCTCCTCCCTCCCTCCCTCCCTCTGTTTCTCTGTCTCAGTATCACATACTCCTTCCCCTCATTCCCTCTCTTTCCTCTTCCCTCCCTCCCTCCCTCTGTTTCTCTGTCTCAGTATCACATACTCCTTCCCCTCATTCCCTCTCTTTCCTCATCCCTCCCTCCCTCCCTCCCTCCCTCTGTTTCTCTGTCTCAGTATCACATACTCCTTCCCCTCATTCCCTCTCTTTCCTCCTCCCTCCCTCCCTCCCTCTGTTTCTCTGTCTCAGTATCACATACTCCTTCCCCTCATTCCCTCTCTTTCCTCCTCCCTCCCTCCCTCCCTCTGTTTCTCTGTCTCAGTATCACATACTCCTTCCCCTCATTCCCTCTCTTTCCTCCTCCCTCCCTCCCTCTCTCTGTTTCTCTGTCTCAGTATCACATACTCCTTCCCCTCATTCCCTCTCTTTCCTCCCTCCCTCCCTCCCTCCCTCTGTTTCTCTGTCTCAGTATCACATACTCCTTCCCTCTCTTTCCCTCTCTTTCCTCCTCCCTCCCTCCCTCCCTCTGTTTCTCTGTCTCAGTATCACATACTCCTTCCCCTCATTCCCTCTCTTTCCTCCTCCCTCCCTCCCTCCCTCCCTCTGTTTCTCTGTCTCAGTATCACATACTCCTTCCCCTCATTCCCTCTCTTTCCTCCTCCCTCCCTCCCTCTCTCTGTTTCTCTGTCTCAGTGTCACATACTCCTTCCCCACACTCCCTCTCTTTTCTCCTCCCTCCCTCTGTTTCTCTGTCTCAGTATCACATACTCCTTCCCCTCATTCCCTCTCTTTCCTCATCCCTCCCTCCCTCTATTTCTCTGTCTCAGTGTCACATACTCCTTCCCCACACTCCCTCTCTTTCCTCTTCCCTCCCTCCCTCCCTCCCTCCCTCTGTTTCTCTGTCTCAGTATCACATACTCCTTCCCCTCATTCCCTCTCTTTCCTCTTCCCTCCCTCCCTCCCTCTGTTTCTCTGTCTCAGTATCACATACTCCTTCCCCTCATTCCCTCTCTTTCCTCCTCCCTCCCTCCCTCCCTCTGTTTCTCTGTCTCAGTATCACATACTCCTTCCCCTCATTCCCTCTCTTTCCTCCTCCCTCCCTCCCTCTCTCTGTTTCTCTGTCTCAGTATCACATACTCCTTCCCCTCATTCCCTCTCTTTCCTCCTCCCTCCCTCCCTCCCTCTGTTTCTCTGTCTCAGTATCACATACTCCTTCCCCTCATTCCCTCTCTTTCCTCCTCCCTCCCTCCCTCCCTCCCTCTGTTTCTCTGTCTCAGTATCACATACTCCTTCCCCTCATTCCCTCTCTTTCCTCCTCCCTCCCTCCCTCTCTCTGTTTCTCTGTCTCAGTATCACATACTCCTTCCCCTCATTCCCTCTCTTTCCTCTTCCCTCCCTCCCTCCCTCTCCTCTGTTTCTCTGTCTCAGTATCACATACTCCTTCCCCTCATTCCCTCTCTTTCCTCATCCCTCCCTCCCTCCCTCTGTTTCTCTGTCTCAGTATCACATACTCCTTCCCCTCATTCCCTCTCTTTCCTCTTCCCTCCCTCCCTCCCTCCCTCCCTCTGTTTCTCTGTCTCAGTATCACATACTCCTTCCCCTCATTCCCTCTCTTTCCTCCTCCCTCCCTCCCTCCCTCTGTTTCTCTGTCTCAGTATCACATACTCCTTCCCCTCATTCCCTCTCTTTCCTCCTCCCTCCCTCCCTCCCTCTGTTTCTCTGTCTCAGTATCACATACTCCTTCCCCTCATTCCCTCTCTTTCCTCCTCCCTCCCTCCCTCTCTCTGTTTCTCTGTCTCAGTATCACATACTCCTTCCCCTCATTCCCTCTCTTTCCTCCTCCCTCCCTCCCTCCCTCTGTTTCTCTGTCTCAGTATCACATACTCCTTCCCCTCATTCCCTCTCTTTCCTCCCTCCCTCCCTCCCTCCCTCTCTCTGTTTCTCTGTCTCAGTATCACATACTCCTTCCCCTCATTCCCTCTCTTTCCTCCCTCCCTCCCTCCCTCCCTCTCTCTGTTTCTCTGTCTCAGTGTCACATACTCCTTCCCCTCATTCCCTCTCTTTCCTCCCTCCCTCCCTCCCTCCCTCCCTCTGTTTCTCTGTCTCAGTATCACATACTCCTTCCCCTCATTCCCTCTCTTTCCTCATCCCTCCCTCCCTCCCTCCCTCTGTTTCTCTGTCTCAGTATCACATACTCCTTCCCCTCATTCCCTCTCTTTCCTCCTCCCTCCCTCCCTCCCTCCCTCTGTTTCTCTGTCTCAGTATCACATACTCATTCCCCTCATTCCCTCTCTTTCCTCCCTCCCTCCCTCTGTTTCTCTGTCTCAGTATCACATACTCATTCCCCTCATTCCCTCTCTTTCCTCCCTCCCTCCCTCTGTTTCTCTGTCTCAGTATCACATACTCCTTCCCCTCATTCCCTCTCTTTCCTCATCCCTCCCTCCCTCCCTCTCTCTGTTTCTCTGTCTCAGTATCACATACTCCTTCCCCTCATTCCCTCTCTTTCCTCCTCCCTCCCTCTGTTTCTCTGTCTCAGTATCACATACTCCTTCCCCTCAATCCCCCTCTTTCCTCCCTCCCTCCCTCCCTCTGTTTCTCTGTCTCAGTGTCACATACTCCTTCCCCACACTCCCTCTCTTTCCTCCTCCCTCCCTCCCTCTGTTTCTCTGTCTCAGTATCACATACTCATTCCCCTCATTCCCTCTCTTTCCTCCCTCCCTCTGTTTCTCTGTCTCAGTATCACATACTCCTTCCCCTCATTCCCTCTCTTTCCTCATCCCTCCCTCTGTTTCTCTGTCTCGGTATCACATACTCCTTCCCCCCTATCCCTTGCTCACTCGACTCACGTCTATCTTCTTACTCTCACCCCTCTCTCTTCTCTCTCCTCCCTACCTGCCCACCATCACTCCCTCTCTCCCTCTCTTTCTCTCTGAAATAAGGCATTCTGAGTGGATAGTTTGTCACAGTGTCTGTGTCAAGATTTAGGCATTATAGTTTTCAACAACGAATAGTTTTCAGTCAAATTATTTTCAAAATATTCAGCAGAATATATCTTACATTGTCATGTATTTGCTATATCTGATATGTGTGGCTTAACATTTTAACCCCTTGATACTGATATCAGCCAAAAACAGCTTCTGCAGTGGTCTTGAGAAATGTACAAAGCTTTGAACTTTTGACCCCACCCCACAACCCACCCCAGGACTTTTGTACTCCACAATCATATGGGTAACTTGCATACTAAATTTGTTAAATTTCATCCAACAGTGTTAGAGGTGTTGCATTACAATCAATTTTATGACCTTTTGACCCCATCCCCACACCCTGAGGGCGAGGCCAACTGTAAATGTGTTCATCCACTCCACATTGATATGGGTAACTCACATACCAAATTTGGTTGAATTCCGTATAATTGTTTCAGAGGAGTTGCATTACAATCAATTTGTTTACCTTTTGACCCCACACATCACCCACCCATGGGGGGGGGGGGGGGGGGGGGGGGGGGCGGCGGGCCCATATGTAAATATACTCATATACTCCACATTGATATGTGTAACTCACATAGCAAATTTGGTTGAATTCTGTCAAATGGTTTCAGAGGAGATGTGTTACAATGCCTTTCTGCAGGTTAAAATTTGACTTTTTAACCCCCTCCCCCTGGGGGCGCGGTGAAATATAAATGGCCTCTTGCACTCCGCAATCATATGGGTAACTCAGTTATCAAATTTTGTTTGAGTTCCATCTAATGTTTTCAGAGGAGTTGCGTAACTAATGATTTGCCCTTTCGAACCCCCCCCCCCCCCCCCCCCCCCTCCCCTTGCGTCGGATCCAAATGTAAATATCGTCTTGCGAAGCGGAATCATATGGGTAACACACTTACCAAATTTGGTTAAATTCCACCCGATGATCTGGGAGGAGGAGATAACGTGTCGGATGAACAGACAGACAGACAGATGAGGCGATTACAATATCCCTGACATTTTTTTCAAACGTGGGGATATTGAAGACTATTTTTGGAAATTTACTTCGGGAATGACTGACTCGCAGTCGTTCCACTGGTAAATTTTCAAAAATATTCTCTTGGTCCGCAAATGGACATTTTCTATGAGAAAATAAAAATTTTGTTGAATAAATTCGAGGGTTGAAGGGTTAATGAAGTGCTTTTTTGACTCTAAGTAACTCTTAAGTAGTGTACTTTATAAACTTAACGAAACAATACCACTATCTGTGAGTACAGACTCAGCAATAGCTATAGTCAATATCAGTGAGGGCAGACTCAGCAATAGCTATAGTCAATATCTGTGAGTGCAGACTCAGCAATAGCTATAGTCAATATCTGTGAGTGCAGACTCAGCAATAGCTATAGTCAATATCTGTGAGTGCAGACTTGGCAATACATGTAGCTATAGTCAATATCTGTGAGTGCAGACTCAGCAATAGCTATAGTCAATATCTGTGAGTGCAGACTTGTGAATAGCTATAGTCAATATCTGTGAGTGCAGACTCAGCAATAGCTATAGTCAATATCTGAGTGCAGACTCGGCAATACATGTAGCTATAGTCAATATCTATAAGTGCAGACTCGGCAATAGCTATAGTCAATGTCTGTGAGTGCAGACTCGGCAATAGCTATAGTCAATATCTGTGAGTGCAGACTCGGCAATAGCTATAGTCAATATCTGTGAGTGCAGACTCGGCAATACATGTAGCTATAGTCAATATCTGTGAGTGCAGACTCGGCAATAGCTATAGTCAATATCTGTGAATGCAGACTCGGCAATAGCTATAGTCAATATCTGTGAGTGCAGACTCGGCAATACATGTAGCTATAGTCAATATCTGTGAGTGCAGACTCGGCAATAGCTATAGTCAATATCTGTGAGTGCAGACTCGGCAATAGCTATAGTCAATATCTGTGAATGCAGACTCGGCAATAGCTATAGTCAATATCTGTGAATGCAGACTCGGCAATAGCTATAGTCAATATCTGTGAATGCAGACTCGGCAATAGCTATAGTCAATATCTGTGAATGCAGACTCGGCAATAGCTATAGTCAATATCTGTGAATGCAGACTCGGCAATAGCTATAGTCAATATCTGTGAATGCAGACTCGGCAATAACTATAGTCAATATCTGTGAATGCAGACTCGGCAATAGCTATAGTCAATATCTGTGAATGCAGACTCGGCAATAGCTATAGTCAATATCTGTGAGTGCAGACTCGGCAATAGCTATAGTCAATATCTGTGAATGCAGACTCGGCAATAGCTATAGTCAATATCTGTGAATGCAGACTCGGCAATAGCTATAGTCAATATCTGTGAGTGCAGACTCAGCAATAGCTATAGTCAATATCTGTGAATGCAGACTCGGCAATAGCTATAGTCAATATCTGTGAGTGCAGACTCGGCAATAGCTATAGTCAATATCTGTGAGTGCAGACTCGGCAATAGCTATAGTCAATATCTGTGAATGCAGACTCGGCAATAACTATAGTCAATATCTGTGAGTGCAGACTCAGCAATAGCTATAGTCAATATCTGTGAGTGCAGACTCAGCAATAACTATAGTCAATATCTGTGAGTGCAGACTCGGCAATAGCTATAGTCAATATCTGTGAATGCAGACTCGGCAATAACTATAGTCAATATCTGTGAGTGCAGACTCAGCAATAACTATAGTCAATATCTGTGAGTGCAGACTCGGCAATAGCTATAGTCAATATCTGTGAATGCAGACTCGGCAATAGCTATAGTCAATATCTGTGAATGCAGACTCGGCAATAGCTATAGTCAATATCTGTGAGTGCAGACTCGGCAATAGCTATAGTCAATATCTGTGAGTGCAGACTCGGCAATAGCTATAGTCAATATCTGTGAATGCAGACTCGGCAATAGCTATAGTCAATATCTGTGAGTGCAGACTCGGCAATAGCTATAGTCAATATCTGTGAGTGCAGACTCGGCAATAACTATAGTCAATATCTGTGAATGCAGACTCGGCAATAACTATAGTCAATGTTTTATCATGTTCTTTGAATGCCAGAGAATACATCGACTCAGAAAGCATTTGAATTTTCAATACCACTTAATCTCAACAAATATCAGGCAAGCAGATGATGCCACAGCAGCAACTTGTTAAGTGCTTTGCAATCAGACCTCAAAGACATAATCTAAGACAAGTCACCAAATTGAAAAACAACCTAAAGGAGATCAGGAGGTTCACAAAGAACAAGACACAATGGACAAGCTGGAACAAAACTGATGTTTTTCAGTCCATTCCACCGCAGAACACAGTCCTTCGTCGTCGTCGCCGATACCACCGTCGCTGCTACCATCACCATTATCATTGAAACCCGATTGACTTTGTACAGATGACAATTCCACAGCCTTGTTAACCGCTTTCTGTCTCCCTCTTTCCCTCCGTCCCTCCCTCCCACCTACCTACCCCGTCCCCTCCCTTTATTTCAATTTCACAGGTATTGAGGCCTAACACACTAACTATTCCAACAGTTCTCACATGAACTTTCAAACACTATGATACTTTTCATTTTTTTAGTGACTAAAAAGTACAGACCCTCACCTGACCTATTTGATACATTGCCTTGAGTTCTGTACTGAATTGACCCATAGGTCGCTTAAGTGAGAGTCATACCCGAGGGGGAGTGGGGGAGTTCTATGGTGGAGAATCTGGTTTAGTGCAGCAGTACCAAATCGTGAACTGGTGTGTGGATTGATTTGTAGAATAATAATGTTTTGGCTTGGATGCCACTTGCTGCTAAAATCTCGGCTGTCCGTTTCCAGGCTAATCTATCACCAAATCATTTAGCAAATAAGCGTGCCATTAGGAATAAATCGGTTGGCGGTTTTCGAATATTTAGAACTGTCTGGGATAACTCGGTCAATGAGAATCATTTATAAATTGGTCAGGTGTTATATAATAACAAGGGACAAGTTGATGCAATTTATCCATTACGGGAGTTAAATTGTAAGATAAAAGGTCAAGTCTTTCTGTATTTGTGAAATATGGTCAACTTGTGTATCTATTTAGCAATTTGAGTCCTGTTGCATCGAATTGGAGATGCGCTAATATATGCTCACTCTTCTTAACCCCTACCACTCTGATGTCAAAATTGTTAATTTTCAAATTAAATTAAAAGATGAACTGGTGTTGGTTTTTCAACAAATTTGATGGAAGATGGTGCTGTTGTAGACGGCAACATCATCCACCAAAATTGTTGAAAAATGTACACCAGTTTCTTTGCTATTGACACGGTAAAATATAGAATATTGACATCAAAGTGGTCAGGGTTAAAGACAGACATGTATTTCACAGCATTTCAGGCATTAGCTTCTTAATGGTCAAGCAGGTCAAAGCTGACCTCTCCAACTGCTGTTTTTGAGAAATGTTGATTTACAGAGCAAGTGAACACTATTTTTGTCGCGTCGATAGCAAAGCGGAGAATCTCGACATCGTGATCCAAATAACGCTTGGCGTGTACCAAGAATTAGGTGAATGTTAAACCTTTTACATGGACATTTAATTCATCAAGGACTTAGCCGATCTTACTAAAAACTTTACAAATATGATCTGTACAATCATGGCACATTTAGTCTCCATCATAATGGAAATGATTTTCACATTTTTTTCATGTTTTTATGGGGTTTGGGGTTTAGCTTATTTTTCACCTAGAAATAGTAAATGACTTAGCTTATTTTTCGCATAGAAATAGATAAATGACTTAGCTTATTTTTCACCTAGAAATAGGTAAATGACTTAGCTTATTTTTTTAGCTAAAATTTTGTACATGGACTTTTAATTAATCAAGGGATTATCCGATGGCAATAAAACTGTACAGGTTTTTTCTATGCCATCATTGGGAAGATGACTCAAATTGTTTCCTTTGTTTTTACGTGGTTTGTATACTTAGTTTAATTATGGACCAAGAATTAGACGAATATTTCAAGGGTTTATCCCCAATCCCAACAAAACGTTACAGAATTGTCCTGTGTCATCATTGCATTCAGTTTGCACCAAAATTAAAATGACTAATGTTTTTTTCGATATTTTTACACGATTTGGACTTTGGTTTTATTTCTGTTTGATTTGTCCCCTTTTCACGAATTAGAAGAATGTTAGAGTTTGTGAACAGTTATTTGATTCAACAAGGGGCATACTATTTTAACCCTTATCACTCTGATGTCAAAATACTATTTTTTAGTGTCTCGACGGCGAAGAATCTGGTGTACATTTTTCAACAATTTTGGTGGACGATGTTGCTGTCTACGACAGCACCATCGCCCACTAAATTTGTTGAAAAATGAACACCAGTTCATCTTTTAATTTAATTAGAAAATTTTAAATGTTGACATCAGAGTGGTAAGAGTTAAGAAATGCTTATTTCATGACACTGCCACACAGGCAGTGTAATCTGCGGAAAGACTAAAAGGCTCGACACGTGGGACACAGTCCATCTAGTTGAAAATTTCCCAGGAATGTCAAAGATTAACTGGTGAATCTTGACATGCCAACTGATTAGGATCTTTTACAATACACCTCATAAATAAGTTAACATGCATCTTTTACAATACACCTCATAAATAAGTTAACATGTATATTTTACAATACACCTCATAAATAAGTTAACATGCATATTGTACAATACACCTCATAAATAAGTTAAGATGTATCTTTTACAATACACCTCATAAATAAGTTAACATGTATATTTTACAATACACCTCATAAATAAGTTAACATGCATCTTTTACAATACTAGTTAACATGCATCTTTTACAATACACCTCATAAATAAGTTAACATGTATATTTTACAATACACCTCATAAATAAGTTAACATGCATCTTTTACAATACACCTCATAAATAAGTTAACATGCATCTTTTACAATACACCTCATAAATAAGTTAACATGCATCTTTTACAATACACCTTATAAATAAGTTAACATGCATCTTTTACAATACACCTCATAAATAGGTTACATGCATCTTTTACAATACACCTCATAAATAAGTTAACATGCATCTGTTACAATACACCTCATAAATAAGTTAACATGTTTCCAAGACAAGAACAGAAACATGTATAGTCCTGATAGTCAGTACAATTTTTAGCATGATATAAGAAATAATAATAATAATACAGCATTTGTATAGCGCCATTTATCAATTTGACTAATTTTCAAAGGCGCTTCGGTACATATGTGTTTTTAGTCTCTTTAAATTTCTCCCTAGAGCTTATCGTTTTAATATCCAGTGGTAGGGTATTCCAAAGTTTTGGCGCGGCGATACTGAAAGCTCTGTCTCCACATGACTTCAGATTGGATCGTGGAATGTTTAGCAGGTGTTGATCTGTAGAGCGAAGAGCACGGTGCGGATGGTGGGGCATAATGAGATCCTTCATGTATTCTGGAGCTTCATCGTGCATACATTTCCATGTTAGGAGGATAAGTTTGAAGTCAATTCGTTGACGGACAGGTAGCCAGTGGAGGTGTTTCAATACAGGGGTTATGTGATCACGTTTATTGATCTTCATCAGGACACGGGCTTCAGAATTTTGAACCTGTTGTAACTTGTTCTGAATATTTTGAACATAATTGGACTGGAAGATATTTCTTCCAATCAATTATGTTCAAAATATGCAACAGTACGTTTTATTGTGTTTAGCTGTACTGCGTTCCAGAAATAAAGCCCTTTGCTGGCCTGTGCATTTAAGGGTGCAATATTCACACCAAAATGCTTGAAAATGAAATTGTTGAAATTATATACTTTTAGAGGTTAAAGTTGTGTGCCTTAAATGTAATGAAATGAAATAATTCTTAACATATGATGATGTCATTCCATATAAATAAATTTTGTAGGTTTAGTTGTGAATTTGAATTAAGGACTCATGCCTCTAATTTAATTTGACAACTTCAAAAATTATATTTATTTAAATGTAATGAAATCATCATATGCTAAGATTTATTTCGTTCAATTACATATAGGAAGACAATTTACGCCTCTAGAAGTACATAATCTTAACAATTTTATTTTGAACCATTCAGCTGTGAATATGCACCTTTAATGATGGTTGTTATGAGCAACCATCTTTCTTGTCAGGTGTGATTACATAAATCTTAGAATACAAATTTTATTATAAAACAAAGATGTGTGTATTGCGAGAGTTTAACGCCTCAAGTGTTTCCGGTGATAATAATATTTCGCTGATAATTTCTTGTTTGCTTTCTTTACAGGATATACTAAGGTGTCGAGTATTAACATCGGGAATATTTGAAACAAAGTTCGCTGTTGATAAAGTTAATTTTCAGTAAGTGATTAATTAATTAACTAATACATGAATTTAATAAACTAGCACCTGAAGTTTCTTAGCTCTGTTTCCTTTCATGTGATAATTGGTGTTTATTTTGAAATCTATGTTGCTGTAAGCTCGAAGACAGTAACATAGCAACAGGATTCAGCAACATATTTTTCTACAATCTATATCCTTGTTTATTCAACACAGAAATTCTGAAGCGCTTAAGCATTTAATAATACAGTAGAGCTCAGAAATAACTTAATTATATTACAATTTTGAACATGATCTAAGAAATGTTCTGTTGAATATTTTGGCCTTAATTTGATTGGAAGGTAAGAGAAGACGCCTTTTTTGGACAGATTTGCAATTGGAATGACTGACTTGTTAAAAATATCGTTTTCTCTCGTTTTCCCACCAATGTGCCTGACCATTAAAGGTTTAACCCTCGATTTTATTCAAGAAAATTTTAATTTTCTCAGAAAATGTCCATTTGCAGACCAAGAAAAGACTATTTTTGAAAACTTACCACAGGAATGACTGGCTCTGTTATTGAGCCAGTCATTCCAATGGTAAATTTTCAAAAATAGTCTTCTTTTGGTCGGTAAATGGACATTTCTCAAGGCCATTGCAGAGGCCATTTGTGGATGATATGAAGGTTTAAACAGAAGCGATTGCCTTATAGAGCTCTGCAGCCTTTATTCTTTTTGTAAAAATTTAATTCACCGAGTGACAGTTTCATTTATAGATGTACTAACAAATGGGACATGCTGTGGTTATGTCATAGGCATTTCTGTCAGAGGTTTTACACACATGCTGGCAGGTAGACGGACAGACGAAGTGACTTATACTAGTAAGAGTCGTGAGTCAAAGCTAAAAATTGTAATGATGCTGTCTAAATTCTGTATGCGAACATGATAAGCTTTGATGATGATGACCTTGATTTTCATCACTACTGTAAAATGATATATATATATAATAAACTGTAGTGGTAAACAGTACACGAAATGCATACAACAGTAATTGTGATATCTTGATTCAACTAATGGCTGAACCATCTTGATTCAATTCTAGCCTGAACCACCTTGGTTCAACTACAGGCTGAACCACCTTGATTCAACTACAGGCTGAACCACCTTGATTCAACTACAGGCTGAACCATCTTGATTCAACTACAGGCTGAACCACCTTGATTCAAATACAGGCTGAACCATCTTGATTCAACTACAGGCTGAACCATCTTGATTCAACTACAGGCTGAACCACCTTGATTCAACTACAGGCTGAACCATCTTGATTCAACTACAGGCTGAACCACCTTGATTCAAATACAGGCTGAACCATCTTGATTCAACTACAGGCTGAACCATCTTGATTCAACTACAGGCTGAACCACCTTGATTCAACTACAGGATGAACCATCTTGATTCAACTCCATGCTTGAACCATTTGATTCAACTGTAGGCTGAACTATCTTGATTCAACTATAGGCTAAACCGGGTTGATACAAATGCTTCAGGATTGAGTGAACTGGTAACTGATCTGAATGTTCGAACTGATGAAAGTAGCTTTAGCAGTTGTTGCGAGGGTTTACGTCAAAGTTTCCGGTCAAGAGACCTATTTGTGCCAGCCATTCCAGTGATAAATTTCCTGAGCAAATGGTTTGATTTTAGACCAATCTTGATGATTAAAGAATTGTAAAGATAAAGATTTAATATACATGTAATTTGGTTATTTCAGTATGTTTGATGTTGGAGGCCAGCGAGATGAAAGGCGCAAATGGATTCAGTGTTTCAATGATGTAACAGCTATTATCTTTGTAACAGCCTGCAGCAGTTACAATCTCGTTCTACGAGAGGACCCAAGCCAAAATCGGCTACGAGAATCACTTGAGCTTTTCAAAAGTATCTGGAATAACAGGTTTGCTATTTTGCCATGGTTGCATTGACAACCGTCAATCAGAACTTTCCACAAACACCTGACTCACCTCTTTGCATCTTATGAATATATGACGATTGTATCCCTACATTGTTTTATCTCAGGGGTGGGGGTGGGTTGTGGTGGGGGGGGGGGAGAAGCCCAAATAAGTTTATGCCTTGTCGCAGGAACAGGGACCAATGAAAGCTAATATCAACCAGGAAAGATCAATCATGTTGGTGGGCATCTTGGATATTGTTTATTTTGATTCTCGGCTGGCTCAATGTTCTAAGTCTGTGACTAGCAACGATCACTTAACCATGCAAAACTGTCCTCTACAATGGAGCTTTCTAGTGGTAGATGTGCCCCGCCCGTGTTGCGTTCGATCGATCCCTGAACATCTTGACTCAATTTCCAGAAAACTATACAGGGAATCCTGAACAGCGCCCAGTCAAATTAGTTTCAAAATTTTCAACAGACTGTTTATTAAATGGTAAAGATATACAATTCGTACAACGTGTCAGACTATTAAGCGTTAAATACAGACTATATTGAGTCAATCATGACACCATGATTATGACGTCAGCATACGCGTCACTTAGTTGATTATGACGTCGTGTGATGGATGGATAAACTTGGAAAGGTCTATTACCTCTGTCTGCCTATTACCTCTGTCTGCCTATTACCTCTGTCTGCCTATTACCTCTGTCTGCCTATTACCTCAGTATTTGTAGAGGGTCATACTCATTAGTATGCAAGAGTTAGTCATAGAGTTTCCACACATTATGAGGTTCTTAATATTTTAAAACATTTGCCTAAAACATTATGAAAGTTTGCATAATCTAAGCTTATTGGTTTGTTTGTCCAGTATTGGTTCGTTTGTCCAGTATTGGTTTGTTTGTCCAGTTTGTCCAGTATTGGTTTGTTTGTCCAGTGTTGGTTTGTTTGTCCAGTTTGTCCAGTATTGGTTTGTTTGTCCAGTATTGGTTCGTTTGTCCAGTAATGGTTTGTTTGTCCAGTAATGGTTCATTTGTCCAGTGGCTGTGTCAAGTAACAGGTGATTGATGGCTCTTCATTGAGCCTCTTATTTGCTCTCTTAACATTTTAATCCAGGTCTGAAAATGGACATTTTCTAAGAGAATATTATAATGTCCTTCACCAAATTTGGACACTTAAATGGTTTGATCCCTAAAACCTGTTTGATGACATCGCGTTTAACACAGCTTAGAATTTAGTGAAAAGGCATTCATAAGAATTATCCAGCACATTTCCCTTAGGCCTCAAAGACCAGAATGATTCTGATGTGCAGATGTCAGGGTCATGGATACAAAGCAGGCTAAGTGTGTGCCCCATATCAAAAGTAGATCTGTCTAAGATCTTTTCAAAGAGGGTGATCTTGCAAGGTGTAGGGATACATCTTAGTGTAAAGGTGTGTTGTGTATTAAAGGTAGGCCACTGTGACCTGCTTTTCATGATTTAATGAACATCAGTGAGGTTGTTCTAACCTCATTCTCAATAATCTCGCCATACTTGTGATGGTGGTGCATGCTAGGTTAACAGTGTGAGGTGTTTCAAGGGTGTTGCGCTTGTTATTGGTCTCGTCATTCGTCCATCTGTCATCCAGTCAACTTCTGCTGTAAATTGCGTATCTCCTCCTTAATGGCATGGTGGATTTAGGGAAGTTTGGCTGGAAGGATCCGTTGCTGGTAAGCTTCATTCACAGTTACAAGCCTGTAGATTTCACGGTAACGACTGTTCCGTTTCTGTGTCGGTTCCGAGCTTACGAAAACACGGAACCGAAAAAACATTTCTCAGCGTGTTTTGATCACAACATTACTAAATTAAAATTGTGTCATGCATTGATCAAACACACCGTAATTTCAATGAATAACCTTCTTTCGGCAACAAAATCAGAACTAAACGATAATTTTCCGACATGACCAGATCGATAGATTTACTTTTTGAAGTTTGCCGACGTATATTTTGACGAATGCTAGAAAGTAGCAGAAGGGGAGGTAATTGGGCTGTCGTGAAAATTCAGATCATTTCAGAATTCAACGGATTTGAATTGTGTCTTCCTGTTTGTATGCATGTATCTGTTTATAGATTTTTTGCCAATAAAATATTCTGATTGAGCAGATTCTTATTCTATCGGCCCGCCGCCTGTATGAAAAAATAAAACACACAGATTTGCATACTATGATAGAAGTAAATTTCAAAGCCGTAGAGTAGATCTACTGTAATGAAGCACTTAAATAATTAATTAAAAATAAATTTAAGTGTTTCGTTGCAGTAAATATTTAACACAACTGTTCTGCAGCTTTGAAATTTATTTCTATTCTAGTACACGAAAAGGGTTCCCAGAGTAGTATACTCGCGGAACTTAAAAAAAGGTTCCTATGGGTTCCCAGTGGCAAAAACCACGGAACCTAAAAATAGGTTCCGACATTTCCAGAAATCTGCAGGCTTGCAGTTACATGTACTATTCAGAATTCTGATTGTTCAATGTTTCTTGTGGTCATCTTGGATTCTCCAAAATCTTCTGGGAATCCATTAAAACGTGACCCATTATTCACTGGCCCGATTTCAATGAAACTTGGCTTCAACGATCTTATAGTGGTAAACTTCAAGACTTCTAATGAGAATTGTGATTAATCCATTTTTCCCATTGCCTTCTTGGATTTTCCTAAGATTTGCTGGAAATCAGCTTTGGGGGATTTTAGCCAAATTTCATAAATTGGTCTTGAACAATCTTACAGTAGTAGGCTTCAGAACATCTATTCAGAATTGTGATTTCCCAATTTTTCTGGTGGGTATCGTAAATGGGCCGAAGATTTCTCTAGAAATCCTATTAAACGTTACTCCATAATCATTGACCTGACTTCAGCAGAACATGGGTGGACAAATCCTGTGGTGTAGGGTACAGTACCGTGAACCAGAATTTTGATTGGTAAATGTTCTTGATGTCTATCTTTTGATTTTTTCTTCAAAATTTTCCCCAAATCCCTATGGTGGTAGGTTCCAAAACGTCTATACAGAAATTTTTCTGCTGGACTCGATGCTACTCCTTAATCAATGCCCCAGTTTTAATGGCACTGGTGGAATGTTCCTATGGTTCCTATGGTAGTATATGCATCTGAACTTTGTTTAGAATTTCTATTGGGCAGATTTTTTTGCCAGCCATCTTGAATTTCAGAAAATGTCCAGAAAATCATGAAAAATATTACTACTAAAATGTTCTGCCACAATTCGTACTATTATTATTATTATTATTATTATTATTATTATTATTATTATTATTATTATTATTATTTCTTGCACAGATGGTTACGAACAATATCAGTAATTTTGTTCCTCAACAAGCAGGATTTACTGGCTGACAAAATTAAGGCTGGCAAATCAAAAATTGAGGAATATTTTCCAGATTTTACCCGATACCAAACCCCTGCAGATGGTAAGTGCATATCGTCATTCTAACTCCACCTGCTGAGTTTCTCCAAACTATTTTCCATGGGGTTTATCTCTGAATATGCTGAATGTTTTGAAAACAATTTGGCTGAAAATTGTTGGTGTCATATTTGTTTTCAAACCTCTCAGCAGGTCCAGAGTTATTGCCCATTGAAATTATTGTCCAGTGGTTTGTAGTAGTCAAACAGTTAATGTTCTTGTGTAGCAATAATACTGGGTCATTTGTAGGGTGTATCTGATATGTAAGTAGGTGTATCCGAGATGTAAGTGGGTGTATGTGATGTGTAAGCGGGTGTATCTGAGATGTAGGCGGGTGTATCTGAGATGTAAGTGGGTGTATGTGATATGTAAGCGGGTGTATCTGATATGTAAGCGGGTGTATCTGATATGTAAGCGGGTGTATCTGATATGTAAACGGGCGTATCTGATATGTAAGTCGGTGTATCTGATATGTGTAAGTAGGTGTATCTGAGATGTAAGCGGGTGTATCTGAGATGTAAGCGGGTGTAGCTGAGATGTAAGCGGGTGTATCTGAGATGTAAGGTGGTGTATCTGATATTAAATTGGGTGTATCCGATATGTAACTGGGTGTATGTGATATGTAACTTGGTGTATATGATGTGTAAGTAGGTGTATCTGAGATGTAAGTGGGTGTATCTGAGATGTAAGTGGGTGTATCTGATATGTAAGCGGGTGTATCTTGATATGTCAGCGGGTGTATCTGATATGTAAGTAGGTGTATCCGAGATGTAAGTGGGTGTATCCGTGATGTTAGCGGGTGTATCTGAGATGTAAGCGGGTGTATCTGATATGTAAGTGGGTGTATCTGATATGTAATTCCATGTATCTGATATGTAAGTGGGTGTATCTGAGATGTGAGTGGATGTACCTGAGATGTAAGTGCGTGTACCTGATATGTAAGCAGGTGTACCGGAGATGTAAGGGGGTGTACCTGAGATGTAAGTGGGTGTATCTGAGATGTAAGTTTGTGTATCTGAGATGTAAGCGGGTGTACCTGAGATGTAAGCGGATGTATCTGAGATGGAAGAGGGTGTATCTGAGAAGTTAGCGGGTGTATCTGAGATGTAAGCGGGTGTATCTGATATGTAAGCCGGGGTATCTGATATGTAAGCAGGTGTATCTGATATGTAAGTGGGTGTATCTGATATGCAATTCCATGTATCTGATATGTAAGTGGGTGTATCTGAGGTGTAAGTGGGTGTATCTGAGATGTAAGTGGGTGTATGTGACATGTGCAGGGTGTATGTGATATGTAAGTGGTGTATGTGATATTTGCAGTCGGTGTATCTGTGTATCTGATATGTAAGCGGGTGTCTATGATATTTGCAGTGTGTGGATGTAATATTTGCAGTGTGTGTATGTGATATGTAAGTGTGTATGTGATATTTGCAGTGTATTTGATATGTAAGTGTGTGTATGTGATATTTGCAGTGTGTGTATGTGATATGTAAGTGTGTGTATGTGATATTTGCAGTGTGTGTATGTGATATGTAAAGTGTGTGTATGTGATATTTGCAGTGTATGTATGTGATATTTGCAGCGGGTGTATGTGATATTTGCTGTGTGTGTATGTGATATCTAATCCAATCTGAATTCACATCCTCGTCAGAAAGCTTCGGTGAGAGAATCCAAAAGAAATTCAGTGAACAATGACCAGAAATCATTGCATTGCACATTTGCAATGCCTTATAGCAACATTACTCAAAGAAATCCCAACAGTTTTGAAGACACTAACCTCCTGATGACAATCTCAAAACAGGATATCAGATTAGCAGGGTTATCTTCTCAGGCTAGCTATCTATTGTTATGCAAATTGGAAGTCGCAACAATAAGAACACGCATACAAAATTAGCGTTCGATCTCCACCAGTACTGTTGGCATGTACAATGAACGCATTCTGTTGTTGTTCCTTACCACTCTGATGCTAAAATTCTCTTTTTTATTGGTTCGACAGCGAAGAATCTGGTGTACATTTTTCAACAATTTTGGTGGCAGGTGCTGACAGCAACACCTTCCACCAAATTTGTTGAAAAATGAACACCAGTTCATCTTTTAATTTAATTTGAAAATTTAAAAGTTTGACGTCAGAGTGGTAAGAGTTAAATAGATCTGACCTATGTGTTGTTCAACAGCATTCATCCGATGGGTACTCAAAAAATCTCTGTGGGAACTCCGTCAAACAACACTGTAAATTTCAGAAAAGTAACCAATAAGCAACTGAAGAGGAATATCCCTCCCATAAGGAGCACCATAATTGATTATTTCTAATTAGTTCAAGCTCAGTTTATTAAAAATGCAAGCTGAAACAACCTTAAGATTTGATCCGACAGGTGTTTGCTTACAATATTTAAAAAAATTTACAAATGGAATGAATGACGAGCCAGTCATTCACTGGTAAAATGTCAAAAGTTCAAAAAAAATCTTGATCTGCAAATATTGATGGGTCAGTATGTACTAAGCAGGAATGTGGCACACTTTTGAGATTCACATGAATATGGAGAGCACACATGCATAATTCTGATGTTTTACTGGCAGCCAGGCTTAGTCACTGAATTATAGACATATCCCCTTGATACGAGCTTCAATTGTGTCGCATTATGAGTAAGCTCCCTGGACCAGTGCAAGTGCTGTAATCCTGATATTTGTGTTTATTTCAGCTGTTGTAGAAGCCGGTGATGACCCTGAGGTCATTCGGGCAAAATACTTCATTCGCGACGAGTTTCTGGTAAGATTTACCTTTACCCTGAGAGAGCACTTGTGCAACTAAACATTCAGTGAGAAAGAATTCAATGGAGGAATACAGTTTCAGTTATGCCCCGCCCATCCTAGTTAAACTCCACCCACACTTGACCCATGTTGGGATCGATCAATCCCTGCACTCCCTGAATCTCAATTTCCAAAAAAATATACAGGTAAGATGTTGAATATTCTGAAAGTAATTTCACTAGGTGCTGTTGCTGCCATAGCCCAGTCAAATTAGTTTCAAAATATTTAACAGCATGTTTATTAAAAAGGAAAGACATAAAATTCGTGCAACAACGCTTAGTCCATCATCAATTATGCGTTCGTGATGAACTTATGTACATGATTCATGACATAATTAATTGAGGTCAGCCTACACATCACATAGTTGATTATGACATCATATGATTGATGGATAAGCTGGAATCCTCCATTATCTTGATAAATCCGTGAAAAAGTAATTTCGTTATGCTATAAAATTTATTGTGTTGAATATTTTGGAATTAATTTGACTGGGAGCCATTGCTAACCAAATTAATTTCAAAATATTCAGCAGTTTTCTTGTATGATTGCCTTGAAAATGAGATTTGGGGAATTCATTGGTGAAAGGGTTAAATTGTATGATTGTAGTGATATGACATCATTGTGTGAATGATTGTAGTCATATGACATAGTGTGAATGAGTGTAGTCATATGACATCATCGTGTGAATGATTGTAGTCATATAATATCTTCGTGTGAATGATTGTATAGTCGTATGACATCATCGTGTGAATGATTGTAGTCGTATGACATCATCGTGTGAATGATTGTAGTCGAATGACATCATAGTGTGAATGATTGTAGTCATATGACATCATCATGTGAATGATTGTTGTCATATGACATCATCGTGTGAATGATTGTTGTGGTATGACATCGTGTGAATGATTGTAGTCATGACATCATCGTGTGAATGATTGTTGTCATATGACATCATCATGTGAATGATTGTAGTTGTATGACATCGTGTGAATGATTGTAGTCGTATGACATCGTGTGAATGGTTGTAGTCATATGACATCGTGTGAATGATTGTAGTCATATGACATCATCGTGTGAATGATTGTTGTCATATGACATCATCGTGTGAATGATTGTAGTCATATGATTTCATCATGTGAATGATTGTAGTCGTATGACATCATTGTGTGAATGATTGTAGTCATATGACACCATCATGTGAATGATTGTACTCGTATGACATCATCGTATGAATGATTGTAGTCATATGACATCATCGTGTGAATGATTGTAGTCATATGACACCATCGTGTGAATGATTGTAGTCATGAGATCATCGTGTGAATGATTGTAGTCGTATGACTTCACCGTATGAATGATTGTAGTCATATGGCATCTTCGTATGGTATCATCGTGTGAATGATTGTTGTGGTATGATGTCATCACATGAATGATTGTAGTCATATGACGTCATTGTGTGAATGACTGTAGTCGTATGACACCATCGATGACCGTCACTATTGTTATAATGTGTGTTTCTGTTTGTTTTTCAGCGTATCAGTACGGCCAATGCAGACGACCGTCATTATTGCTATCCGCACTTCACATGCGCTGTAGACACTGAAAATATCCGACGTGTGTTTAATGACTGTCGTGATATTATACAGAGGATGCACCTGCGACAATATGAGCTTCTGTGATGGCCGACATTCTGCGGAATGAGTGTAGTCATATGACACCATCGATGACCGTCACTATTGTTATAATGTGTGTTTCTGTTTGTTTTCCAGCGTATCAGTACGGCCAATGCAGAAGACCTTCATTATTGCTATCCGCACTTCACATGCGCTGTAGACACTGAAAATATCCGACGTGTGTTTAATGACTGTCGTGATATGATGCCCCAGCGACAATATGAGCTTCTGTGATGGCCGACATTCTGCGGCAACGTTTTGCATGTCACAGAGACGACTTTTTACATGATAATAATAATAATAATAATTATAATAATAACAGTAACAGAACGTGTGTACATTTTACTCGCATAACCTATTATGTACAAAATGTACAAGAATTACGGCGCACGAGGCGACGATGACGGCACCAGTAGAGGGACGATGGGGATTGAGGAGAATGCTGTCTTGTTGTTTTAACGTTCTCATATGCTATGTGCTAAAAATGGTGATAGAATTGCTTCTATGGATGCATAACTCGACCACGGCTCGTCTGTGCTCGCATGTTTATATGTCAGTCATTGCTATGATGGATCTGCTTGTCAGGTTTGCACATTCTGTCACTGGATATACAGCAGCAGCCACACCACCCATTTTGATTGTACACTGCAATGTTCCCCGATTTCGACAAAGGAAAAGGCTCATAAGAACGTCATTTGTATTAGGTGTGCAAGTAGATAGACAACAACAACAACAACAACAACAACAACAAAGAGTAATAATAATAATAATAACAATAATAATAATGTTTTTATTATTATTTTATTTTATGAACAGAATTCTGTACTATTGCGTTGAATATTATATTATTGCAAATTTTAGCAAGATTAATAATAATAATAATAATAATTTTATTTTGCCACATTTCATTCTATATGTCGCATAGGTTGTTTACAAAATACTTAATAGTTAATACTCTGTTGATATTTCTATTGCTCTTTTGTTAAATTAAACTTTTTAATGAAATTGTTTAAAAGGTATTCACTATTCAATAGAGTGCATATTTATTTCCATTAAAACTTGTCTCCTTGGAATTTAGGCAGCAAAGGAGTAATTATCTAAGATATTTGGTTCTTATATGTTTTTCTGATCTGCAATGAATTATAGCTGGCGGTTATTGACTACGTGTCAGATTTGCATAATAACAAACAGTGTAATTGAGAAACCCAGTTTCTCAGTCAATCATATGATGTCATAATGAACTATGTGACGTGTAGGCCGACACCATAATTAGTGATGTCATGAATGACTCAATTTAGTCTGTCTTAAACGCTTATATTTTGAAATTAATTTGACTATGGCAGTAACAGCACCCAGTCAAATTAGTTTCAAAATATTCAACAGCTTACCTGCATAGTTTCCTGGAAATTCAGTCAGGGAGTTCAGGGATCGATTGATCCCAAACTGGGCTAAGTGTGGCTGGAGCTTAGCTAAAGATGTGCGGGACATAGCTAAAACTGGATTCCTCCATTGCAATGCATGTCCCCTGCATGGTGAGATAGATTGTCTTCTTGCAACATTTCAACCATACTTCAGCTAAGTTAAAAAAGGGTGTTTAACTCTATGAGATATCGACCAAAATCCATGAAACAGGAACCTGTTATGTCACACTTCCTAATAAATCAATGTACCAGTTTTCCGATCAATACGTTGAAGGTTGTCAGGAATACTTATATTCTTCTCATCTTCCAAAGTTGTGTCTTGTTTAAATCTGCTAATAATTGTAACAGGATTCATAAAATATAGTATCTTTTAAGACTAACTTTAGTTATTTTGATGAGCTGTCACACATAAATGGGTTAAGAGACCCTTCCAGTTTATCGATCAATCATATGATGTCATAATCAACTACGGGATATGTAGGATAACATCATAATCAATTGCATCGGGAATAACTCGATTTAGTCCGTCTTGAACGCTTAATAGTTTGACACATACGAATTGTATGTCTACTATTTAATAAACATTCTGTTTAATATTTTTAAACTAATTTTACAGGGCGTTATTGCTGCCATAGGTGGAAACAGCACCCAGTCAAATTAGTTTCAAAATATTCAACAGCTTACATGTATAGTTTTCAGGAAATTTATAGTCAGGGTGTTCGGGGATTGGTTTTAGTCTGTTTTGGACACACTTAAGTTATTTCTGCCCTGTATTCTAACTTCCTATAACTAACCCTTTAATGGGCATACCGGCCGAAACCGGGCACTGCTATGGTCTTGTGGAATGCCCATTTACAGGCCATGAGAATAGAATTTTTTGAAAATTTACCATTAATGACTGGCTCGATAACTGAGCTAATCATTCCAGTGATAATTTAAAAAAAATTCAATTCTCTTGACCTGTAAATGGACATTCAATAGGCCGATATTAAAATTTTATTGACCAAATTTGACCATTAAAAGGTTAAGCAATGTACCAATTTTCAGTACAATCTGTTGAAGAATGTGGATGGATGTTTGGAAAGCCAGATTAGATATGCGGATGGATGGAGAGCAACCCTATGCTTCGTGGGAATACGGTTTTTGGAAATTGCGGATAAACAACCCAGTTTTGAAATTAATAATTGTTTAATTCATGTAATCGAATGCATGTAGGAATAATATATTGATATGCTCTGTGAAGTTATTATTATTATTATTATTATTATTATTATATCCCGGCAAAAAAATTGGCATTATGTAATGGTGCGGTCCGGGCGGACAGGCGGCAGAGTGGTTTCCGGAGGATAACTCTGTTGCCATTTGTCGGATCGCTTTGAAACTTCATAGGGTGGTTGGACTAGGTCTGGGGAAGAAACCTATCGAAAACGAAGATGATGCGAAATCCAAGATGGTTGCCAGCCACCGGTGGCCATTTTCAAAATTGGTTTCCGGATGATGACTCTGTTACCGTTTATCGGATTGATTTGAAACTTCAGAGCATGGTTAGATTAGGTCTGAGGAAGAAACCTACCGAAATGGACAATGATCCAATATCCATTTTGACCGCCACCCACCGGCGGTCATCTTGAAAATATGTTTCCGGGTGATAACTCTGTTACCGTTTATATGATCACTTTGAAACTTCAGGTCTGAAGAAGAAATCTATTGAAATTGACAATGATGTAAAATTCAAGTTGGCTGCCAGCCACCATCGGCTGTCTTGAAAATTGGTTTCCAGATGATAACTCCTTTACCATTTTTTGGACCCCTTTGAAACTTCATAGGGTAGTTGGACTATGTCTGTTGAAGAAAGTTATCCAAATTTACGATAATCTGAAATCCAATATGGTCACCAGCCACCAGCCACCAGCGGCCATCTTGAAAATTGGTTTCCGGGCGATAACTCCTTGACCGTTTAAGGGATCACTTTCAAACTTCATAGGTTGACTGGTCTGGGTCTGAGGAAGAAATCTCTATTTTCTGATAGCTCTCATTCATTGGTTTATTATCATGGCGAGGTATTATGCACCGTTTGCAGAGCTCTTGTTATTATTACTACCCTCACCCTAGATGGGGAAGAGTTCATTGTATTCGACTGTGTGCGTCTATGAGTATACATACGTAGGTGCATTCGACTGTACGTCTATGAGTATATGTACATGGGTGCATTCGACTGTGTGTGTCTATGAGTAAGTGTATGTGGAGGCATTCAACTGTGTGCATCTATGAGTATACATACGTGGGTGCATTCGACTGTGCGTCTATGAGTATACATACATGGGTGCATTCGACTGTGTGCATCTATGAGTATACATACATGGGTGTACTCAACTGTGTGCGTCTTATACGTGGGTTCATTCAACTGTGTGCGTCTGAGTATATGTACGTAGGTGCATTCAACTGTGTGCGTCTATGAGTATTTGTACATAGGTGCATTCGACTGTGTGCGTCTATGAGTAAGCATATGGGGGGGCATTCGACGGTGTGCGTCTATGAGTATCTGTACATGGGTGCATTCGACTGTGTGCGTCTATGAGTATACGTACGTGGGTGCATGTGACTGTGTGCGTCTATGAGTATATGTATGGGCGTGCAATCGACTGTGTGCATCTATAAGTATACGTACATGGGTGCAATCGACTGTGTGCATCTATAAGTATACGTACATGGGTGCATTCGACTGTGTGCATCTATGAGTATATGTACATGGGTGCAAGCCACTGTGTGCGTCTATGAGTATACATATGTCGGTGCATGTGTGTATTCAGGGCTGTATCTAAAAATAACTAATCCAGTTCGGCTCAAATTTTAGTACGATAAGAGCTTATTGTGAAAGAGGATTTTCAGATTTTTTTCCGTGTTATAGAAACAAATTTCCGATCCAGATCATATTAAATACTGTATCTATAGATATGACCATGCGCTTAGGATTCTCACAAGTTTAGTTATGATCCGGAAAAACAGCCACTGAAAATAGGAAATGGGTTTACACTGTGAGAGTATTTTGAGGGCAATGTTTTGCAATCTCTGATTCTCTTGTTGTTATTATTATTAACCCTTACCACTCTGATGTCTATATTCTATCTTTTACTGTGTCAGTAGCAAAGATACTGGTGTACATTTTTCAACAATTTTGATGGACGATCTTGCTGTCTTATGACAGCATCAACATCTTCCAGCAAATTTGTTGAAAAATGAATGCCAGTTCATCTTTTAATTTAATTTGACAATTTTAAATTTTGACACCAGAGTGGTAAGGGCTAAACCATCACCTACATGTGTACACTGATGAGACTAGTACTGAACGCTTTAACACTGATATCACCCAAAAACGGATTTTACAGTGGTCTTAAGAAATGTCAATTTGCAGATCAAGAGAAGACTATTTTTGAAAATTTATCACTGGAATGACTGGCTCGGTTATCGAGCCAGTCATTCCAGTGATAAATTTTCAAAAATAGTCTTCTTTTGGTCTGCAAATTGACATTTTCTTTGAGAAAACTGAAATTTTCTTCAGCAAATTTAAAGCTTAAAGGGTTAAGACTAGACTTTTCATACAGTACCGATCTGAAATAACAACATGTTTCCAAAACTGAATAAAACATGCTTATGAGCATAAATAAATTGGAAGACATTGCTACCCTTGGTAGCAACATTGCTACCCTTGGTAGCAATGTCTTCCAGTCCAATTATGTTCAAAATATTCAACAGCACATTTTTTACATCGTGTTCACAAGTCTACTAACTACTAATGTTTGTAACTTATTTATGAGTTGTACTGTACTACAATACTATTATATTACGGATTGGCATATTTTAAAATTTTACTAACGCCTGTGTGTTAATTTTGCATCACAGTTTTTCTTGCACAGACATAATGCTTACATGATTTCAAATAAATAATAATTCTAATATGTGGCCTGATAATGATATAGATAGGGAGTGTGTTTAATGGTCACGCCAGCCAAAACATGGCTTCTGTAGCCGTCATGCAAAATGTCCAATTGTAGGTCAAGAGAAGTAACCTAGCCAGTCATTCCACTAGAAAATTGTCAAAAATAATCGATTCACCTGCAAATTCACTAAGTTTTGATTTTCTTGTCCAATTTTAACCATTAACCTTTTTAACTGTGTGGTGGTCTTGAGAAATGTCTATTTACAGGCCAAGAGAAAACTATGTTTGGAAATTTACCACTGGAATGCTCGATAGCCGAGCCAGTCATAAATTTTCGAAAGGTTTTTACGTTGGTTTGTAAATGGACATTCATTGAGCAAAAATTTCGATGTTCTCAATCTTGATGATTAAATGGTTAACCATTTAAGCCTCGAATTTGTTTAAGAAAACTAAAACTTTCTCATAGAAAATGTCTATTTGCAGACCAAGAGAAGACTACTTTTGAAAATTTACCACGGTTATCGAGCCAGTCATTACAGTAGAGCTTGGTGTTGACATTTACATGGTGGTACCGGTACCATAGAAGAATACCGCAGTATAACAGTATACCATCATCTATGGGTGAGGTGGCATGCCACGAAATTTGAGTTGTTGTTTTCACTTCCTTTTCACTCCCATCTCCAATCAGCAGTTAAAATAGGTCAAATAAATACAATCTTGCTGATAAGCAGTGAAATCAACATTCTGGTTATTGAACGCTTACTTTATGGCTTTTAGGTTTGTTTCTTAGTTTCATGATTTTATTAGGTCACTATTTTTTATTGATGTAATATCATTCACGGGAATATCGGTTGTGTCGTCAGATTATGCGCTCGACACCCTAACTATAATCCGTAATTTGACATTGAAGTGTGCTATTTTCAATCTGGATTGTTCTGGCTATTTAATGCGTGTGACCAGCAAATGGTCAATTATTAATTTGGCAGTCGAGCGTGTTGCTAAACAGAGTCCAGACAAAGCCTGTGAGTATATAACTGAAGGTTGTACTCTCTTAACTCTGTTGTAGTTGTATATTCAGTTACTCACGAAACCTGGCCTATAAACATGCATATAACACAACATTGAATATACGCCGATTCCAAAACTTCTGATAATTACGAGTTATGGACGGTATGAGACGGTATGCACAGTATTTGGAAATGTACGATACATGGTATACTGCGGTCCTCACGGTACTACCGTCAAACCGCCCTACTCTACATTCCAGGGGTACATTTTCAAAAATAGTCTGAGATGGACATTTCTCAAGACCACTGCATAATCCGTTTTTGGCTGATAAGAGTGTCAAAGGGTTTTACATAGGCAGAACTGGTCTTGTTTATTCATTCCTATATTTACCGGCATGGCACGACGATGACAGTACATTTTAACTTGGCCGTGCTCCCAGAAACAGGGCTATATACACCAGTATGTTTAACACACTTTTGGTCAAGTCAGACAAACGGATTCTGCGGTGATCTGGGGAAATTTCTAAAGTGGCAGGTTTATCATGCTAGTGGAAAGTTTTAAAATAATCTCTTCACCAGCAAATGGGCTTTCATTAACACCCCACACTCAAGCTTGCCAAAAAGCACTTCTGCATTCGCCTTGAGAAATGTCTATTTGCAGACAAAGAGAAGACCATTTTGAGCTCGACTTTATGAAGTAAAACAAGCTATTGTGATATCCTGCACATCGTCTGGCGGCAGTTGTGGCGGTGGTGGGCGTCCTCGTCCAATTTGCGTTTAGCTGATCTTTTCAGGTTTGGTTAATCATATTGGAGCCAAACTTCCTTATAATGATACAGCATCTCACGATGACCTTGTAGTCAAAAGGTCAAGGTCACTATGACCTTGGGAAAATCTAGGTTTTTTTCAACATTAACATTTTCTGTTTAGCTTGACTTTTGTGTTTTATAGGTTTGGTTAATCATACTGGACCCAAACTTGGACACATGCCTCCTTATAATGACATGGTATCACCCAATTATGTTTTGGTAAAAAAGTCAAAGGTCAAGGTCTCTAATATACATGGCGACCGTTTGTCATCCATCCTTCATCCATCAACCTTTGTTTAAAATGCTACTCATTAACCGCTTGGCAGATTTCAACCTATTTGGCTGGATGGACCCTATGGGGGTAGGCTTCAGAATTTCTATACAGAATTTTGATTGGTCAATTTATTTGGGTTAAAATCATACAATTTACTGGAAATTGTTAAAACACAACTCAATAACCATTTGGCGGATTTCAACTTAATCTGGCTGGAAGGACCCTAATGCTTTCTGTTTCAGAGCATATATACAGAATTTTAATTGATCAATGTATTTGTGTGAAAACCTTAGATTTTATGAAAAATTTCCCGGACATTGTCAATATGCTACACCTCATTAACTGCTTGGCAGATTTCAACTTACTTTTTCTGGAAGGACCTTATGGGCAATGTTTCAGAACATATATACAGATTTTATGAAAAATTCACCAGAAATTGTCTAAACCCTACTCATTAACCGCTTGAAAGATGTCAACCCTAGTTGGCTAGACAGACCCTGTCACTGTAGGCTCCACAACATCTGTTCAGAATTTTAATTGGTCAATTTTTTGTGTGAAAACCATAAATTTTATGAAAAATTTACTGGAAATTGTCAAATTGCATCTTCTCCATAATCGCTTGGTGGATTTTATCCAAATTTGGATGGAAAGATTCTATAGTAGTAACCTCTAGAACTTCTTGTCAGAATTTTGGTTGGTAAGTTTTTTGGTGGCCATCTTGGATTTCTTTCGAAAATTATCCATCATGTCTACCAGTATTTAAATGCAAATACTTCAAATCCTAATGGTCCAGTTTAGTGTTACAGGCCCTTGGGCCTCTTGTTGATAAGGCCTTCTATATTTATTTTATGTTTGAAGTCAAGCTTCATGGTTCATTGCAAAGTCGTAAAGTCGAGCTTCATGGTTGCATTGCAACCACATTTCTGGTTGAACGTGTACCACTGGAATGACCGCCTGGATAAATGAGTCAGCAGGGGTAAATTTTCAAAAATAGTCTTCTCTTGGTGTGTAAATGTACATTGAAAATTTCTTTTTTTGAAATTTTCTTTAAGAAGTTAGAAGGCTAAAGTGTTAAGCAAAAATTTCAATGTTTTAACCAGCAGTAATGACATTTAGTCCTGGAAGCACTGTGGGTGTAGAACATGCTATATATATAAGACCATACATGGCTTGACATCTAATCCTGGTTAAGCAAGGAATCTGGTTTTCTTGACTGCCACAAGCACCCACCAACTCCATATGTGGTGCACATCCGACCATAGCCAATCATAGCACAGGTCGTGAATACTTCATCAACATGAAAAATGTCTGAATTTTGAAAATGTTTCCACTTTATATAGATGCCATTCTGCGTGGCTTGACCATTATACTGATTCTTGTGAGGTATTGTGAGCATTACAGCAGAGCAGAGTCAAGGTTATTAGAATTAACTGTGATAGGCTTATCATTTGTACAGACAAAACAGACTCAAATCAGGGTTCGTAGAGGTCATGGAAAACCGGGAAACTCATGGAATTTAAAAATTAAAATTGCAGGCCTGGAAAAGCAGGAAAGACATGTAGGTCATGAAAAAGTCATGAGAAATCAGTAACACACTACTCTGAAAAATTATGCTATAAAAAATAAATTTCCATGTAAAAAATCAAATGCAGGAAATGTTATCCGAGAGTATCTAGATTAAAAAACTTTCTGGTTTGGTGACACACCGACCCCATTTAGAATTAGGTCATGGATTTAACATTTTTAGTTTATGAAAAGTCATAGAATTTTACAGAATTGTATGCATAGGAACCCTGTCAATTATCTGACTGTCATTTGTTTGGTTTAGCATCAAATTGATAAAAAAAAATACTAACTATTTCTAAAACCGCTTGCATTAATTTTTTTGTTATATTATTGAATCAGTTATTGACTTGTTGCACAACTGTTTGTTGTCGTTATTCATAATTTGAACTTGTTCTTCCAACTTATAACATGTCCACATATGTGATTAGCTGTCTGACTGCTGAATGTCTTCAGACTACATTTTCCATGGGGATTATTCTGGATATACTGAATATTTTGAAAACAATTTGACTGAAAGTCTTTGGTGGCTGAGCCACCAGCAACTTTCATTCAAATTGTTTTCAAAATATTCAGCAGGTCCCGAGTTATTGCCGATTGAAATTATTGTCTGGTAATGTGCGGCAGTGAGATGGTTAAGTTTGTTGAGGCTATTTGATTAGCATATTGTTTTCTGGCTTTCTGTTATGCACAAATGTATCATGCCTTTTCAGATACTGAGCACTGCTGCTGCTGCTGCTGCTGCTGCTTCTGCGGCTACTACTGCTGCTGCTTCTGCAGCTGCTTCTGCTATTAACTAGTGATATAATTAATAGATTTCTATGAATCTTTTGTAGTGTTGTATTTGAATTGGTCTTGCTTCCCCCTCCCCCCCCCCCCCCCATCGCTCTATCGCTCTCTCTCTCTCTCTCTTTCTCTCTCTCTCTCTCTCTCTCTCTCTCTCTCTCTCTCTCTCTCTCTCTCTCTCTCTCTCTCTCTCTCTCTCTCTCTCTCTCTCTCTCTCTCTCTCTCTCTCTGTCTCTCGGCTTAGTATTGTATATTTATTATTGTTGGCTATTCTGCTGATATGGGCAAATGTGTGAATGTTTACCTAAGAGCTGAAAGAAGACTCATAAATAATTATCATTGATTTACCTGGCATGAAATGTCCACTGTGGACTGAGTTAATTTTACATAATTATGAGTATATTGACATTTTTCTCAAATTTTTTTTCAAATGTCAAATAAATGCCAGCACATCTACACTACTGCTGCTTATACCAGCCGTGTCAGGCCAATACCTTTCCAATGGGCTGTCTGACAATACTATGTGATTATCAAGTAAATCCCCATATGCCCTGTGATGAGGTTTTAGCTACTACATCTGAAGGCTGGCCACGCTGCCAATCTTCTTAAAATAACTTCAACTCTTATAATAATGACATATTTCAGTATTTCACTACATAAATAAGCCTGAATAACGTACATGTAGGCAGCTAACAGCTAAAGGGAGAGCACTTCATAGAAACCTTTTGTGACACTGCTATTGGTAAAGTATATTCCGCCCACAGCCAGTACAGTTTGGAGGGCTTGGTCGGTGTGTTCCAGCCGCAGCCAGTACAGTTAGGAGGGCTTGGTCGGTGTGTTCCAGCCGCAGACAGTACAGTTGGGAGGGGTTGGTCGGTGTGTTCCAGCCACAGACAGTATAGTCTGGAGTTAGTCTGTGTGTTCCGGCTTCAGCCACTACAGTCTGGAGTGGTTTGGTTGGTGTGTTCCGGCCTCAGCCAGTACAGTCTGGAGTTAGTCTGTGTGTTCCGACCTCAGCCAGCACAGTCTGAGCCACTACAGTCTGGAGTGGTTTGGTCGGTGTGTTCCGGCCTCAGCCACTACAGTCGGGAGTGGTTTGGTCGGTGTGTTCCGGCCTCAGCCAATACAGTCTGGAGTGAGTTGGTCGGTGTGTGTTCCGGCCTCAGCCACTACAGTCTGGAGTGGTTTGGTCGATGTGTTCTGGCCTTTGCCACTACAGTCTGGAGTGGTTTTGTCGGTGTAGACATGAAATGGTTACCATTTTAACTCAGAAGCCAGTCAGAAACGGTTTATGCTGTGGTCTTGAGACCAGCAAACCAAGAGATTACTTTTGGTTGGTAAACCATACAGACAACATATGACAAATTTCCTACAATATTAGAAAGATTCTATTGGATAATTTGAATTTAATTGGAAATTGTTGTTATTTAAGGTTTGAAATTAGGCGGACTTACACTAGTCATAAGTCGTATATAAAGATGTAAAAAAATGCAAAGTTGCAATTTGTTAATGTGACCACAATCTCCCTGCTCCAAATGACTTGTGCCATGGTCTTCAGACATATCCATTTGCAGGTCCAGTCAAGAGTATTTTTGAAAATGTACTTCTGCCATTCCGCTGGTCAATGCAGGTATCCAGTTTTAGCTATTTACCACCAGTCTCTAGCTAAGCTCCACCCATGCTTTGCCTGTGTTGGGATCGATCTATCCCTGCACTTCCTGAATCTCAATATCCAGTAAACTATACAGGTAAGCTGTTGAATATTTTGAAACTAATTTAACTGGATGTTGCTGCAACAGCACTCAGTCAAATTAGTATCAAAATATTCAACAATGTTTATTAAATACAAAGACATACAGTTTGTACAACCTGATTGACTATTAAGCATTTAAGACAGACTAAATTGAGTCATTCATGACGTAATTGATTATGACATCAGTGTACATGCGACGTAGTTGATTATGATGTCATATGATTGATCAATAGATTTGATTAATCCATTGACATTCATTAAATAAAAATCTTGCTCATTAACCATTACCACTCTGATGTCAAAATTCTATTTTTTATTGGTTCGACTGCAAAGAAGCTGGTGTACATGTCATTTTCCCACAATTTTGGTGGACGATGTTGCTGTCTACGACAGAACCATCTTCCACCAAATTTGTTGAAAAATTAACACCAGTTCATCTTATAATTCAATCTGAAAATTTTAAAGTTTAACCTCGGAGTGGTAAGAGATAAGCCGTAAAAATAAGTGCCGTAATTTGAATGTGTGAGTAAATGGTCCTTTCCAGAGTACCCATCCATCATATGACGGCATAATGAACTGCGTGATGTGTGCAATGACATCATAATGAATGACGTCATGAATGATGTCGATAAGTACGTCACGAACGCATATTTGAAGACGGTCTATGGGCTGTTGTACAAATAGTTTGCTTTTACTATTTAATGAATATTCTGTTGAATATTTTGAAACTAATTTTACTGGGCGCTGTTGCTGCCTATGTCTAATTAGTTACAAAATATTCAACAGCTTCCCTGTATAGTTTTCAGGAAATTGATAGCTAGGGCCGATCAATCCAAACACGGCGAGGTGTGTGTGGAGCTTAGCTAGTGATGGGCGGGGCATAGCTAAAAATGGAAATGTCCATTGACTTATGATCTTGGATATTGAATCCTCATACATACCATACGTAACCTTTGAATGATCTGAAACCCACCTTTATGAAGCACACATTGTATCATGTTATTTCCTGTGCTGACACACCGGTAGTTACAGCACTTTTACTCGTAATGTTGACACAATTTTTAAGGCCTAATCAGAAAAATAAATTTCTTGTTTTATTAATACTAATAGTTTGTTATTTAGTGCTCATTTTATTCATTAATTACTTAATTAAAATTATTATTATTAATTATACAGACAGATTTCTTTGTGTATAGGGACTCTTGATTTTTTTTGTTCCACTTCATCGATATATCTGATTTGTTAGCATTATGGAATATTATGCAAATAGTTATTATTAATGAAGCTGTTTCATCAATTTCTTACTTACGGTAGCTGCCCAATCCTCAATGATAGGACCCATGTGGTACCGACCCAATACACAAGTATGTAGGACCTGTGTGGTACCCACACAATCCTCACTTGTAGGACCGATGTACCCACCCAATCCTTAATTATAGATTCCATGTGGTACCCACCCAATCCTGACTTATGTAGAACCTTGTGGTAACCAGCCAATCCTCACTTATATAGGACCTTGTGGTAGCCAGCCAATCCTCACTTATATAGGACCTTGTGGTAACCAGCCAATTCTCACTTATATAGGACCTTGTGGTAACCAGACAATCTTCACTTATATAGGACTTTGTGATAACCAGCCAATCCTCACTTATATAGGACCTTGTGGTACCCACCCAATCCTGACTTATATAGGACCTTGTGCTAACCAGCCAATCCTCACTTATATAGGACCTTGTGGTAACCAGCCAATCCTCACTTATATAGGACCTTGTGATAACCAGCCAATCCTGACTTATATAGGACCTTGTGGTAACCAGGCGATCCTCACTTATGTAGGACGTTGTGGTACCCACCCAATCCTCAATTATAGGTTCACGGTCTTGAAGAGCCATCAGAGATTGCAGACACTCATTTGCCCGGAGCTCATACTAATATTTCCCAGATTTCTTTTTTTGATAAGTTGAGATCTTGCAAATTGAGGGATACAACAGGCTAAGTAGGGAGAAGCATCGGTTAAACTTCAGATTTCATCATAACATTTTTGAATTTATTATTATTATTATTATTATTATTATTATTATTATTATTCAAAGAGAAAAAGCTGTTGATGAGAATCTTTTGCAACAATCTTTAGGATATTTGTTCTAAATTAATCATTAATAACCTTTGATTTTCAATGAATATATCCTAATGCCATTGTATGTATATGGGCCAAATTAATAATCGGGGCTCCAGATTTTAAAAATCAGTATCAACAATGTATAATTTCTATATCATTTTAATTCTAGCTGATTAGTTAACCTGCCTGTTTTAAGCTGTATCTACTTTCAATATCTTAGTTAGAGTGACTTTGTGCTGGATGTAAACATGCACGCACATCCTGAAACACTTAAAAGTGGAGCCATTTGCTGTTCTTACCCCACCATCCTTGTTATTTAGATATTATAGGATTTGGGACTATGCACATTTTAAATTATATACATACAAATTTGTCAGTAGTATTATAATTGCATTACCTGTCATTGCGGCTAGGTAGTAGAGACACAGATAATATGTAGCATTGATTTTCTTGCTAACCAGAATGGCTCAGTCCCACACCAGTGTTGCTCTTCGTTTTAATACCATTTCCGTATGTGGTATTGGTATTCCCAAAGATAGGAAGTTTCTTAATTAGCAAGTGCTACCACAGCGATTCAAAATGACATACATATATAGTAACCTGTCGGACAAAAATTTATCAAGTGGTCTTGATAAATACCTATTTGCAAACCAAGTGAAGGCTATTTTTTGAAAATTTAACACTGAAATGGCTGGCTCGATAACTTAGCCAGTCATTCCAGTGAGATATTTTCAAAAATAATCTCTGTCTGCAGATGTACATGCTCTATGCGAACATTTATATTTTCTTGAAGAAGTTTGAGGCTTAAGGAATTAATGAAAGATATCGATTTTGTTCAAGAAAATTTCAATCTTCCCATAGAAAATGCCTTTGCAGACCAAGAGAAGACTACATACCAATGGAATGATTGCTCTGCAAATGGACATTTCTCAAGACCGCTGTAGAAACTGGTTTTGACCGCCTTGAGTGTTAAAGGGTTAATAATGCATTGTGACACAGCGTGGCTAACAGAATATACAGTCTCGTACCACAGAACATCTTTCTATAACGGACACTTTGTACCATAGAACATCTCTTTATTACACACACTTTGTTTAACAGAACCTCGCTTTATAACAGACACTCTACAACAGAACATCTCTTTATAACAGACGCGTTGTACGACTGAACATCTGCCTATTACGGACACTTTACGACAGAAAATCTCTATAACAGACGCTTTTTTTTAACAGAACATATCTTTATAATGGACACTTTGTACAACAGAACTTCTCTTTATAACGGACACATTGTACGACAGAACATCTCTTTATAACGGACACATTGTACAACAGAACTTCTCTTTATAACGAACACATTGTACAACAGAGCATCTCTTTATAACGGACACATTGTACAACAGAACATCTCTTTATAATGGACACATTGTACAACAGAACATCTCTTTATAACGGACACATCGTACAACAGAACTTCTCTTTATAACGGACACATCGTACAACAGAACATCTCTTTATAACGGACACATTGTACTACAGAACTTCTCTTTATAACGGACACTGTACAACAGAACATCTCTTTATAGTGGACACATTGTACAACAGAACATCTCTTTATAACGGACACTTTGTACAACAGAACTTCTCTTTATAACGGACACATTGTACAACATAACTTCTCTTTATAACGGACACATTGTACAACAGAACTTCTCTTTATAATGGACACATTGTACAACAGAACATCTCTTTATAACGGACACTTTGTACAACAGAACTTCTCTTTATAACGGACACATTGTACAACAGAACTTCTCTTTATAACGGACACATTGTACAACATAACTTCTCTTTATAACGGACACATTGTACAACAGAACATCTCTTTATAGCGGACACATTGTACAACAGAACATCTCTTTATAACGGACACATTGTACAACAGAACTTCTCTTTATAACGTACACATCGTACAACAGAACTTCTCTTTATAACGGACACATTGTACAACAGAACATCTCTTTATAACGGACACATTGTACAACAGACCATCTCTTTATAATGGACATATTGTACGACAGAACATCTCTTTATAACGGACACATTGTACGACAGAACATCTCTTTATAACGGACACATTGTACGACAGAAGATCTCTTTATAACGGACACATTGTACGACAGAACATCGCTTTATAACGGACACATTGTACGACAGAACATCTCTTTATAACGGACACATTGTACAACAGAACATCTCTTTATAACGGACACATTGTACGACAGAACATCTCTTTATAACGGACACATTGTACGACAGAACATCTCTTTATAACGGACACATTGTACAACAGAACATCTCTTTATAACGGACACATTGTACAACAGAACATCTCTTTATAACGGACACATTGTACAACAGAACATCTCTTTATAACGGACACATTGTACAACAGAACATCTCTTTGTAACGGACACATTGTACAACAGAACATTGCTTTATAACGGACACATTGTACAACGGAACATCTCTTTATAACGGACACATTGTACAACAGAACATCTCTTTGTAACGGACACATTGTACAACAGAACATTGCTTTATAACGGACACATTGTACAACGGAACATCTCTTTATAACGGACACATTGTACAACAGAACATCTCTTTATAACGGACACATTGTACAACAGAACATTGCTTTATAATGGACACTTTATTTTACAGAACATCTTTATAACGGACACATTGTACGACAGAACATCTCTTTATAATGGACACTTTGTTTTACAGAATATCTTTATAACGGACACATTGTACAACGGAACATCTCTTTATAACGGACACATTGTACAACAGAACATCTCTTTGTAACGGACACATTGTACAACAGAACATTGCTTTATAACGGACACATTGTACAACGGAACATCTCTTTATAACGGACACATTGTACAACAGAACATCTCTTTATAACGGACACATTGTACAACAGAACATTGCTTTATAATGGACACTTTATTTTACAGAACATCTTTATAACGGACACATTGTACGACAGAACATCTCTTTATAATGGACACTTTGTTTTACAGAATATCTTTATAACGGACACATTGTACAACAGAACATCTCTTTATAATGGACACTCTGGTTAACAGAACATCTCTTTATTATGGACACTTTGTAGACGATTTGACCGAATAGTGTGCAAGAATTTTTAGGAACATTAACATTTTTGCTCAGTGAATGTCCATTTGCAGGCCAAGATAAGACTACTTATGAAAATTTACAACAAATTACTGGCTCGATTATCTAGAAAGCCATTCCATAAGTAAATTTTCAAAAATAACATGTTGATCTGCAAAGACATTGCTGAATACCACTGCCAGGACGGTTTTGTCCAGCTTGACCATTAAGTGATTAAAAGTGGATGGCAAACCGAATTGTCATTTAACATAACTTGAGTATCGTATAAAATTGCATTTACCACTAGACGATCGTGGTTAATTTAAGACCTGTTGTCTTATGACCACCCCTTCTTAAAGAATGACTGTCTTATGGCTCTAAAGGCCAGGGTGTGTTCTAGTCACGGTTAACTGTATGCTCTACCCTGGATGGAATATGCCACACATTTATACAATCTCTGAAAGTATACCTAGTTATGCATGTATTTGTGGCATTGCGATATTTAGCATTGGTGGGGACTCAACCGCACAACCGGCAGAAGCACTAAGCATCATAGCCCACATGGTGTGTCTGAAGCATTTGTGGGTTATGTTTGCCGCTTTTGCTGGTCGTGGGTTCGATTGCCCGTCAATGAAAGTATACCGTCTCTCACATTTGCTGTTGTGAGCGGCTGTTGTACTGTGGCTCTTAGACGACACACACTACAGGCTCTTAACCCTTTAATATTCATATCAGCCTAAAACGGCCTCTGCATTGGTCTTGAGAAATGTCAATTTGCAGACCAAGAGAAGACAATTTTTGATAATTTTACAATTGGAATGACTGGCTCGATAACCGAGCCAGTCATTCCAGTGGTAAAATTTTCAAAAACAGTTCTCTTGCTCTGCAAATTGAGATTTTCTTGAAAAGATTTACGGCTTAAAGTGTTAAAGCTGCATCTCTATTCATACGCTAACCTGTGCGTACCTGTGCTAACCTGTGCGTGCCACAGTGATGCCCCACATGTTGCTGCAGACCACCTGACTGGAACAACTAACTCTTCATATCAGTGTGAATGAGCGATAAGAAGCCTGGATAGTCACTATATTGACTTGTTTGTGGATTGCGTTTACATTTGTGTTACACAATCATAATCAGGATTCTCAAAACAAGGGGGATGGGTTGGTGGTTGTGTGTGTGTGTTTGGGTGGGGTAGAGTTGTGGGAGGTATCAGAAATGAGAGCATTAAAAGCATGTTTAGTAACCCTGTTACTGTAATACAATCTTGAGTAAAATTGCTGGACTAAATCATACTAGGAAGATGACAATCTGAGATCGAGATAGATCTGAATCACTCTCAGCGCATATTACGCGTGAAATCATTTACATTTAACTTACGTTGGTCTTTTTTAAATTCTTAATTTTGATCCCCGTCATTATTATCAACACAATTATTTCTATTATTATTATAACTGTTATTCATTTTTATCCGACTTGGGGCTTGCTACTTTGCATATATTAACAAATTATTACTTAACATGCATATTTGATACACACGCACACGCATGCACGCACGCACGCACGCACGCACGCACACATATTTCAGAATAGTGGTGATCGCGCTTTTTTAAATGAACCGCGATGATATACAATTATACTGCTTATTGTAACCATAAATAAATAGAACACAAATAAACAAAACTGCCCTTGGTTCAGCTTGCTCTGTAGGCAGTCCTTAACCCTTTAATTGTCAAGATTTGTCAAGAAAATTAAAAAATTTTATTCAGTGAATATCCGTTTGTAGGCCAACAGAAGTATTTTTTTTAATTTACTACTGGAATAACTGGCTCGATATCATTTCCAGTGGCAAATTTTCATAAATACTCATCTCTTAGCCTCCAAATGGACATTCATCAACATGACTACAGAGGCTGGTTTTGTCCAGCTTGACCATTAAGGGGTTAGTATTATACAGGACGATTACCGTATAATTCATCATTCTGGTGTATAAAATTGTATAATTTTGTTACGATAAAATAATGTATAAAGTAATTATTATTAATATTAATAATAACAATAATAATAACAAAAGATTTAATAATAATAATAATAATAATAATAATAATACCAAACCATGTCATCCCTGATGATGATAACGATGATGATGTGACGACTAATTACTGTAGCTAATCAACAGAAAAATAGCCTGTCGTTACCATAACAACTGTTACTTTTGACTATATTTAGCTATACCTATTAGCCTGTTCACCATTGTAACTTCCAGAGCCTCAATTTCATGACAACAATACAGGAATGCTGTTACACGCTGTTGAATATTTCGAAACTAATTTGACTGAGAACAACAGTTCCCAGTCAAATTAGTTACAAAATATTCAACTTAATATTCCTTACATCATAAAGAGCTTGTTATTTCTGGTGTGTGAGATATAAAGGGTAATAGTATAGATAGTTTGTCTGGATGTTTGCTACATCCTGGTATTCACGCAATGAACATTATGCATTAACAAACTGTCACATTGCGTGAATACACAGAGATACCTCAGTATCCATCATTTCAATGTAGTAATGCGGGAAAGCTGATAAGTATTTTGAAAATAAACGAGACTGGAAGCTGTTGATGTTGCTGTCATTTTGAAAATGGTGTTGAGGAAATAAAGAAAACTTTACAGCCCTAGTTGTAGTGAATTATGAATTAGTGTCAACAAAATTCATTCATAGGTGCTGATTAATCGCATAGCGAATAGGTCGGGCTGCAGTCATTAATAGCTACCTGGTCAGATGTGGTCATTAATAGTTAACTGGTCAGATGTGGTCATTAATAGTTAACTGGTCAGATGTGGTCATTAATAGTTAACTGGTCAGATGTGGTCATTAATAGTTAACTGGTCAGATTTGTCATTAATAGCTACCCGGTCAGATGTGGTCATTTAAAAGATAACTGGTCAGATGTGGTCATTAAAAGATAACTGGTCAGATGTGGTCATTAAAAGATAACTGGTCAGATGTGGTCATTAATAGTTAACTGGTCAGATATGGTCATTAAAAGATAACTGGTCAGATGTGTTTATTAATAGCTAACTGGTCAGATATGGTCATTAAAAGATAACTAGTCAGATGTGGTCATTAATAGCTAGTCAGTCGGATATGGTTTTTAATCACATAGCTAACCGGTCAAATGTGGTGATTAACCGGTCAGATGAGGCGAGTAATCGCTAACCGGTCAGATGTAGTGGACATTCAGATGCGTGGCTAAGCCCGCGTGCAGATGACCATACCTTCAATGTTAATTGCTGGTCAATGTACGCCGCTGCCACATTGTTTCACTGTACAGAAGAAAAAATAAACTGACTGTTGATAGATTGATCATGTAATTTACAATGTACGCCATTTGTTGTGGTGACTGACCACTGGTCAGACTGTCTGCCTGAAACGGGTGGGATGATTAGCAGTGGGAACATTATGTTAAGCAGATAATGACCGATTCACGCACCATGATCCTCGACCACTCCCTATAATAATACGCCACTTGTGGAGTGGAAGTGTTTCATGGTGTGTGGACAATTTATCAACTGTCTCATTGCTACAAGTCACCTGACAATAGTTTCAATGAGCAAAAACTCCTGACTTGCTAAATATTTTGAAAACAGTTTGATTGAAAGTTGTTGGTGGCTGCCACCAACAATTTTCAGTCAAATTGTTTTCAAAATATTTAGTAGGTCCAGCAACCATTGGCATATGCTGTCTGCAAAAAAACTCAGCAGTCAGATGGTAGTGTCGTTTCTGTACATTTGCCTATATATGCTAAGCAGAATATCTAATTATGTATCCAATACCGAGAAATCCGCTCCATAGTTTTGAAAATGTTTTGCATACATGATGTTGAGGTCACTCAGACTGTTTTCAAAATATGGATTAACCCTTTAATGGTCAAAATTGGTCAAGAAAGTAAAACTTCTAGCCTACTGAATGTCCATTTGCAGACCAAGAAAAAACTATTTCTGAAAATGTATCACTAGGTCTGCAAATGGACACTCATCGCTGACCGCAGAAGCCGTTCTCATTCAGCCTGACCATTATAGGGTTACAATAATATTTCAAATTGTGCACCTATAAATGTGAATTGCCCAGTTGTTTGAGCGGCGGAGGGAGTCGCCACAACAAAGTACAGAGTTGGTCTGTCTCTTATAGTCTGGGGCTATTTTAACTTGGTTCTTCTAAGCCAGCAGTTGTTTTAATCTAATTATTATAATTATTAACTGTCTGTCTGCTGCAAGCCACCAGACAATAGCTTCAGTGTTCCGTGACTCTGGTCCTGTTGAATATTTTGAAAACAATTTGACTGAAAGTTGTTGGTGACTAAGCCACCAACAACTTTCAGTCAAACTGTTTTCAAAATATTCAGCAGGTCCAGAGTTAAACATCATGGGAGGTGTAGTCTGCAGAAATTCAGCAGCAGGCAGACAGTTAATACGTGTGTGTTTCTGCTCATAATAATCATATCTGTTTTTGGCGCTCTTTCACAGCACACACAAACACACAACTTACTGATGATGATGATGATGATGATGATGATAATAACAATACTATTATGTCCATTGTCTGTATTGTAAAGATAAAGAATTTCCTATCAAAGATATATAGTGTGTTTGTTATCCTTCTGCCACAATACAAAGGTTACTGTGAGCGTGCAGGTTTTTCAATAACTTTGTTTCTATTAGAAGGATCTTTTCCAAACTTGGGTGGAAGGTTGCCTGTATGGTCCTAAGGACGTATGGCAATTTGTGTGTCAAAAGCTAAAACGTAACATCTTTCAGCAAACTTGTTTTCAAGAGACAATTTTGACCTCACGGCTGCCCGTTTGCAAAATATATCAACACGGTGTGTATCGGACAAATTTCTCCTCATTACCTATGGCTCACTGCTAGTTTGTGTGATGGTATTGTCCATCAAATTTGTGATATTTTAAGTCATACCTATAGTCATACTTACCGTGTATAGTCTGCGAGCCTTGTAACTTTAAAAAAAAATGCTATGCATATGTGCCTGCCTTTCAGGTATGCATTTCAGTCAATGACTATTCCGTCATCAGTTTTGAAGGCACATGCTCGAGATTTGATAAGCAGAGCTGGTCAAAAATACGAGCAAGTCATTCCAGTTGTAGAGTTTCACAAAATGTGTACAAATGTAAATTTTTTATGTGAGAGTTTGAAATGGTCCCATTTAAGCAGCTTTTGACCCATCATGAGTACTTAATTTAACCCTATAATGGCCAAAACTGGCCACTACAGTGGTGTTGAAGAATGTTTATTTGCAGGCTAAAAGAAAACGATAACCGAGCCAGCCATTCAAGTGTTAAATTTTCAAAATAGTAATTGTTTGGCATGCAAATGGACATTCAATAAGCACATATTTTGATTTTCTTAACACAGTTTGACCATTACAGGGTTAACGAAATGTGATCCCAAAAGTAAGTGTCTGTTATAGGCAGGCTTGACCGCATGGTAGATGCAATGCCTAATGTGACCATGCTGTCCAAAGTGGTCAGTCAATGCACAGATCTGATCTATTGCTCAAGTATCTGACGTAATCAAAATGTGTCACTTGTTAGCTGACGTCACAATCAAAATGACATATGTCTGTCATGAACTAGAAAAGTATCACCAGTGTACAAATTGTATGTCTTTGGTGAAGTTACAATTTAATAAACATTGTTGAATATTTTGAAACAATGTTACCGGGAGCTGTCATGGACAGCAGCAGCTCCCAGTCAAATTAGTTTCAAAATATTAAACTGTTTACCAGTCCAATTTTGGGATTTCATGGTTTACCGTGTTTCCAGCATGCATACATGGTGGAGCTTAGCTAGAAATACATGCCACTATAGTCACTACTAGTATAGAGAAATCCAGTCTGTCAGTCAATTATATTATGACGTCATAATCAATTACATCAAAGGTAGGCCGATGTTGCAATTAAAATATGTCATGAATGACGTATCTAACATCACCGCTTTCCGTAAGTCACCCAGCAAAGATGGTTCTGTTTGGTCCTGTGCTAAGGATGACAGAAGACGCACCAGCACAGAGCGCCTTGGAATTCACCCTACTGGGAGTCAGTAACTGTAAAGCCAGGATAGGATGTCATTGCATAAATATGTTAAGCGTACTGCGAGGTGACCTCAAGAAGGCAGGATTCGTTACACTCAGTACCATAGTAAGAAACCTTGGCCACATTCCAAAATATGAAGAGGGCCACATTGTCTCGGTCTTAAAGAAAGGAAATAAAAAAGACAAACCAATTAACTATTGACCAATCGCTCTGACCAGGAATGTGTGGAGAATTCATGGAGTGTATAATGAACAAGCCTCTTAATTGGGTTTTTATAAATTTCTTCCTGCTGAATTTCTGTAGTGTACTATATTTTCCCTGGATTTTAACTTGATATGCTGATTATTTTGAAAACAAATTGACTAAAGGTTGTTAGTGGCTCAACAAATCAAATTTTGAACCTGAATGCCACGGGTTGATAGCCCAATTTTTCAGGCAGCAAGGTTTTTTACAAGTCTAGACTCCTGTAGGAACATCACACAAACAAACATTGAAGGGGAATGTAGGATCACTGAGAGTTCTGTAATAGTATATGCCACAATGTCATGGATCAATGCTTCAAAGACAAAACAAACAGAATCTGGAGAAGGTATAAAATATTTAGCTCAGAGATATTGTTAAGAAAGAATACAACACGTATCTGAAATACGGAAGAGACCAGACATCGAACACCTAGAAACCAGCTGGAAGTGCTCATTCAGACTGAATAACGCTGCAGGCGTCTAACCAATCCTCTTCACAATGGATAGATCTGATCTGTCTTCCAAGTATATAATGTCATAATCAATTACATCACATGTAGGCTGACATCACAATTAAAATGCATAATGAATGATATATCTATCTCCGTCTTGAACATTTAAGTCGGTATGTATAAGTACTGTATTCTGCGGCTGTAATAGTAGAAACATCCTACCGCTGCAATCAGTCCTTCAAAATATTTAGCTTCCCCAGGACCATCCTTGATCTGAGTCTACCGAGTCCTGCTTTCTTGAGATCACTTTGCAGCACACCACAGATTTATATAATATGTTGTCCTCTCCTGACTATATTTGCTGGCTCCCAGTACGGCGAATTCCAAGGTTCTCTTTATGGTGTGTCCTGTCATTCTTAGCACCTGCCCAAACATCTTTGCTAGGCAGATTTTATGGACAGCGGCGATATATTACACATCTTGTATAGTACATCGTTGGAAATTATGCTGTCCGGCCACCGTTGTCCAGTGATGGTGTGGAGGCATTTGTGATGGTCCTTTTATGAAGGGCATCTTTGATCTATGAATCCATAGCTACCACATGTATTGGAAAGCTATGTTCCCCATGACGCAGCGTGCAGAAATGTCAGCTGTACTGCAGATCAGTGATCCCATAATTTTACTTTTCCTCCATGGTTCGCCGCCATGTAGTGGATCAATTTATTTTGTTTCATGCTTTGTCAATAGGTAGATGTCGGTGAACTCTTGTTGTCGATTCATTCATAAAGAGGTTCTCAATTTTTAGTTTGCTTGCAGCTATGGGAGTAGTCCGTCAAGGGGTTTCCTTTCCTCATCTATGAAGCCCACACTGTCGGCCTATTTCATATCTAGGGGCATAACCAGTATGGACACTGGGTGTGGGGCGGTAGTCTTGTGAAATTTTCCAGCACAGATTTCAATGCAGCAGCAAGGAAACATGAAACACACAGGGGATAGACCATATCTCCCTGTGGGAGACAATACTAGTCAAAGCTCATCTTCATTGCAACTGGCCTGGTGTATTATGTCTAGGACTTTTGACCATTTAATTGTGTCGAAGGCACGTGACATGTTAATTCCCATTTTGTGGAAATCCCCGTGTTTGGACATGACTACTGACAAGCATGTGTTGAGCCCATACACTGTCTGTGCAGCTCCAGCCATGTTTAAAGGCAGTTTGGCACTTTGGCATGATCAAGTGAAGTCATACACCTTGTCTCGGATGCGGCATAGAGTAACGTTGGGTATGATTTTTTGTATGCTGTTGAGAACAATGCACCGCAGATGGGCTGAAGGGCCAGGTGGCTTCTTGGGCTGAGGTAGCTCGATTACGGGTGCCTTGACCTAAAGCATCGATGGGGAAGTGGGGCCTAAAAGCTGAATTGATTAGGTGTGTCATCAGTTTTGAGATGTCACTTGCATATTTGAATAGTTCATTGCTCATGCCATCAGTTCCGGATGCACCTCCATTTTTTAGAGCTTTCAAACTTCTGTTTTAATTGGTGTTAGTAATAGCTTGCGGTCATCTGAAAATGAATGCAATGGCTCATCATCGTGGTCAATGAACTGCTTCTGTTTTGCTTAGTATAAAGTCTATTTGGTTGAAGACTGCTGTTGTAGCCTTAGAGCCTGTCGCAATGTGTCCTGTCCTTGTTGTCCGGTGACAGCATGGGCTCTTGAAAGCCATAATTGTGGCAAACACGTCATTGCAACATTAGAATACTACCAGTGCATCTCCATTGCTGTTGCATGTGCTCTCTATACGACGCCATGCACAAGTCCTGAATTCTTTTCCGCCTTGCTGAGTTTACACAGCTTGGAGTTGAAATCTCCAACATGAACAGTTGCTATCTGGCTGGGATAGAGTTCAGCTCTACATAGAAAGACTAATATTGATGTGTTCTCTTTGGCATTTTAGTAGTTGGCCCATATGTACATTGACTGTGTGACACTTAGTGGTGTTATGGTTTGGCATTGCCATAACCAGGTCAATGATTGCAACACGCCCATTAATGTATTCGAAACTAATGACATGGTCCAACAGCCTCAGTCCGATTACTAAGCCTAAATCCCAGTATGTGGCCTGTTTTGCTCCATGAGCACTAGCTTGTGGCTTGTCTGAAGTTGCTCTGTGTGCGTAGCTATTTTAGTCTTTAATATTTATGTGTTCTCTTTGGCATTTTAGTAGTTGGCCCATATGTACATTGACTATGTGACATTTAGTGGTGTTATGGTTTGGCATTGCCATAACCAGGTCAATGATTGCAACACGCCAATTAATGTATTTGAAACTAATGACATGGTCCAACAGCCTCAGTCCGAATACAAAGCCTAAATCCCAGTATGTGGCCTGTTTTGCTCCATGAGCACTAGCTTGTGGCTTGTCTGAAGTTGCTCTGTGTGCGTAGCTATTTTAGTCTCTTGAATGCATGTAATATCGATGTCATAGTGTTCACAAACTGCATCTAGAGTTTGCCTCTGATGTTGCAATCAGACCATGTACATTCCACATTGCAATGGTAAGCTCCTGGGAAGATTATGCGTTGTCTGAGGACGTCGAACACAGTTCATAGTTTGAAGAAGGTTAGACATAGTCAGAGTTGCCAGTTGTCAGCCCGCAAGCATTGATGACATTAGTTTCACAACAAATTTGGTACTTATGGAGGAGACCGGCGTGGAGGTGTCGTATTCTACCCCTTAAATCTGTCAAATGACTGATGGATTTACTATTTAATGAACATTCTGTAGAGTATTTTGAAACTAATTTGACTGGGTGCCATTGCTGCAATAGGCAGCAACATCGCCTAGTCAATTTCATTTCAAAATACTCAATAGCTTATCTGTATAATTACCGTGAAACTAGGATTCTGATAATTCAGGATTCAAAGTATATAAATCGATCCCAAACAGGTGCAAAATGTTCTTGGAGCATAGTTAGAAATGGGTGGGGCATAGCTTTAAATTGATCCTCTTATTTCAACCAAACACAGTCTGAAGTAAAGTACTCGTAGCAATAACATTGTAGTCAAAGATCTAACTCGAAGTATATGTTTAGCCCAATTGACCTGAGCTCTGGTTGTTGCCTTCATTTATATTCTGTTCTGGGAATGGGAAGTGGGTTGAATTATGGCTAAATATGGTCATTTGGTGGGTGGTGGATGTTTTGCTCTGAAGAGTAGTTGATTCAAAAGACAGTATCAGTTATTTTGCCAAGGCATTGAGGAATTCACCTGAACTAGCCATCAAAGACATGGTTCACCTCATTGTCAGTGGATTTACAAATAGGTGGATATAGAAGTGTGCTTAAAAGCCTATATGGTCAAAATACATCTAAACAAAAGGCACTAGCGATGAGACACCAAACAGCCACCTGCAGAGTGAATGTACATGCACACCGATGACTCCAGTTCAGACTCGCACCTCATAGAGGTCACCTTGTTTGAGAGAACACCATCAGACTCGCACCTCATAGAGGTCACCTTGTTTGAGAGAAAACCATCACTCGCACCTGATAGAGGTCGCCTCGTTTGAGAGAACACCATCAGTTCAGACTCGCACCTGATAAAGGTCACCTTGTTTGAGAGAACATCATCAGTTCAGACTCGCACCTGATAGAGGTCACATTGTTTGAGAGAACACCATCAGTTCAGACTCACACCTGATAGAGGTCACCTTGTTTGAGAGAACACCATCAGTTCAGACTCGCACCTGATAGAGGTCACCTTGTTTGAGAGAACATCATCAGTTCAGACTCGCACCTGATAGAGGTCACATTGTTTGAGAAAACATCATCAGTTCAGACTCGCACCTGATAGAGGTCACATTGTTTGAGAGAACACCATCAGTTCAGACTCACACCTGATAGAGGTCACCTTGTTTGAGAGAACACCATCAGTTCAGACTCGCACCTGATAGAGGTCACATTGTTTGAGAGAACATCATCAGTTCAGACTCGCACCTGATAGAGGTCACATTGTTTGAGAGAACATCATCAGTTCAGACTCGCACCTGATAGAGGTCACATTGTTTGAGAGAACACCATCAGTTCAGACTCGCACCTGATAGAGGTCACATTGTTGGAGAGAACATCATCAGTTCAGACTCGCACCTGATAGAGGTCACATTGTTTGAGAGAACATCATCAGTTCAGACTCGCACCTGATAGAGGTCACATTGATGGAGAGAACATCATCAGTTCAGACTCGCACCTGATAGAGGTCACATTGTTTGAGAGAACATCATCAGTTCAGACTCACACCTGATAGAGGTCACATTGATGGAGAGAACATCATCAGTTCAGACTCGCACCTGATAGAGGTCACATTGTTGGAGAGAACATCATCAGTTCAGACTCGCACCTGATAGAGGTCACATTGTTTGAGAGAACATCATCAGTTCAGACTCGCACCTGATAGAGGTCACATTGTTTGAGAGAACACCATCAGTTCAGACTCGCACCTGATAGAGGTCACATTGTTTGAGAGAACACCATCAGTTCAGACTCGCACCTGATAGAGGTCACCTTGTTTGAGAGAACACCATCAGTTCAGACTCGCACCTGATAGAGGTCACCTTGTTTGAGAGAACATCATCAGTTCAGACTCGCACCTGATAGAGGTCACATTGTTTGAGAGAACATCATCAGTTCAGACTCGCACCTGATAGAGGTCACATTGTTTGAGAGAACACCATCAGTTCAGACTCGCACCTGATAGAGGTCACCTTGTTTGAGAGAACACCATCAGTTCAGACTCGCACCTGATAGAGGTCACATTGTTTGAGAGAACATCATCAGTTCAGACTCGCACCTGATAGAGGTCACATTGTTTGAGAGAACATCATCAGTTCAGACTCGCACCTGATAGAGGTCACATTGTTTGAGAGAACACCATCAGTTCAGACTCGCACCTGATAGAGGTCACATTGATGGAGAGAACATCATCAGTTTAGACTCGCACCTGATAGAGGTCACATTGTTGGAGAGAACATCATCAGTTCAGACTCGCACCTGATAGAGGTCACATTGTTTGAGAGAACACCATCAGTTCAGACTCGCACCTGATAGAGGTCACATTGTTTGAGAGAACATCATCAGTTCAGACTCGCACCTGATAGAGGTCACATTGATGGAGAGAACATCATCAGTTCAGACTCACACCTGATAGAGGTCACATTGTTTGAGAGAACACCATCAGTTCAGACTCGCACCTGATAGAGGTCACATTGTTTGAGAGAACATCATCAGTTCAGACTCGCACCTGATAGAGGTCACCTTGTTGGAGAGAACACCATCAGTTCAGACTCGCACCTGATAGAGGTCACCTTGTTTGAGAGAACACCATCAGTTCAGACTCGCACCTGATAGAGGTCACATTGTTTGAGAGAACATCATCAGTTCAGACTCACACCTGATAGAGGTCACATTGTTTGAGAGAACACCATCAGTTCAGACTCGCACCTGATAGAGGTCACATTGTTTGAGAGAACACCATCAGTTCAGACTCGCACCTGATAGAGGTCACATTGTTGGAGAGAATATCATCAGTTCAGACTCGCACCTGATAGAGGTCACCTTGTTTGAGAGAACACCATCAGTTCAGACTCGCACCTGATAGAGGTCACATTGTTGGAGAGAACATCATCAGTTCAGACTCACACCTGATAGAGGTCACCTTGTTTGAGAGAACACCATCAGTTCAGACTCGCACCTGATAGAGGTCACCTTGTTTGAGAGAACACCATCAGTTCAGACTCGCACCTGATAGAGGTCACATTGTTGGAGAGAACATCATCAGTTCAGACTCGCACCTGATAGAGGTCACCTTGTTGGAGAGAACACCATCATCTTTTGCATCCAAAACTCATAACCTATAAATCACTAGTATTCATCCTTTAACCCTTACCACTCTCATGTCAAAATTTTAAATTTTCAAATTCAAGTAAAAGATGAACTGGTGTTATTTTTCAACAAATTTGGTGGAAGATGGTGCTGTCATAGACAGTAATATCGTCCACCAAAATTGTTGAAAACTATACATCAGTTTCTTTGCTATTGTCAAAGTAAAAGATAGAACCTTGACATCAGTGGTAAGGGTTAAAAAAATATATCACTGGAATGACTGGCTCGCTTATTGAGCCAGTCATTCCTGTGACAAACTTTCAAAATAACCTTTTTCTCTTGGTCTGCAAATGAACATTTACCGGTATCAAGACCACAGCAATAGCTGTTGTTGGCCATCTTGGGTGCGAAAGGATTAATACCCCATGATCTTCATCCCCTACATGACCATCCAGGAGCCTGTGGTGATGGGCTCTAAATCCATACAGAATTTTAATGCGCCGGTTTTTTTCCGGGTGGAATTTTAGATTTTATTTAAAATGTACTGGAAATTGTCAAATTGCTTCTCCTTATCATCTTAGCCAAATTTTGCTGAAAGGGTCCTATGGTCATAGGCTCTAGAACCTCCATTCAGAATTTTGATTGATCAATTTTTTTGGCCGAAAATTAGATTTTATGAAAAATGTACCGGAAATTGTCAAATTGCTACTCCTCGTTAGCTGCTTGACAAATTTCAACCAGATGGATTCTACGGTAGTAAGCTCTAGAAATTATATTCAGAATTTTGATTGATAAAATAAATTTACCAGAAATTGTCAAAGCTTCTCCTGAGTTGCTTGACATATTTCAACAAAATTTTGCTAGATTGGCCATATCATGGTAGACTCTAGAACCTTTATTTAGAATTTTGATTGGTCAATTTTTTGGGTGGCCATCTTGGATTTTCCAAAAATTATTCATCATATCTATTTAAATGCAAATGGTCCAGGTGAGTGCCACAGGCCCTTGGGCCTCTTGTTAAATAAGTGTAGAGGAAGTAAAGCAATGTGTCTAGCTTGAACGCCTATTACACAGGTTTATCCAGTCATGGAACCAATGTATATAGATAATATTGTGCTATAAAGCTAATCAAATGTAACACATGAGGCCTAGAGGTAATGAGTTCAACTCGTACACTAAGGCTCTGAGGTTTTCTCCAGGAAGAGTGCATAACTTATAGACCCACGCCTATTTAGAAGATCCGACTGTCGTATTCATTAAGACATGAAAAAGTATTCATTTAACCTCTTAATGGTCACATTTGGCCAAGAAAATAAAATTATTATCACTGGAATGACTGGCTCATTTACCGAGCCAGGCACTCCAGTGGTTAATTAAAAAAAATAGCCTCTTGGCCATTGACAATGAACATTCCTCAAGATCAATGCAAAGGCTGGTTGTGGCCGGCTTGACTATTAATCTTTCCGACATGTCCTATTTAGGCATTCTTTATAGCTAAGTACTCATGAATATGGCCCCAGATAAGCCCCATGTGTGAAAGCAGACATGGAGTGGATGAGTCTCAATGTTACATATCTACAATACCACATGGTTACCCAGACATACATTGGATTCGGAGGTCTATAGTGACTAATTGCTGCATAAGATGGTCACAAAAGACAGGTTTCACTGTCTCTGAAATCTGGCAATAAAATAAAACAAGAGCCTGTGGCGCTCACCTGGAATCTAAGACTACGACAATAGTGGTGTTTCAGCCAAGTTTACTTGAAATCAGGCCAATGGTTAATCAGAAGTACTCTTAACTGATTTGCTGGAAAATCCAAAATGGCCACCGGAAAAGTTGATCATCAAGTTTCTGAATATAAGTTCAGAACTTTACCACAATATGGCCATTCAAGCTAAGTTTGGTTGAAATCAACCAATTGGTTAATAAGCAGTCTTTTTACCGATTTCGTCAACCACACTAGGGTTATTCCAGTAAAGTTTGGTTGAAATCGGCTAAGCGGTTAATGAGTAGTAGTCTCTTTATGGATTTCCAGGACATTTGTGGAAAATCCAAGATGGCCACTAGAAAGCGATCAATAAAATTTCTCATTAGAAGTGTTGAAGATTACCATGATAGGAATCTTCGATCCAAGTTTCGTTAATATCAGTCTAATGGATAAGGAGTAGTGTTTCAAAGGATTTCTGGAAAACTGTGGAAAATCCAAGAGTGCCTAACAAATTGATGAATCAACTCGCTATAAACATGTTTGCCTACCACCAGAGGGCCATTTAATCTCCGGCCAGGTTTGGTTGAAATCTGTCCATCAATTAATTAGTAGTCTTTTAAAACAAAAGTTGATGGATGGACGGACAGTTGACATGGCATAAGCTTACTTGGCTTTTAAGGTCAGGTGAGCTAATTAATAAATGAGCTTCGTTCATCAACATAGCAAAACAGATTCAACAAATAATCATGGTTATATTTTCATACTGTTATTTATTAACATAACATGGGGTACAATTGAGCACTTTGTGTGTAAAATATTGAGCACTGTATAATATGTAGAATACATTATTGGTCATATGTGATCCATTTCAGCACCAAAATCTCGATTTCAAGGCAACCATATTATTGGATAGTTTGGAATGAATTACACGGAAACAGCTTCCAGTTAAATTTGTTTCAGAATAATTGATAGAGTATCCCTTACATTATCACAAATCTCTTTATGCAGTCTGTGAGTAGAAAGGGGTTAAAATGACTGAGAGTGAGGACTAAGTTCAGATGTCAGTGAATTTCAATTCTGATAATCTGCAACCCGAGAAAATTATACCTGGAAAATTCAAGTTATATACAATTAGCCATATTGAATATCGGGGGAATGCATCTTGGGCTGATAGGGAGCAACAACAAAAATGTGATGATAGCAAAATGCTTAGCACATTCTGAACACGTTCATATCTTTGTGAGGGCTATATTATCTCTTTACCCAGGAGTATGACTAAACAACATCCTGTCAAGGTGTAGTAAAATTCTCTAATTCATTTCATCCGTTAATGGCCAGGCTGGCCAGAACTGGCCTTTGCAAGATGCATGTATACACTGAATAGAGGACACATCTTCAAAATGTTCTAAGAAAGGTTTCTATACAATAGTGATTCAGTTCTAGCAATTCCCCGCTTATTTCTAGCTTTGGCCCGCTCATTTCTAGCTATGCCCCCCCCCCCCATTTCTAGCCATGCCCCGCTCATTTCTAGCTATGCCCCGATCATTTCTAGCTATGCCTCCCTCATTTCTAGGCTATTCCTTGCTCATTTCTAGCTATGACTCGCTCATTTCTAGCTATGCCCCCTCACTTCTAGCCATGCCCCACTCATTTCGAGCTATGCCCCGCTCATTTCTAGCCATCCCCCACTCGTTTCTAGCTATACTCCGCTCATTTCTAGCTATGCCCTGCTTGCTCATTTCTAGCTATGCCCCCACCCCCTCATTTCTAGCTATGCCCCCACACCCTCATTTCTAGCTACACCCGCTCATTTCTAGCTATCCCCCACTCATTTCTAGCTATGCCCCCCTCTCATTTCTAGCTACCCGCAACTCATTCCTAGCTATGCCACTGTCATTTCTAGCTATGTCCCTCTCATTTCTAGCTATGCCCCGCTCATTTCTAGCTATGCACCGCTAATTTCTGCCTATGCCATGCTCATTTCTAGCTATGTCACGCTCATTTCTATCTATGTCACGCTTATTTCTAGCTATCTCATGTCACGCTTATTTCTAGCTATGTCACGCTCATTTCTAGGCTGCTAAGCTTCGTCCACATGTTTGAATCGATTTGATTTTTTGAAACCTGATTTCCCCAGATTATAAACATCAAGGTAGCGCCCTGATCGGCTGTCTGGCTATCGTTCTGAAATTTGGGCAATCTCCTTCCGTCCTCCTGTCACCCTACCGAGGAGTAAAATAGGTACCATTCTGACAGACATGCAGGTGTTTGGAAAGGTGCATTGTGGGTAATTCCAAGACATGCAGGTGTTTGGAAAAGTGCATTGTGGGTAATGCTGAGACATGCAGGTGTTTGGAATTGTACATTGCGGGTAATTCTGCCAGATATGCACATGTTTAGAAAGGCCCTTTGTGGGTAATTCTGAGACATGTAATGGAGGGATCAGATCTGTTACTCAAGCATCTGATATCATACTCAATTATGTCACATGTAGATAACAATACATAATGATGTATCTAGTACCATCATGAGAGTACGAATTATGTCTTTGATGAATTTACTATTTAATAAAGATTCTGCCATAGACAGCAACAGCAGCCAGTCATATTAGGGTCAAAATATTCAATAGTATACCTATATAGCTAGGCTCAAACTATTCAATAGCATAGCTATATATAGCTAGGCTCAAACTATTCCATAGCATACCTATATAGCTAGCCTTATTCTGGGAATTTAGGATTCAAAGTATATAAATTGATTCCAACACATGTACAATGTAGGTGGAGCATAGCTAGAAATGGGTGGGGAATGGCTAGAAATGGGTGGAGCATAGCTAGAAATGGGTGGGGCATAGCTAGAAATGGATGGAGCTTAGCTAAAAATGGGCAGGGCATAGCTAGAAATGGGTAAGGTATAGCTAGAAATGGGTGTGGCATAGCTAGAAATGGGTGGGGCATAGCTAGAAATGGGTGTGGCAAAGCTAGGAATGGGTGTGTCATAGCTAGAAATGGGTGTGGCAAAGCTAGGAATGGGTGTGTCATAGCTGGAAATGGGTGGAGTTTAGCTAGAAATGGATGGGGCATTGCGAGAAATGGGCAGGGTATAGCTAGAAATGGATTGCTCTGTTATCTGATCATTTGCAAAGGGTGGACTAGAATAATGGCTAATAAAATCACAATTGTTGATTAGTGAGTGCTTAATTAACGGTCATGAAATTATTTGTGAAAATTTACAACTTGAATGACCTGGCTCAATAACGTTCCAGTGGTAAATTTTCAAAAACAATCTCGTGGCCTGCAAATGGACATTGCGTAAAACGACTACAGCTGTTCTTGGCTGCCTGGCCAGTTTAAAGTGTGAACTAATGGCAGAAATATACACACATATTTTGTACCCATGATTTATATAGGAATGTCATGTTTATTTGTTTGTTTATATATGAAGGGTGTATTCATTCACCTTCATGAATGTCATATGGCTTTGTTCATTGGTTCATTAACATGGCCTCTACACCTGCGACTTGCTTGGGTAGCGCTGGTTGTTCCAGGTATCATTACAATCTGCGCAAGCAGTGCTACAAGCAACTAACCTCCAATCGCTACACCCACCATCCACTTAAAGAAGTGGTTAAGTTGTGCACCCCATCACGCAGGATTAGGATACACACAGACAGAAATCCTCTCTAGTCGATCACCCTATTAAAACACTGAAAATCCACTTTAATCGATGCCACTATTAAAACACTGAAAAATATTGATTGGTGCCCGAGGCCCCCCCACTCTGGACACTCGGTTCCCACATCGACTGCTTGTCACTTCCCTGGACACCAAAAGAACTGACACCTACTCTGGACAATTGTTGCCTGCAACGACGATCTGTCAGGGAACTGACATAATTGGTCACAGTAATGCCAATGATCGGTTCTCGGGCACCTCCCACAATGGGCACTGATAAAACCAGTGGTGCCTGAGTCACAGACTATAAAAGGAGAAGAGAAACCGGTCTCTGACCATTCAGAATTTGACGACCACACGATCTCAGCATAAGGTCTTAAGAATGAAGCTAAGACAGGGATAATACAATGTTATTAACACCGTCACTCCCCCTCCCCCACCCCCATTGTTTCATTAACCCTTTAATAGTCCAGGTTACTCAAGAAAATTTAGATATGTTACTTAGTGAATGTTCATTTACATGCCAAGAGGTGACAATTTTTGAAAATTTACCAATGGAATAACTGGCTGGGTTAGTCATCTCTTGACCTGTAAATGACCATTCCTCATAATGACTAGAAATGGCAGTTTTTGCCAGGCGTGGCCATTAAAGGGTTACCAGTACACAATTCATGAGTTCTCTAAAGTTTCATTGAAATCCAGAGCTGTTGTTGAATTAAAGAAGGTAAATCATATTTTCACAAATGTCACTTGCAAAAATTTGTAATGTTAGTGGCAAGAATACTGTGTTAGCTTTTTAAAATGTAAGATGCTTTGATGTTGTCTCTGGTCATAGGTAGTACAATCTGCTTTGGTCCTTTTTTGTATTGAACGACGGCCATCCAGAATTGCGTTTGATGTTCATCTGGGATCGCTGTGAGTCACTGTGAATGAAAAAACTCTCAGCTTTATCGTTTCATCAGTGTATGTGGCGATCCAGTTCTAGCTAAGCTCCGCCTATTTCTAGCTAAGCTCCACCCACAATTTATGCAGGCTGGAAATGAACCTTTCCAGTTTTTAGCCATGCTCCGCCCATCTCTAACTAAGCTCGGCCCACACCTCGATCGTGTTGGGATCGATCGATCTCTGAACTCCCTGACTATCCATCTCAAGAAAAATATACAGGTAAGCTGTTGAATATTTTGAAACTAATTTGACTGGGCAATGTTGCTGCCTATTAAATAGTATACATATAATTTGTACGACGTGTTGGATTATTAAGAGTTATAGATGGGCAGTATAGAATCATTTATGACGTAATGATTATAACGTCATCTTACGCGCCGCTTAGCTGATTAGAAAGGTCCATTAGAAGCAATTTATATAATTTGAAACCTGAATTCCCAGAAATGAAATCTCCAGGTAATTATACTGCAGGTAAGCTGTTGAATATTTTGAAACTGATTTGACTTGGGACTGTTTCAAACTATTCAACTGAATGTTTATTTACTTTGTAAATTTATCAAAGACAAACAGTACATGTACACATCTGGCAGACCTTTCAGGCTTCATGATGGCACTATATATCATTATGATTATGACGTCAGCTAACTAGTGATGTACCTGATTATGATGTCAGTTAACTAGTGATGTAATTGATTATGATGTCAGCTAACTAGTGATGTAATTGATTATGAGGTCAGAGCCATCCATTATGAGTATCTCTGAATTTCAAGGCAACTGAAGCAGAAAAGCTGCAGAATATTTTGAAACTTTCGCAAGGGAGCAGCACGGCACCAATAACTAAAATTACGTTTAAAATTATAATTTTTACTTTGTGACTGTCCATTTACAAGCTAACATGGGGATGGTTTGCAAATTCACTATTGGGGCGACTGGTTCTGTTATCCATCGCTATAACCCGTTATTTCACTTTGTTTAAAATTGTTGATATATAATGAAATAAATTACTGAACTTGAAAAATTTACCTCTCTTGACCAGGCAAATGGACATTTTTCATTTCCTATTAACCCTTACCACTCTGATGTCAATGTTCTATCTTTTACGGTGTCAATAGCAAAGAAACTGCTGTACATTTTTAAACAATTTTGGTGGAAGATGTTTCTGTCTACGACAGCACCATCTCCCACCAAATTTGTTGAAAAATAAATACCAGTTAATCTCTTAATTTAATTTGAAAGTTTAAAATTTTGATGTCAGAGAGGTAAGGGCTAAAGTGTGACTGTATTCTACAGGATATTCTGTACAATGTGAAGTATTCTACAGGATATTCTGTACAATGTGAAGTATTCTACAGGATATTCTGTACAACGTGAAGTATTCTACAGGATATTCTGTACAACGTGAAGTATTCTACAGGATATTCTGTACAACGTGAAGTATTCTACAGGATATTCTGTACAATGTGAAGTATTCTACAGGATATTCTGTACAGCGTGAAGTATTCTACAGGATATTCTGTACAATGTGAAGTATTCTACAGGATATTCTGTACAATGTGAAGTATTCTACAGGATATTCTGTACAGCGTGAAGTATTCTACAGGATATTCTGTACAACGTGAAGTATTCTACAGGATATTCTGTACAATGTGAAGTATTCTACAGGATATTCTGTACAATGTGAAGTATTCTACAGGATATTCTGTACAATGTGAAGTATTCTACAGGATATTCTGTACAATGTGAAGTATTCTACAGGATATTCTGTACAATGTGAAGTATTTATTACAGTAGGCTAGTAGTGCAGCTGATAAGCTATATCAAGCCAAGGACAAATGATGAATTATACCAGCACAATCATTAGAAACAAGTCTGGAGTCAGTTTGGAGGCCAATGTTGTTGGAAACTGTTCTTGTCTTTAGGCAAAATGAATGAGGGAGATAGCTCTGGCATTTAACATCAAATAAACTTCATTTAAAAAACTGATATTAGGTGCCTAGGAAAATAGAAAAGATGTGGATGAAACTATGACTAAAGATACTGGGAAAACTGACATAGGAAATATATTCGCAGTACCTCTCCAATTTGTTTTTGTAGCTTAAAGGTGCATATTCAGTAAAATTTCTGAAAATAAAATTGTTTAGATTATACACTTTTAGAGGCTTAAACTGTGAGCCTATATGTAATTAAACCAAATAAATCCTAACATATGATGATTCCATTCCATATAAATTAATACAATTTTTTAAGTTGCGAAATTGAAATAGATTTATTTCGTTTCATTACACATATGCACATAATTTAAGTTTATAAATGTATGCAATTTTAACCATTTTATTTTCAATCATTCTGGTGTGAATACGCACCTTTAAGTTACCATCTGGGCTATTTCTTCAACACTGATGGTCGCTAGTTGCATCAGTCTGGTCAGTTCTTGTGCAGTTACGTGACAGCATTGATTGGTCGATTGACCGGTGGTATACAGTAGTCCTCGTCTCAGTTGATTTTGGTTTGTATTTGAAAATTTCAATGGCCTCGTTGACATTCCAGTTGAATAACTTTGTTTCGCTGTTAATGATGGAGGCATTGCTGGTATGGATGATGTCAAGTGTTTTCTGTGAGCTCTGCCAAAGCCGAGAACAGACGAGGCGTACCGTATACCAGTGGCCGATCAATCGATGCTATCACATGACTCCACCAGAACTAACCTGAATGGTGTATCCAGTGACAGAGATAGATAATTTTTTGCATTAATGTTTGACTGCTGAATTTGTGCAGACGACATATTCCAAGTGTTACATCGCTGGACCTGCTAAATATTTTGAAAACAATTTGATTGAAAGTTGTTGTTGGCTTAGCCACCAACAACTTTCAGTCAAATTGTTTTCAAAATATTCAGCATGTCAAGAGTTTTTGCTCATTGAAATTACAGTGGCTTGCAGGAGCGAGACAGGTAAGAAGACTACTGGGATTGTGACCAACATTTAAAAAAGTTATTATTGAACACATTATACAATTTATGGCAGATATTACGATAATATCGAGAGCATAATTTCCAACGATGCACTATACACGATGTGAAATCCGCCGCCGCTGTCTGTAAAAGTCGCGCAGCAAAAATAGTCCATGTTTGGCCATGTGCTAAGGATGCAGGAAGACACACCAGCACAGAGAGCCTTGGAATTCACCCTACACGGAGCCAGCAAATACAGAGCCAGACGAGGACATCATTGCATAAATCTGCTAAGCGTGATCTGCTAAGCGTGCTACGGGGTGACCTCAAGAAAGCAGGATTAGGTACACTCAAGTCAAGAATGGACCTGAAGAAGCTAAAGATTTTGGCTGAGGATAAGGCACAGTGGGCAAAAGCGAAGGACTGATTGCAGCTATAGGATGTTTCTACTACTACAGCCGCAGAATACAGTAATCATACATACATTATGATAATTTTCATTTTGATAATACAGATAATAAGGCCTACGTAGGAACATCTTGACCCGATTTCAGATAAATAGATCCCAAATTTGCAAGGTAAACACTGAGATTTATAGATATTACAAAATATTTACTATAAGTACTATTGTTCATCCTTGGCACACATGGTGACAATCCATCAAGAAAGAATAAAATGTACCACAATTGTTGATGATGCAAAAACAGATAGATGAGCGTGGGGTGGGGTGGCGGGTGGGGGAGGGCGGTGAGTGGGTGGGGTGAAGGATCACTGCTATCACTCGAGCTAAACTGACATGCTAGTTGTGTATTAAAAGGTTGTTAAGTCCCAATGAGATTTATAAGGCTATTAACCCTTTAACACTCATATCAGCCAGAAATGGCTTCTGCAGTGGTCTTGAGAAATGCCCATTTGCAGACCAAGAGAAGACTATTTTTGAAAATTTACCACTGGAATGACTAGCTCGATAATCAGGCCAGTCATTCGAGTGCTAAACTTTCAAAAATAGTCTTTTCCTGGTCTGCAAATTGACATTTTCTTTGAAGAAAATAGAAATTTTCTTGAACAAATTCAAGGCTTAAAAGTTTAAATTAAATTAGAAAATGAATGCAGTTAGAAATGGAATAGAAAGTACCAAAAACAATAGTGAGAACATTAACAAATACTAAAGAAAAATAAGAAAGAATCGCAACGAGAACAAACACATGCAGGACGAAGAAAAAGAGAACAAGAATTTTGTGATGTAAATATTTCGTTTAATTTCAAATATGTAGAAAATCATCATCAGTCATTAATAAAAAATACAAATCATTTCACATCAATGTTAACCCTTGAACAGCCAAATATGCCTTCATCATTGTATTAACCACTTAATGCTCAAGTCAGTCAACAGTGCATTCTGTAGTGGTCTCGAGACATATCCAGGTCAAGACAAGATTAGTTTTAACAATTTACCACTGGAATAACTGGCTCGATTATAACCGAGCCAGTCATTCCAATGGCAAATTTCTAAAACTAGTCTACTCTTGGCCTGCAAATGGATATTCACAAAGGCAACATTGTTGCTATTCCTGACCAATCTTCATCATAATATAATCAACGAGAGCAATGTGTGTGATCTATGATAGTTTTCCACTGATAACTGTAAGAGACAGGTACAGTGTACAGATAACAATATTAACCCTTACCACTCAGACATCAAAATTTTAAATTTTCAAATTAAAGTAAAAGATTAACTGGTGTGTTTATTTTTCAACAAATTTGGTGGATGATGGTGCTGTCATAGACAGGAACATCTTCCACCAAAATTGTTGAAAAATGAACACAAGTTTCTTTGCTAATAAAATACAAGATAAAAAATAGAATATTGACATCATCCGTATGGTACGGGTTAATGATAGCAGAATTTAAAGCTAGTATGCTGCTCTAGCAAAGCAGTATCAGCTTTTGATGCTCTTTCACACATAAGGACACACCTATTTATTTTTTCGTTTTACAAAACCCGTCTAACTTAATTTTTCCATATGTAGAAAGAAAATAATGCTGAAATTTTAATGGCATTATTTTCAAAATATTTTCCATCTAGCAATTTTTCGCAGCCAAATCGTTATCACTCGGAATTCCTCAGAATTTTCGGAAACTCTCTTTGTTCTCTGTAGCTTTGTTAACCGTTTAATAAGCTACTCGAAATGGTTTTGCAATGGTCATGAGAAAAGTCCATTTGCTGTTCAAGAGAAAACTATTTTTGAGGATTTACCACTGGAATGAGCCAGCCATTCCAGTGGAAAATTTCCAAAAAGTCTTCTCTTGGCCTGCAAAGATTTTGGATTTTCATAATCAATCTTAACAAGTAATATGATGAAAGGATTCATACTGTAATACCTTAAAACTTCTGAGCTGAAATTGTGCATTATTTTTATTTTTATCCCATCTTAGATCTTGTATTTTGGGTGGGAATTTTCACAAAACAAAACATTAAATAAGTCTGGCCTAAATATGCTTTAGCAGGATCTAATTTCAACACAAATTTGTGTAGTAAATTGTTTAAAATAAAATAGTTAATTTTAAAATGATAGCAGCTTTGAATTCTGTTATTAATTATGACAACACTAGCGTGAATAAAAAGAATTTAAATTGTATTATTAAACAAGACATTATTTTCGAAATGTTACTGATATGATAGGATGTGTGTATCCTTCGTCTCTGAGCTACCAAATGTTCAATTACAGACTCTTAAGAATTTAAATGCCTCATAATGTTCTCACTAAAGCTTTATGTTAATATTATCTTGATGGTCGCTGGAACATAAGTATCCAGCTTGTAAACAATGTTGCTGAAAGCAGTTGCTATTTAAATCAGCACCATCATTTTCAAAATGGACACCAGTAATCAGATTACATAAAATAATGTATACGAGTGAAAGGTAGAGAGGAAAGTCGCCAATAGTAGATAGGTATAAAGCCAGAAACTCTGCCATAAAGCCAGAAACTCTGCCATAAAACCAGCAATGCTGCCATAGAGCCAACAACACTGCCATAAATCCAGCAACTCTACCATAAAGCCAGACACTCTGCCATAATGCCAGCAACTCTGCCATAAAGCTATCACCTCTGGCATAAAGCCATTACCTCTGGCATAAAGCCAGCACCTCTGCCATAAAGCCAGCACCTCTGCCATAAAGCCAGCACCTCTGGCATAAAGCCAGCACCTCTGCCATAAAGCCATCACATCTGGCATAAAGCCATCACCTCTGCCATAAAGCCAGCACCTCTGCATAAAGCCAGCACCTCTGCCATAAAGCCAGCACCTCTGCCATAAAGCCATCACCTCTGGCATAAAGCCAGCACCTCTGCCATAAAGCCAGCACCTCTGCATAAAGCCAGCACCTCTGCCATAAAGCCATCACCTATGGTATAAAGCCAGCACCTCTGCCATAAAGCCAGCACTTCTGCCATAAAGCCATCACCTCTGGCATAAAGGCAGAAATTCTACCATAAAGCCAGCGACTCTGTCATAAACTCTGCCATAAAGCCAGTAACTCTGCCACTGATTTGAACAACATTTTAAAGTCGGTTTCAATTAATTTGTCCGCAAGCAAGAGAATGGTTAACACATAGCATGTTACATTAGCTGAATGCCAGTAACGAGAGAGAAATCAACACTTTAATAGCCAAGTCCGCAAAGAAAGCCCTATACAGTAGTCTTGAGTAATGTAGACATATTTGCAGGGCAAGTGAAGAGTATTTTTGAAAATTTCCTACTAGAATCGCTGATTTTGGTAAACTCCTTTTCCAATCTCAATAAGTAACTGATTACACATACAGACTGTAGCATTCTTAGTCATTTACTGGTGAAGAAAGTAATATCTCAATGTCCATTTACTTACTCAATGTCTATTTGGAGGACAAGAGAAGACTATTTCTGACAATCTTCAACTGGACCAGTTGTAAATTGTCAGAAATAGCCTTCTCTTGGCCTCCAAATGGACCGTTCTCAGCATAAAAGTAGAGGCCAGTTTTGGCCACCTTGGTGATTAAAAGGACAATTTCTTGGTTGACCAGCGTGACCAATAAACCTTACATTTCATAACAACCAATCAAATAAGGCAAATTAAACAAAATGTGGTATATGATCGGAAACTGGTATAATTTTGAAAACAATGTTCATAAAGGCTGTTTTTTGCCCAAGACAGTAACAGCTAATTACCAATGCTGTCAAAATTACACAGATTTTATTGGTCAGTAAAGGGTACACATTAAAGTCAGAAAAAGCCCTTCTACGTTTTAACACCATTATAGCCAATTTTCTCTCTGGTTTCTCTCTGTATTAAGAAACCACCTATATTCAGGAAGCAGCTTTTGGCTTTCTGTAACGTGGCCAATTAGGACAGGTTCACCCGTTACTGGTCAAGATTTGTTAACTGTCTGATCGCTGAGTTTTTGCAGACAACATATTCCAGAGGATACGTCTCTGGACCTGCTAAATGTTTTTAAAAGAATTTGACTGAAAGTTGTTCAACAACTTTCAGTCAAATTCTTTTCAAAATATTCAGCAAGTCCCGAGTTATTGCCTATTGAGATTATTGTCTGGTGGCTCGCAGCAATCGGACAGTTAAGAAAATAAAATTCTTTGGTTAGGCAATGCCCATTTGTAGGCCAAGCGAATACTATCGATTGAACCCGCCATATCAGTGGTGAATTGTTCACAATAGTATTCTCTTTGTATAAAAATGGACATTTCTCATGACCAGTGTAGATTGTAGAAGCATTTTTGACAGGTTTGACTACTAAAGTGATCTTCAGGACTATCTGTATTCGTGGCGGGACGAATAAATTATCCTGGCCATTATGAGTGAAAAATAGTCTTCATAAAAACCCTCATCATCATCATACAATGGGCACTGAAGGTAATGTAGACTGGGCACGGGTTGGGTACCTGTTATTTACAGGCTGACTGCCCTCTGTTGTGCTTGCTGCTGATTGGCCATTTGCAACGCGGTCTGTCGAGGATTTTGTTCCGTCACCTTTGAGAACGGCGATGCATTTCCAGCTTTCGAGGTAATTAGCTGAAAGTTAAGCGGAATTTTACTTTTAAAGTTATTTGAACGATTTAATATACATATATTTATTAATTAAATAGTCAATAAAATAAAACAATAACATGAAAATAATCAACGTTTTGCAAAAACATTTACAGTTTTATATATAATTCCAGATTATGATTGCTGAAAGCAAATACTTTGAAGAGTTTCTCCCAAAATATGGCCACTAGAAAAAATGAGCCAACGTGAAATGTAACAAGAAACTAATCATGCAATTTTGAAAACAGTGTTGCTGAAAGCTAGAGCAGAATACTTACTTCTGCAAAATTGATTTCAATATTAACATTAAATTATTCAAAAGGAATACTAAAAACTGATAATTCTGTATAATACGGGTTAAAAGTATGTATACAGATAATTCTATATAATACGGGTTAGAAATATGTATCCATTTCTGGTTAAGCTCCGTTCACTTTGCATTCACGTTTGAATCAATTAAAAAAATTTGAACAACGAATTCCTATAATCTCAATTTGAGGTATATATATATATATATATATATATATATATATATATATATATATATATATATATATATATATAGGAATAATTTGACTGGGACTCCCTGTCGAATTAGTTTCAAAATATTCAATAGAATAGTTATTAAATTGTAATTTCACCATACAATTCAGTCGATTCCTGACAGTTTCGTGATGGACACACGTCATGTGATTGTGATGTCAGTTAACAAGTTATATTTATTTGATTTATACCGTCAGATTGGATTTGATCCCTCCATTCTGCTGATAGGGCAAGTATGTAACTACTAGAGCTACATTCAGCATTACTGATCAATAGCCCTGTTGTTACATGACAGGTGACTGATTTTATTGAACCTCAAGCCATGTCAGCTACTAAAGATACAATACAGGTTTCAACTGGTGCAACAAAACCTCGCAAAAACACCTATCCCTACATCCAGATAGATTATTAACTCACTGCTAAATTTCTGCAAACTACATTTTCCATCGGGTTTAACTCTGGACCTGCTGAATATTTTGAAAACAATTTGACTGAAATTTGTTGGTGGCTAAGCCACCAACAACTTTCAGTCAAATTGTTTTCACAACATTCAGCAGGTCCAGAGTTATGGCCTATTGAAATTATAGTCTGGTGGCTTGCAGCAGCGAGACAGTTAAGTCTGACCTTTCCATAGACGCACGTAACCATCATCTCCAGAGGATGCGAGTACTGTGCCAGTTACATTCCAACTGATACGCCAAACCTACAAAGGAAATAATTAAGTAATGATAAATTATTTTTATTCCTCTTATCATCATCTGGAAAATCCGAAACCATTCTACAGTGTGACAAAAACGGGATGGCAAGGGTCTGCAATCTACAATTATTATTATTATTATAATTATAATTATTATTATTATTATTATTATGTCAGTTTGATGCCAGTCATTTCATAATAGGCCACTGTAATCTTTGTGTTAGCCTGACAGAAAGTTGCAACAGTTAAGCCTGTGCGATTATTTCTTAGAGTGATAACGATCGATTACTTAAAAATAATCATGATTACTCGATTAATCAGCTTGGGCACAAATTATTTGACATAACAACAAACCAGGCATGGTTTTCAAAGGGCTTAAGCACAAGCCCTTGCACTTAAAAAAGGGCTTAAGCACAAGCACAAGCCCTCCCTGTTTTCAAAGGGCTTAAGTACAAGCACAAGCCCTTTGCAAAGGGCTTAAGCACAAGCCCGTAAGCACTTTTGATGAAATTACATAGCCAATTTATAATTCTGTTTGATTTAAGGGTTGATCAAAACTTTATACATACATGTCGAGAATAAGTAAAATGATTATCACATCAGTTTATTAATTTTGAGAACGGTGCTATTGAAATGTCTCTCCGCAAAACATCATGCAGTATTATTAGAATAAACAGCAATTAGCAACTAACATTTAACACAAAAACGGAAAAAAGATACTTAAATAAGGTGTACATTCATGAGTTCCAAGTCTTATCCATTTAACCCCTGAGGTTTCTGTTTCTCAATTTCAAATCAAATATACAAATCCATCGAGAAGCTGTGTGTTGAAATTAACTTGCCTGAAATATGTTGCCGACATAGATCAACAGCTCACAATAAAATTAGTTTCAAAATGCTCAACAACATATTATTCCATAACAATAATAATTAGAAGAGACCCAAGGGCCTGTGATGCTCACCTGGACCATTAACATTTGAACCATCTGTATTTAAAGACATGGATAACTTTTGGGAAAATCCAAGATGGCCACCCAAAAAATAGACCAATCGACATTTTGAAGCCTAGCGTCATAGTATTGTTTGACTCAAGTTTTTGTTGAAATTGGACTATTGATTGAGGAGTACCATCTTTAAATGGTTCCGATTACTTTCAGAAAATCAAAGATGGCCACCAAAACATTGACATATCAAAATTCTGAATAGATTTTCTAGAGGGCGGAAAATCCAAGATGGCCACCGGAAAAATTGACCAATCAAAATTCTGTATACAAGTTCTGAAACCTCCCACCCTAGTATCCTTCCAGTGTAGTCTAGTTGAAATTACCCACAAAGTTAATGAGGAGTAGCATTTTAAACAATTTGCTGCCAATTTTCGGAAAATTCAAGATGGCCACCGAAAAGATTGCCCAATCAAAATTCTGTATACAGTTATGAAGCATACTAATCTAGGGACCTTCCCACTGAGTTTGATTGAAATCGGGCTAGTGGTTAATGAGGAGTAGGCCTTTAACTGATTTCCAGAAACTTTAGGAAAATCCAAGATGGGCGCCAAAAAAATTGACTAATCAAAATTCTGTATATAAGATCAGAAACCTATTGGCCTAGTACTCTTGACACCAAATCTGGTTGAAATTGCCAAGGCAATGAATGAAGAGTATCATTTAAAAAAATTTTCAGCCATTTTTCGGAAAATTCAAGACAGCCGCCGAGAAAATTGACCAATCAAAATTCTGTATACAAGTTCTGAAGCATAACGGTCTAGGGACCTTCTAGCCAAGTTTGCCTGAAATCGATCAGTTAGTTAATGAGGACTAGGCTTTTATTTAATTTCTCAAAAATTTCTGAAATCCAAGATGGGCTCCGGAAAAATTGGCCAATCAAAATTCTGTATACAAGTTCTGAAGCCTACCTCCCTAGGGCAGATGGACGACGGACGGCCACCATGTCATAAGCTCACTTGGCCATTCTGGCCAGGTGAGTTAATAATAACTAGATGAAGTTTGCCCTGTAGGTGGGGCTTAGAATACACCTTCCGTATCTTCTGCGTGTCATACGAGGCGACTAAAGGAGGTAAGGGTGAGGTAAACCTGACGGAAACTTCGAGTGCTGAAGACGGATGTTCCAGGCCGCACGGCGCACTCTAATAAACCATGGATCCACGCACTTAACGCTTATGATCATGTCAATAGTCACTTACAGGACTGGCGGTATGATCAGCGAACGAAAAGAAGAAGATGAAGTTGAAGTTACTGAAGCAACTTCAAGTCTGCATGCATAATCTGAAGATCGTTGGCTAACAGATGCTCGAAGGCTGTTCAGTTTCACAATGATCTGCCAGAAACTCTAATAGGAGTTGCAGTCTGAATATCACTCACATACATTTCCTATGGGCCTTATCTGGTAAGGTAAATGGGATTTCCAGGGAAACTATACACTAGATCAAATTTCTATATAGGTCCTATACATGCCATGAGGTGTACTAAGAATGTATCAACTTTAGAGGTGATGGTTCCAAAAGTGGGTCATTTATCATCAAATCAGTTTCCAATAAATTCCCTATGGAAATATTTGTTTACGTTACAAAAATTAGGATATCACATGAACCGATTGTGATATCGGAGTTCTGTAAATGGCGTCTGAGAGGCAATTTCACCCCGGATCAAATCAGCCAACAATTTAAACATAATTTCGTAACCTATCTGCAAATCACAGAAATATTTGCCAGTGTGCGGATTTGCAATAACGATTTTATTGCTGAAAACAATAGGAGGATCTTGTCTCTAGGGATGTCTCAAATTACAACACTCTGACTATCATAGAAATAAGAGTTATAATGATGCCACAAAATTGTATTTATGCAACATTTTCTTAAAAATGGGTCACTGGACCCAAAAAATATTTTGCGTCAGGATGCGGGTCAACAGATGATATACGTATATTAAGTTTCAAGACGATTGAGAAAAATAGCTAGCAGCAGTTGCTGACCGAATATTGCTCCCATACATTTCTTATGGGCCTTTTTTGGTCAAGGAAAATGGGATTTCTCGGAAACCATACACCCAATACAATTTTTATAGTGCCCCTCTACATGTCCCGAGGCATACTAAGAGTGTATCAAGTTTAGAGGTGATAGTTAAAGAACTGGATCGTTTATCATCAAATCAATTCCAATACATTCCCTATCGAAATATTCATCTATGTTACAACAATTAGGATATCTCATAAACCGCTCATGATATAGGAGTTCTGCAAACGGCATCGGAGTCGATTTCACCCTGGATCAGGAAAATTAAATGCTGAAACGATCCAACCATAATTCCGCCATCTATCCGCAAATGATGCCAAAAAAGCGTGCTTATGCAAGATTTTCTCAAAGAAATGGTCATTGGACTGAAAACATATTTTGAGTCAACATGCATGTCAATACGTTCTAGAAGTTTATAAAGTTTCATGATGGTTCAATAAAAACTCTAGGAGCAGTGGCTGACTGAATATGACTCCTATACATTTCCTATGGAACATGTTGGCCACGGAAATGCAGATTTCCGAAAGGCTTATATGTTCGCTAACGATTTTAGTGTCTTAATCTATAGTAGTATGATGGATCTACCTATATGCTAAATTTCAAGAATCTGACAGCCCTAGAAATATGGATTATCTTGATTCCTAAAAATTGTGCTTATGGCTGATTTTCTCAAAAACCCGGCGTCGGACACAAAAAATGTTTTGAATCAAAATGCGGATCAATGGAAAATATTCACGATTATTAGATTATTTAATTCTTAATCATATAAATTCACAATTTAAAACTTAATCACGATTTTCCATTTAATCATGTAATCGTGCAAGACTAGCAACAGTGGTTGCAAGAATGAGCGATTCCTTATCACCCACTTTCTGCTAAAGAGCTGAAACAACGAGTAATCTAAATTTAACCTGACTAACCTGTGACTCGGTGAAATAATGACTAACCTGTGACTCGGTGAAATAATGACTAACCTGTGACTGGGTGGAAATAACGACTAACCTGTGACTGGGTGAAATAATGACTAACTTGTGACTCAGTGAAATAATAACAAACCTGTGACTGACTGAAATAATAACAAACCTGTGACTGAGTGAAATAATAACAAACCTGTGACTGAGTGAAATAATGACTAACCTGTGACTGGGTGAAATAATAACAAACCTGTGACTGACTGAAATAATAACAAACCTGTGACTGACTGAAATAATAACAAACCGGTGACTGGGTGAAATAATGACTAACCTGTGACTGGGTGAAATAATAACAAACCTGTGACTGGGTGAAATAATAACAAACCTGTGACTGGGTGAAATAATGACTAACCTGTCACTGGGTGAAATAATAACAAACCAGTGACTGAGTGAAATAATGACTAACCTGTGACTGGGTGAAATAATGACTAATCTGTGACTCAGTGGAATTAATGACTCACTTGGGAACTATGCTCATCAAACTGTGCCATCTGACTGATGGCAATCTTTGTCAGACCAGCGGCACCACCGCTCACGTTTGCGTCCCGCCTGCACACAGAAAACATTACACAGTAATTCATTCACAGGTGAACTTAAACATAATAGAAACCTCCATAACCTGCAACATCCGTATATAAATAGTTAACAGGTTTCCAAAACAAAAACAATTTTGAACACGATGCCAGAAATGTTCAGTTGCATATTTTGAAAATAATTGGATTGGAGATCAAATTATGTTCAAAATATTCAATAGTATGTCTTTATTTTGTTTTGGAAAAATTTCAGTTATTTCTGAGCTGTACTGAACTGGAATCAATGACAAATGTGGAACATTAGTTCTGCAGACTGAGTAATTAATTCTTTAACACTCGAATTTGTTCAAGAAAATTTAAATTTTCTCATGGAAAATGTCGATGTGCAAATCAAGAGAAGAGTATTTTTGAAATTTTACCACTGGAATGACTGGCTCGGTTATCGAGCCAGTCATTCGAGTTGTAAATTTTCAAAAATACTCTTCTCTTGGTCTGCAAATCGACATTTCTCAAGATCACCGCAGAAGCCATTTTTGGCTGATATGAGTGTTAAAGGTTTAAGAGAATAAACATGACGTCTATTCTACAAGGTGGGAGAGGGTTCTCTGCATGTACATATAGTTAAACATCATGTCTATTCTACAAGGTGGGAGAGGGTTCTCTGCATGTACATATAGTTAAACATCACGTCTATTCTACAAGATGGGAGAGGGTTCTCTGCACGTACATATAGTTAAACATCACGTCTATTCTACAAGGTGGGAGAGGGTTCTCTGCACGTACATATAGTTAAACATCACGCCTATTCTACAAGGTGGGAGAGGGTTCTCTGCACGTACATATAGTTAAACATCACGCCTATTCTACAAGGTGGGAGAGGGTTCTCTGCATGTACGTATAGTTAAACATCACGCCTATTCTACAAGGTGGGAGAGGGTTCTCTGCATGTACGCATAGTTAAACATCACGCCTATTCTACAAGGTGGGAGAGGGTTCTCTGCATGTACGCATAGTTAAACATCACGCCTATTCTACAAGGTGGGAGAGGGTTCTCTGCATGTACGTATAGTTAAACATCACGTCTATTCTACAAGGTGGGAGAGGGTTCTCTGCATGTACGCATAGTTAAACATCACGTCTATTCTACAAGGTGGGAGAGGGTTCTCTGCATGTACGTATAGTTAAACATCACGCCTATTCTACAAGGTGGCAGAGGGTTCTCTGCATGTACGTATAGTTAAACATCACGTCTATTCTACAAGGTGGGAGAGGGTTCTCTGCATGTACGTATAGCTAAACATCACGCCTATTCTACAAGGTGGGAGAGGGTTCTCTGCATGTACGTATAGTTAAACATCACGCCTATTCTACAAGGTGGGAGAGGGTTCTCTGCATGTACGTATAGTTAAACATCACGTCTATTCTACAAGGTGGGAGAGGGTTCTCTGCATGTACATATAGCTAAACATCACGCCTATTCTACAAGGTGGGAGAGGGTTCTCTGCATGTACATATAGCTAAACATCACGCCTATTCTACAAGGTGGGAGAGGGTTCTCTGCATGTACATATAGTTAAACATCACGCCTATTCTACAAGGTGGGAGAGGGTTCTCTGCATGTACATATAGTTAAACATCACGTCTATTCTACAAGGTGGGAGAGGGTTCTCTGCATGTACATATAGTTAAACATCACGCCTATTCTACAAGGTGGGAGAGGGTTCTCTGCACGTACATATAGTTAAACATCACGCCTATTCTACAAGATGGGAGAGGGTTCTCTGCACGTACATATAGTTAAACATCACGTCTATTCTACGAGGGTTCTCTGCATATACATATAGTTAAACATCACGTCTATTCTACAAGGTGGGAGAGGGTTCTCTGCATGTACGTATAGTTAAACATCACGTCTATTCTACAAGGTGGGAGAGGGTTCTCTGCATGTACGTATAGCTAAACATCACGCCTATTCTACAAGGTGGGAGAGGGTTCTCTGCATGCACATATAGTTAAACATCACGCCTATTCTACAAGGTGGGAGAGGGTTCTCTGCATGTACATATAGTTAAACATCACGCCTATTCTACAATGTGGGAGAGGGTTCTCTGCATATACATATAGTTAAACATCACGCCTATTCTACAAGGTGGGAGAGGGTTCTCTGCATGCACATATAGTTAAACATCACGCCTATTCTACAAGGTGGGAGAGGGTTCTCTGCATATACATATAGTTAAACATCACGCCTATTCTACAAGGTGGGAGAGGGTTCTCTGCATGCACATATAGTTAAACATCACGCCTATTCTACAAGGTGTGAGAGGGTTCTCTGCATATACATATAGTTAAACATCACGCCTATTCTACAAGGTGGGAGAGGGTTCTCTGCATGCACATATAGTTAAACATCACGCCTATTCTACAAGGTGGGAGAGGGTTCTCTGCATGTACATATAGTTAAACATCACGCCTATTCTACAAGGTGGGAGAGGGTTCTCTGCATATACATATAGTTAAACATCACGCCTATTCTACAAGGTGGGAGAGGGTTCTCTGCATACACATATAGTTAAACATCACGCCTATTCTACAAGGTGGGAGAGGGTTCTCTGCATGTACATATAGTTAAACATCACGCCTATTCTACAAGGTGGGAGAGGGTTCTCTGCATGTACATATAGCTAAACATCACGTCTATTCTACAAGGTGGGAGAGGGTTCTCTGCATGTACATATAGTTAAACATCACACCCATTCTACAAGGTGGGAGAGGGTTCTCTGCATGTACATATAGTTAAACATCACACCCATTCTACAAGGTGGGAGAGGGTTCTCTGCATGTACATATAGTTAAACATCACCCCCATTCTACAAGGTGGGAGAGGGTTCTCTGCATGTACATATAGTTAAACATCACGCCTATTCTACAAGGTGGGAGAGGGTTCTCTGCATGCACATATAGTTAAACATCACGCCTATTCTACAAGGTGGGAGAGGGTTCTCTGCATGTACATATAGTTAAAGCATCGCTTTGTCAAATCATCGCATTGGGCCACCTGTTGTAAGGAACCAACAAAAGATATCTCATGTGGCAATTGACTTGTATTAAACAACAATGGACATTTAAAAAAACACTACTAAAGCTGTTTTAGCTAGTTTGATCATCCCAGGATGAGTATGAGTTATCATATTAAATGGAGCGTGACAGACAGAGATGAGACGGGATAAATATGTACACTAACCTGAGAGGCGTGAGTGTTATTATGCGCAGATCTTTGGAGGCTATTGCTAGCGTGTGGTATGATCGCCCGAGGTTCGGCGCAAAAGACACATCATGAACTGGGTCAGTGATTGAATTTATAATTTCTATTTTATTCCATTGCCTGTAAAATAGAAGGAAATATTGAAAACATCATGATAGAATATTAATGAAAAACAAACATTTGAATGAATTTGCTATAAGGATTCCTTCCTATGATGTGAAAAAATCTGATTCTCTGTCACTTCACACTTACCTGGTCCAACAGACGAAGTGGAGGGAGAAATCTCATTTACCTTATGGGCGGAGCCAGAAGCTAACAGAAACAATGTCCAGTTTGGTAACTGTGGCCATAAGGAGTGGCATCTACTTTCAGTTGCAATCAGTTCTCTCCTACCTTTTCCTCTCTGTCTTGTTCATCAAGCATTCTAAGCGCCTTTCAGTTGTTTTTCATCACTAGTCCGCTTAAATAACGTTTTTGACGTCTGATCGCAAAACTCTTACAATGTCATGGCATCCTCTGTGTCACGATACTTGTTGGCCCCTTGTACTAAAATGTCAATTGCTTTCTGAGCTGCTGATTTCTCTGGCATTCAAATATTGACCAGCGTTGTTGCCCAACCATCACAAAGAGAGAGGAACTGTGTTGCACACTCTGTCATATGCAGAGACTGAGATCAGGTTGTATGGCCAGTGGTGATTCGTAATGGTGCGCCAGTGTTTGAGATGACAAGCATCAAGGTTGTTCAGGAGCGCCATTGGAGCTGGTGACATGTCGCAGTGACATACTGACGCAAACAGAAATGTTCAGTGTCGTAATGCTTTCATGCATAATTCCGTGGATAAAAACAGAGTCTTATCTGTTAATTTCTTGACACGTACTGACGACCACAGAAACACAGTTTTACATGTTAACATTTCCACACATACTGACGTAGATAGAAACTCAGAACTGTATGTTAACATCTTGACACATACTGACGTCAACAGAAACACAGTTGTATATGTTACCATTTTGACATATACTGACGCTAACAGAAACACAGTCTTATATGTTAACATTTTGACACCTACTATGTTAATAGAAGCACAAACATGTATGTTAATATATCGACACATACTGATGCTAAAAGAACAGTCTTGTGTGTTAACATTTTGACACATGCTGGCACTAACAGAAACAGATTTGTATGTTAACATTTTGACGCTAACAGAAATGTTGTCTTGTATGTTAACATTTTGACACCTACTGACACTTACACAAACCTTGTTTTGTGCGTTAACATTCTGACGCATACTGCCGCTAACAGAAACATAGTATTTTAACATATGACACCAAGAAAAATACTGAAATAGTGTCTTGTATGTTAACATTTCCATGATTAATGAAGCTAGTAGTTCTTGTCTTCCGTCTAGAACATAAAGAATTAAGGCGAGGAGGTTCCATGTTGACAAGTGGCCCTTGACTGGACATCTAGCTCTAATCAAGCCACATGTATGAGAATTGCTGTGCGGATGAGCATTCTCTAATAGCCAAATGGGCCATCTCTTGCACTACAAATGAAGATTCACTAAGCAAAATGTTTGACTTTGTTGAAGTATCTTCACAGACTCATTAAAGCAGCGTGCATTGCTCATGTGCAGCATCAGTATCTAAAGCACCATCTTTTGACTCGAAATGCAATAATTTATGTACAAAGCATGGGAAGTTCAAAACATGAAGATTGTGACAGGTAACATGGAAATATAGGTCAGAAAAAATGGGTCTAAAACAACAGAGGCTGTATTCACTAACAGTGCCTAAGTTACGCACCAACCTAACTACTTGCACATATTTAGAAGACCCGACTACGTCGTATTCACATAGAGGCGGCTAAATATCCATCTAATGTAGGTGAATACAGGCGGTTTTTTCATTTCATACAACATATTTACATATTTTTCGTACTGAAGTACCCTTCATGCATACCGCCTCAGAAATCTAGATGATCACTGACTGATCATCACTGACATGGTCAACCAATCTCAAGCGGATTGATAACCGCTTAATCTGTATTTACTAAGATCCATAAGCCAAGGAATTAATGAGGCGATGTTTTAAAGCAATAGTTGATAGCTGGACTATAGATGGACGATGGATGGTCAGGCTAAAAATTAGAAGTCTAGTTAAAGACTGAAGATGATAAAGATGAAGGGCCAACTGTGTGCAACTCCTGATTGCGCTTGTTTTGAAATTTAGATGTAACAGTACAGCTTATAAATAAGTTAAAATGTTTCCAAAACAGAAATAGAAACAAGTTAGTTTGTAAAAAATATTCTCTTGAAGATTTTGAAATTAACTGGATTGGAATACCTTGCTGACTTAGTCTTCCAATCCCGTTATGTTCAAAATATTCAACAGTATGTTTTATTTTGTTTTGTAAGAATTTAAAATTATTTCTGAGCTGTACTGTAGTTCAATTTCAGTGGTGACTGTTTAACCCTTTAAATCCTGTAGCTGTTAAATATTTTGAAACTAATTTGACTGGAATATGTTGCTGCCATGCTGTTATGGTAGCAAAAGCTCCCAGTCAAATTAGTTTCAAAATATGCAATAGAATATTCCTTACAACATAAAGAATTGGTCATTTCTGGTGCATGACTGTAAAAAAGTTAAATAAATATGATTTATGTGACCTTACCGTGAATTGTCATTATATTCAAATATTTGCACTTTGCCACCTGCTGAAGGGTTTGCATCATCACTTCCTACAGCCAGCATGGGAGGGTGTAACCTATAAACAGAACAGTATGGGAGGGTGTAACCTATAAACAGAACAGCATGGGAGGGTGTAACCTATAAACAGAACAGCATGGGAAGGTGTAACCTATAAACAGAACAGCATGGGAGGGTGTAACCTATAAACAGAACAGCATGGGAGGGTGTAACCTATAAACAGAACAGCATGGGAGGGTGTAACCTATAAACAGAACAGCATGGGAAGGTGTAACCTATAAACAGAACAGCATGGGAGGGTGTAACCTATAAACAGAACAGCATGGGAGGGTGTAACCTATAAACAGAACAGCATGGGAGGGTGTAACCTATAAACAGAACAGTATGGGAGGGTGTAACCTATAAACAGAACAGCATGGGAGGGTGTGACCTATAAACAGAACAGCATGGGAGGGTGTAACCTATAAACAAAACAGCATGAGAGGGTGTAACCTATAAACAGAACAGCATGGGAGGGTGTAACCTATAAATAGAACAGTATTGGAGGGTGTAACCTATAAATAGAACAGCATGGGAGGGTGTAATCTATAAACAGAACAGCATGGGAGGGTGTAACCTATAAATAGAACAGCATGGGAACGCTTGTTCATATGGAGGCACAGACCTCAATTCTGACCATAAGCTAGTCATTACACGCCTTCTGATGAATGACCTCTACCTAATATATACATGTAAACACCATCCCAGGCAAGAAGGTAGAGTCACCTACAACCTACCCAAGCTCATCAGCGACACTGACACTCAAATGTCATACATAAAAGTCCTCGGGGAGCAGATAGCTAACATCGATGTCAGCTCTGATCCAAACGAAGCCCTAACCAAAATACTGAAATCTATGGAATTATCCGCTACCAGCAACATAGGTGTTCTTAAAAACAACCAAACTAGGTATACTGACAACCCTCTTGTAGTAAAACTGTCAGCAGAGCAGAAAGCTTTATTGCTGCACATCTATCAAAGTGGCCAAAGTGAAGACCGCACCAAACTATGCCGGGAGAGCAATAATATTCTGCGCCACATTAGCGAACGCGTAAAAGATCTTGCTATTCAACAGGCAGACTCTCTAGCAGATGAAAATAAGTCGCTGCCACAGATGACTGTCACAAAATGATTCGGGCAGCCCGAGCCCTGAGAGTTACTGACTACACACCACCACTCACTATACACAACTCTGAAGGACACTTTATTGGGGCTGACCAGGGAAAAGCCGAGGCGATACGAGAATGGTTCAAGGAAGAGCACTGACACCGACGATGAGCCATTGCACCCGTTCTCAGGGGACCCCAGACCATTCATCACTAACACCAATTAAAACAGCAGAAGTTGAGAAGGCACTTAAAGCCCTGAAAAATGGACGTGCATAAGGACCTGATGGCATGAGCAATGAACTATTCAATATGCAAGTGACATTATCTCAAAACCGATCACGCACCTAATCAATTCAGCTTTTACGAACCACCTTCCCATCGACGCTGTAGGCCAAGGCACCCTTATCGCACTACGCAAGCCCAAGAAGCCACCTGGGCCCCCAGTCAATCTGCAGCCAACAGCATATGGAAAATTCAATCCAATGTTACCCTATGTCGCATCCGAGACAAGATCGATGACTTCACCGGATGATGTCAAAGTGGCTTCAAATGTGGACGCAGCTGCGCAGACATTGTATGGGCTCAATGCATGCTTGTGTCGGTAGTCATGTCCAAACACTGGGACTTCCACAAAATCGGCATTGACATGTCACGAGCCTTCAATTAAACGCTCAAAGATCCTAGATGTACTACGCCAGGCCAGTTGCAATGAAGATGAGCTATGACTAGTGAGACTACTACTTGCAGACACCAAGCTGAGAGTATGAGTACAGGTCAGTGAAGTCTGTAGAGTTTGAGACATCAATCGGCCCCCCCCACAGAGATGGTCTATCTCCAGTGCTTTTCACCCGTTACCTTGCTGCCGCATTGAAATATGTGCGGGAAGGTTCCACAAGACCAAACCTCCCCAGTGTCAATACTGGGCATGCCGCTAAAGATGGAATATGCCAACGATGTGGACTTCATAGACGTGGAAAAGAAACCCCTTGACGAACTTCTTCCAATGGCTGCAAGCAAACTAAAAATTGAGAATCTCTTTATGAATGAATCCAAAACAGAGTTTACCCACATATACCAATAGACAAAGCATGAAACTATAGAAAATGACGACCCACTTCGTGGTGGCGAACCATGGAGGAAAAGTAAAATCCTGGGCTCACTGCTTTGCAGTACTGCTGACATTTCTGCACGCTGCGTCATGGGGAACATAGCTTTCCAGTCCTTCTGGAAGCTATGGATTCGTAGATCAAAGATGCCCTTGATAAATACTACATTTATACAATGCAAGTTGCGTATCCGTGATGCTGTATAACTGTAACAGCTGGGCAGCTCCAAAGGCAGCACTAGACAAACTCGATGCCTGCCACTGCAAACACCTATGCACCATCACTGGACACCGATGGCCAGACAGCATAATTTCCAACGATGCACTATCCAAGATGTGTAATACGTCGCCGCTGTCTGTAAAAGTCGCCCAGCAAAGATGGTCCATGTTTGGCCATGCGCTAAGGATGCCAGAAGAGACACCAGGACAGAGCCTTGGAATTCGCCCTACTCAGAGCCAGCAAATACAAAGCCAGGAGAGGACATCATTGCATAAATCTGCTAAGCGTGCTACGAGGTGACCACAAGAAAGCATGACTCAGTACACTGAAGTCAAGAATGGTCCTGAGGAAGCTAAGGATTTCGGCTGAGGACAAGACACAGTGGGCAAAAATGAAGAAGGACTGATTGCAGCTGTAGGATGTTTCTACTACTACAGCCGCAGAATACAGTTATCATACATCATGGGAGGGTGTAACAAACAAGAGGCCCAAGGGGCCTGTGTCGCTCACCTGGATCACTGTGCATTTTTGTCAAAATTGTTGGTGGGTGGTTTAGTAGTAGTCTTTTAAATTAGTTTGTGGACATTTTTGCAGGTCCAATATGGCCGCAAAACACGCTACATTTTGATTGGTCCACTTCTGCTATGTTTCTGATGTAGCTCCTTCCCTTGAAAAACTTTAATGGCACTCAGTGCCTAATCATATCTCCCAAATTTCGGCCCAATCCGCTCAGTGGTTCTGGCAAAAATTAGGGTATCCAAGATGGCCACCAACCCATTTGGCCAATCAAGTTCCCTTGAAACAAATTTGGTGCAGCTCTTGCCCTAGATGATATTTCATGCATTTTGAATTGTTCCCCAGGGTTTTGGAGATTTTTAAAGACATTTTAACGCGGCCAGTTTTTTTGACGGATCAACTTCATCATATAAATCATCACAAATTTCGGCCTGATCGCTTCAGTGGTTCTGGGGAAGATGTAGTTTTTGTGAAAACGAGGTAATCCAAGATGGCCGCTGAACCATTTAGTCAATCAAGTCCCCTTGAACAAACTTGGGTCAGCTCTTACCATAGATCATATTTCATGAGGTCTGAATTGATCCCTCAAGCTTTTTCAGAGATTTTTAAAGACGTTTCTAAAAATTGACCGAAATCCAAGATGGCAACCGGCCAATTTGGCTGATCGGCTTCCTTTAAACAAACTAAACGAAATCAAGGATTTCTTTTTCACGAGAGTTGATACTTACCTCCCTAATACTTTTGATATTGCTAAATATCGGCGTTCACTCAATAAACACTCAGAATAAAAACAGTTAGGTGCCCCTACTGGGCAGGTAGACAGAGGGTAGTCCGGCGGATGCCAGCCCCACCACCGCGCATGCGCCGACTACTACTTCCTCTGACTAATTTATTGGCTGACACACATGCAACTATTAAGAGCCTGAAGACTGAGCCTCTGTGGGGTGGAGAGGCCGGGTCCGTATCTAGGGAGGTAAGTATCAACTCTCTCGTGAAAAAAGAAATCCTTGATTTCGTTTATTTCACTTCAAGAGTATACTTACCTCCCTAATACTCTTTGATATTGCAAGAATTCGACAGTGAATTCGGCGGGAGGGAGGCGAGGTCAAAAGACCAGCTCTTCCCTATACGCTTTTCCGCGTTCAAGGCACTTAAACTTCTGAAACTGTGTGAAAACACAGTCAGGATCTGATGAACATCGGCTTAACACCAACCGATGGATGAGATGACCGAATGTCATATGCGCTCCCCCCCCACCCCCTTCCTGGGAGGAAGACTAGAATGACCTCAATGTCCCATACGCTCTCTACGTACCAGTGCCATGTACTATAGGACAGAGACGAAAAGGCTCCATTTTCGTATACTCTCAATGATGAACCACATCAAAACACAAACCATCACCATATTAATAACAAAAAGTAATGTGACAATACAATCAATAACGAACAACACATGAACAAGACTGACCTTGTTGAACTTGGCAGCTGTCATCATCTTCCCAGTGGTGAAGACTGATGCAGTCCCAAAAAGTGGTTGTTTCCATTAATTAATTGTGAAGTATATAAGCAATGAGGAAACCCTCATCAAAAATCATACAAGCGATTATTTTTTCAAAATCGACAAGGCGAGAGGATTCGAGGTGTCACGGAGATAATGGTCTATAAAACTTGACTCACAGTGCCACTGAGCAACGGACATAATGTCATCCACAGGGACCCCATTAAATAGGGCAGTGGAAGTCACCACGCGGCGGACACTGTGAGCCTTGGCCATGTCAACCTGCTTACCAGTGGCGGATTTATGACAAAATTGGATACACTCTACAATCCACCTGGAAATGGTGTCCTTAGACGCCCTGCCATGGGGTTCAATATATGACAACCATAACGCTGACTGATCGGTCCGCCACTCCGAAGTACGCTGTTTATACCGAAGCAGCGCCCGAACGGGACACCATGCTTTAGAATTAGGATCATATCTAGTTAAAGCAGGCAAAAAAATAGGTTGACCTGGATATTTCAAAGACTGATTCTTAGCCAAGAAATTAACCCTAGGTAGCAACTTAAGGCCTTCCCCTGTAACCACAAAACGGTCCTCCTCGGCTGATAAGGCATGAATTTCACTCCTACGCCTAGCCGAGGCCGCAGCAATTAAAAATACAGTTTTAAGAGTCAACAGTTTCATAGAAATGGAACTAAGTGGTTCAAAAGGCTTATCACCTAGTACATGAAGCACTAGCGATAAACTCCAAGAAGGAATCACCGGGGGATTCCTTGGTCTTAGATTGCCCATGCCTTTAATAAATACATTTAATGTACTTACTTCATCACTTCCCCTCTTAGCCAAGCAAGGGATAACAGTCATTAAAGCTGACTTATAACCAGCAATAGAGTTAGGCTTGAGGCTATAGGCATCATACAGGTGACAGAGGAAATCAGCTACTACCTGAATAGATGAATCCATTGGATCAATACATCTTTTTGAGCACCACTCTGCAAATCTGTTGATTTTATAATTATATGCTCTGGAGGTTGACCCCCTCCTGGCTTTGGCCATAAACATGGCTGCTTGCTCAGAAAAGCCCTCCTTAAGTCTAGATTCCTTGACAACATCCACGCAGTCAATCGGAACATTGACGGATTGTTGTGAAGGGCCTTGCCCTGGAAGATAATGTCGTCCATCAGAGGCAGAGGAACCGGATTGCAGACCAGAAGGTCCAGCAGATCCGTATACCATGATCGGCTTGGCCAATCTGGGGCGATCACAAGCACTTGGCACTCCTCATGTCTGATTTTCTGAAGAATTTTTGGAATCAGGATTGCTGGAGGGAATGCGTATGCATACATTCCCGCCAAGCTGATAGCTAACGCATCTGTTGCGAAAGCGCTTGGATCTGGAATCGGAGAGACGTACGTCGTCATCTTCGCATTCCTCTTCGTTGCGAACAAATCGATGTTGGGCTTCCCCCAATGGTCGAACAGACGATCCGCCACACATTGATTTAGTTGCCATTCCGTCGGTAAAACACTCATCCTTCGGCTCAATGAGTCTGCTAGCAGATTTAACCTTCCCTGAATATGAACTGCTTTCAAGGTAATCCTGTGATCCAGGCACCAGCAAAGCAGTTTCCATGTCATCATACAGAGACTGGGCGACTTCGTTCCGCCCTGGCGGTTTATGTAAGTCACTACTGTTGAGTTGTCTGAACGAATAAGAACAATCTTGCCCTGAACTCTCTGTAAGAAATGTTCCAGGCCCAGGACTACTGCTCTTAATTCCAGTAGATTTATATGTTCCTTCGACTGTTCCAGATCCCACAGCCCTGATATCGTGGATTCTTCCAGGCAAGCTCCCCACCCCTCCATCGAGGCATCTGTGTACACAGTTACCTGAGGGTGAGGAGGGGTTAGCATCACCCCCACCAGGAGATTCTCTGTCTTCAACCACCATTGCAGGTGGTGAATTAGAGGCGCCAACACTGACACATTCGAGTCCAGTGAACCTGTACTCTGGGTCCATTGTGTCATGAGAAATAACTGGATCGGCCGCCTGCATAAGGCGGCCTGAGGAATGACCGGTTCCAACGAAACCATCAACCCCAGCATTCTCAAGTAAACCCGTGCCAGGACATGACGACTGTCGCACACTGACTGAATTACTGAGATGAGTCTCGGAACTCTCTCCTGAGTAGGATAAACATATCCTGTCTCTAGATCGAAGAACATCCCCAGGTAAACAAACTTCTGGGATGGAGTCAGCTCTGATTTTTGAAAATTTATCATCCAGCCTAAATCCGTGAGAGTTTTCAAAACAATCTCCAGATTGGTCGATAAACTTTCCTGGGTGTGTGCTTTTAACAGCCAGTCGTCTATGTACGTGTGGACTGCTATGCTTCTCCGGCGGAGGTTTGCTGTAATCGCAAGAACCACACGGGTGAAAACCCGAGGAGCGGTGGAAATTCCGAAGGGTAACACCCTGAATTCCCACTGTCTGCCCTGGAATGCAAATCTCAGGAAGCGACGGAAACTCCTCGCTATGGGAATGTGGAAATAAGCATCCTTCAAATCTATTGAAGCTGTCCACATTCCCTTCTCTAACCCCGCCAACACCGAGCGCACAGTCTCCATCTTGAAACTTGTTCAACGGCTTGAGGTTGAGAATTGGTCTCCACCCTCCGGTGTTTTTTGTTACTAAGAACACGGTTGAATAGAAGCCCGGACACTTCTGTGCCGGCTGAATAGCTCCTTTTTGTATGAGGGAATTTATCTCCTCCTCGATACACAACCTTTGATCTGGATCTCTCGGATTTGGAGTCCAGATTGGCACTAGAGACAGTCGCGATGGCGGGCCTGTCATCCAATCGGGATGATACCCGACTGAAAGCCATCGCAAGACTAAACGGTCCTGAGTCAACCCTTCCCACTCTTGCGTGTGGTCGGCCAGCCGGCCTCCCACCGGTCCACCTAGGGAGAGAGGTGGACATAAGGAGTGCAAGAGTGGCACTGTCTCCTTCGCCAGAAACACCGGAGTGGTTCTCACTGCGGTAACCGGCCCATCAGGCACGATTACCACGACCAGATCCTCGCGCGCCACGCCCAGCACCGCACGCACCTCGGTGCGCGGGTGGCTGCCTGGCTGACTGCGCCTGAGGAGCCTGCGCCCCCCCCCCCCCCCCCCCCTCACTGCTGGCCAAATCGCACGCGGCCTAGGCCGACGCTGCGATGGTGGGTGGCCTCTGCCCTGGCCACCTCGAGCCTGCAGGGGATGATACGCAGGGGGTGCGGCGCGAACGCGCTCCCGACGGAGCACTTCAAACTGCTCGCGCAGCGCCCTCTGGTTATTGACCAGAGTAACCGTCTCCTGGAGGTGCCTACATCCCTCACCTCCAAAGAGACCGGGACCCGTCATAGGCGTACGCAGTAGCCTATTGTACAGGTCCTGGGATGGGCACAGATTGTCCAAGGCAAACATGCGCCTCGCCCGGACACTCCTGGTCACCGCCCGAGTCATGCAGTCCAGAGCCAGGTTGATACCATCCTGGATGGCTCTCTGGACTGTGACCGGGCTCGGCTGGCGCGATGCGGATGCTGTTACTACCCACTGTAACAGCTGGGAGACATGGGACAGAGCGGCAATCGAAGCTCTCCCACTCTCTTCCGCATCACGCAACGCGGCATTGGCCGAACGCAATGCGTTCAAACACAAAACTCCCGTGTCAGAATGGGAGCCTGGCCGCGCATATTCACCCAAAGCCGCGCGGTCATCCACGCTAGGCTTGGGTACCACACCGTACCTCTGGTAATCCAGGGGCACGATGCGGCAACGCCTGGCCACCTCGCGAGGGGCCTTCGTGAGACGCCCATTCGCCTTGATGGACGTCTCCGCCGCCGCGAACATGTCGACGACATGCTCTGCTAACGGCAGAGATGGCATAGTGCTAGCAGTAGCCTTACCAGCTAACCACGGCCTGTGATCACGCTGGCTAGCCGACTGCTCCACGGGCAGATCTGGCCTAACACTTACCAGCCATTGGCAAGCGTCAGACCAATCCTCTTCCGTGGCTAGCTGCGAGCGCTCTACAAGACGGGGGCCTTCGTCTTCCTCCTGAGCGCAAGCAGCAGAGCTTGATGGCGGATAAGCTGATACCCCTGGCAAGCCAGGGAAAGCATGCGGGCCCGAAAGAACAGGCATGCTAATCTGACTGGCATGACCAGGAGCAGGCGTCGTGGTAGAGCGCGGGGCAGATACCGCCCCACCACGGTCCCGGACAGCACCAGCGATACTCTCGGCAAGCCGAGGTATGCGGTATAGCTGGCCATCAGCACCGCCCAGGGCCACCTTCTGAGCCGTGAACTCTACTCCTGCGTGAGTAGAGCCATGGAATATGTCGCCTGTATTCCCCGCGAGGGGTGCACAGACGTCATAATCCATGGTCACTTCCCTAGACGGCGACCCTAACAGGTAATCCTCTTCCTCCTGGCCAGAAAGATTAGACTCCGGGTCAGCAAAGAGAGCTAACCCGGACTGGCCAGGAAAGGTGCCATAGGAGGTACTGGCACCCGCGGCGTGCGGATACCCCTGGACTGATAAGCACCCCGCGGGTTCCAGCGACAGCCGTCCACGACCCCTCGGCGCGGCACCAAGCCTGCTGCCAGGGTCGTGGAACGCCCCCACTAATGGGGCCACCCCTGAATCTTCGAACAACGGAAACGGCCTACGGAAAGGTGATTCAGAGGTGGGGATTACCTGCTCTGAAGCAGATGCCGAGGACGACAAAGGATCTGGTCCAGGAAGCATGCCACGAAGCAACTCTGGAACCAAATCCTTTATCGTCCTCTTCATCTCTCCCAACATCTCACTCCGGAAGGCCTCCATGTCCACCATGGACGAGGCCTTCCTCTTACCCTTCTTACTTACACCCTCTCTTTTCTGTTTCCTCTCCTCCTCCACCACCTTGTCCTTTGCCTGCAAAGACAAAAACTCGGCCATTAGCTCGCCCCCCCTCCCCCCACTGCTTGCATACCTCACACTTGAGCAATGGCCCACAGGGACTACAACTAAAACACAGGTGAGGAACGAACCTATCCTTAAGGAACCGTCCACAGGACGAGCAACCAGGTCTCTGAAACAGGACAAAGGACGAGGACAATGAGTAATTTTGTTAAGGTTAGAAACTCAAAACCAAACTAAAAGAGAGGGAAATGATCATAAAGATCAATATTCATCTGAAACCAGCGTTGGACAAAACTTTAATTGTTAATAAAAGCAAGGCTGATTATGACGTCATGAATCCCATGACAGTAAATTAATCGATCCGACCAACAACCAGGCGTGCGGACGAATTGTATTCATAACCAGAACATCTTTCGAACGGTTATTCAGACTACACAACCATCAGATACACAACGATAACAATGGCAATTACAGTTAATTTTCTTAAATAATTAACCTCACCTCATATCATTACTTAGATACCTGACACTTTGTATATACAAACCATCCAACGTGATGAACTGGAGCACTCCACCAACTGTACGCCTCTCAACTCTCTCCACCTTAGGGGAAGGAATTGGATCAAGAGGGCAAAGTGAGAAGACCTTTATACTAGGCCTCTGACTCACTGGACACAGAATTCTTGGTTAGATAACCTAACAGTATTAGTAGGAAATGGAACCTTGGTGGAGAGAAACAAACCCTCAGATGCTGTGATGTCCATTACATATCCTAACAGATACCTGTGGACATAAACACAAAGAGAGATTAGTATTATATAGCACCATGTTGAAATAAAACAACTAAAACAGGCGCTTATCACGTTAAACGCGAGTCCCGGAAACACATTACACCGGGAAAAACTCGCTAGAATATATTAGAAATCACCTGATATAAGGATCCTGAGCCGTCCTCTCTTTCTGACATGATCACAGGCGATAATACTTCCAATATAAGAACTTAAATGCGTTAGAACAAGTGAAAAGTGAAAAACCACAAAAAACATGTGTTCACTCTCTGCCAATAAATTAGCAAAGAGGAAGTAGTAGTCGGCGCATGCGCGGTGGTGGGGCTGGCATCCGCCGGACTACCCTCTGTCTACCTGCCCAGTAGGGGCACCTAACTGTTTTTATTCTGAGTGTTTATTGAGTGAACGCCGATATTTAGCAATATCAAAAGTATTAGGGAGGTAAGTATACTCTTGAAGTGAAATTGAATCTCTATGCACTAAGGATGCTTTCTGCCAAATATAATTGAAATTGTCCCAGTAGTCCTCGAGAAGAAGACATTTCAAGTTTCCCATTGCTTTAGTATGGGAACTTATTGCGGGAAAATGATCCACGATGGCCACCAAACCGTTTATCCGCCCCTTTCGAAAATTACAAATTTGAGATCAGAATACCGAAAAACACATATAAAACCAATTTCGGCCTCAAAATCCATCAAATAAAAATATCCAATATGGCCGTCAAACACGTTATATTTTGATTGGCTAATGGCAGACATGTTTTGTGACGGTTCAACTTCCCTTGAACAAATTTTAATGGCCCTTAGTCCCTAATCATATCTTTCAAATTTCGACCCGATCCGTTCAGCGGTTCTGGAGAAGTCGTTTTCGCTAAAACTCGGTCAACCAACATGGGCCCCGAACCAGTTGACCTATCAAATTCCTGTGAACAAACTTGGTTCAGCACTTGCACTGGATCATATTTCATGAGTTTTGCATCAATCCCCAAAGCGGTTTCAGAGAAGATTCTTAGACGTTTCCTAAAATCGGCCGAAATTCAAGATGGCTGCTAGCCAAATTGGCCGATCGGCTTCATTTGAAGAAACTTGGATCCCTATGTCCTAAGGATGCTTCCTGCCAAATATAATTGAAATCGGCCCAGTAGTTCTCGAGAAGATATTTAAAATTTCCCATTGCTTTAGTATGGGAGATTTTGGGGGAAAATGATCCAAGATGGCCGCCAAACCGTTTATTCGACAGTTTCAAAAATTGTAAACTTGAGATCAGAATACCCAAAACCTATATAAAACCAATTTCGGCCTCAAAATCCCTCAAATAAAAAAATCCAATATGGCCGCCAAACATGCTATATTTTGATTGGCCCACGGCGACCATGTTTTTTGATGGATCAACGTCTCTTGAACAAACTTTACTGGCCCTTAGTTCCTAATCATATCTGCTAAATTTCGGCCTGACCCTTCAGCGGGTTCTGGAGAAGTTATTTTCACTAAAACTAGGTCAACAAGATGGCCCCCAAACCATTTGACCAATTAAGTTCTCTTGAACAAACTTGGTTGAGCTCTTGCCCTAGATCATATTTCATGAAGTTTCCTTCAATCCCTCAAGCGGTTTCGGAGATTTTTAGATGTTTCTAAAAATCAGCCTAAATCCAAGATGGCCGACGGCCAAATTGGCCGATCGGCTTCATTTGAACAAATTTGGATCCCTATGCCCTAAGGATGCTTCATGCCAAATATACTTGAAATCAGACCAGCGGTTCTTGAGAAGTTGATAGACGGACTACGGATGGACACACGACGGATGGTCGCAAAGACATAAGCTCACTTGGCCTTTCAGGCCAGGTGAGCTAATAAACAGAACAGCAACTGAATATCATAGATTTTACATCAAATATTGGCCATTTTGAAGCATGTGGACTTTAAATGGGGTGTGTCTGGCAGGGTGCCAACCTCACAGTGGGGTTAATTTAATCTTTATGTCGTGAATTAGAATTAAAGACATGTAATCCTACTCCAACTTTACAACTAAAAAATTTATATTAATTTGTACGGAATGAAATGATCACCTGTTAAGATTTAATCCATTTCGGTACATTTCGGTCCACAATCTAAGCTGTTATTTTGAAGCATTTTGCGGAGAATGTGGCCCTTTAACCCTTTCATGGCCAAATTTGGTCACGAAAATTCAAATTTTCTCTTAGAAAATATCCATTTTGCGGACCAAGAGACAATTTTTGCAAATTTACCACTGGAATGACTGGCTCCAGTAGTAAACTTTTAAAAATGGTCTTCTTTTGTCCTGTAAAATGGACATTTCACAGGACCACTGCAGAGGCTGGTTTTGGCAGGCCATTAAAGTCCTAAAGGTTGTACATAGCAGTTTAAATTCTGTGTTGTCATTGCTGTCATAGCAGCAGTAGTAAGGCATAGCAGCAGCACGCAGTAGTAGTAGTTGTAGTAGTAGTGGTAGTAGTAGTAGTAGTAGTAGTGGTAGTAGTAGTAGTAGTAGTAGTAGTAGTAGTAGTAGTAGTAGTAGTAGTAGTAGTAGTTAGTAGTAGTAGTATGGCGTAGCAGCAGCAGCAGCAGTAGTAGTAGTAGTAGTAGTAGTAGTAGTAGTAGTAGTAGTAGTAGTAGTAGTAGTAGTAGTAGTAGTAGTAGTAGTAGTAGTTAGTAGTAGTAGTTAGTAGTAGTAGTTAGTAGTAGTAGTAGTAGTGGTAGTAGTAGTAGTAGTAGTAGTAGTAGTAGTAGTAGTAGTAGAAGTTAGTTAGTAGTAGTAGTAGTAGCAGCAGATTAAGTAGTAACAGCAACAGCAGGCTGCTAAGAGGTAGTAGCAAGGATAATACCGTGACTGGTTCCAGGAGAGACAGCTACAGCTCAGCTTGCACTGAATGACCTGCTGTAGTGACCACTGGCTCAAGTTCATCACATCAGGTGCCTCATAAATACGAACCATACCATCAGCAGAACACATTGCCTAAGTATTATATAATACAGGTAATAACAATAATAGCTTTTAACAAGGAAATTAATGTATGTGTGGTGTGTGGATATCTGTGTGTGTGCGTGCGTGCATATCTGTGTGTGTGCATGGGTGCATGCATTCCAGTGTGCATGCGTGAGTGTGCATGTGTGTGTGTGCGCGTGCATATCTGTGTGTGTGCATGCATATCTGTCTGTCTGCATGGGTGCATGCATTCCAGTGTGCATGCGTGAGTGTGGATGTGTGTGTGTGCGTGCATATCTGTCTGTGCGTGTGTGTGCGTGCGTGTGTGCGCACGCGCGTGCATACGTACATGCATACTTTACCCGATAGTATGTTGGTTGAACTATACACAGAACAGTTTGCTCTGTATAGCTTTTAGCAAGTGCAAACATGCTATATAGTTGTGACTTAGGAGGTTTCGTCAGAAATGTAAAAAACCGTTACTAATTAACCGATTGATACACCAATAATCATTAGTTTTGAGTCACAACTAAAAATGTATATATTTTTTCTATAATATTACCAAGTATATTATAGTGGCTGTTCATCAGTGACAGGGAAATACTGTCAGACTTACCAGTTGAAGACCTAAATGTTTAGACTTTGGAGCAAATTTTATATCAGTGACTGATGTCCGGCTGTCCACTAGTGTCGTTCTTTTAACCCAGTGACTCTGGCCTTTATGTGAGCCAGCCTCGCCAACTGAAAAAGAGAAGATATAAACCTAGTGAGGGATCCATTTCTAGCTATGCACTGGGACGTGTTGCTGCCTCAGGAAGAGCTCCCAGTCAGATTAGTTTCAAAATATTACACAGCTTAGCTGCAGTATAATTGCCTTGAAATAGGGATTCTGGAACTTAGGGTGCTGTCATTCAAATTCCAACATGCATATAAAGTTGGTGGAGCCGAGCTACAAATGGGTGGGGCATACCTAGAAATTCCTTTATTCTCTGCTGGAATGACTGGATCAATAGCTGAGCTAGCCGTTCCAGCGCTTAATTTTCAAAGATTATCATGTTCTTGGCCTGCAAATGAATATATCGCAATGCAATTGCCAAAATCAGTGATGTAGATCTAGCGCATTGGCAGCCATTATAAGGAAATCAGTGAATAACTGTCAGAAATGCCAAATACTTGACAGACGCACTAACAGATACTAATGCAATGTTGGTATTAACATAACTAACAAGAGCTCCGCAAGTGGCGCATAATGCCCCGCCATGATGACAAACCAATGACTGAGAGCTATCAGAAAATAGCAATTTCTTCGTCAGGCCTAGACCAACCATCCTCTGAAGTTTCAAAGCGATCCGCTAAACGGTCATGGAGTTATCATCCGGAAACCAATTTTCAATATGGCGGCCACATTAGATTTCAGATCATCTACAAATTCAACATGTTTCTTCCTCTTGTCCATGAATCCTATGAAGTTTCAAAGCGATCCGATAAACGCTAACAGAGTTATCATTCGGAAACCAATTTTCAAGATGACTGCTAGTGGCTGGCGGCCATCTGGATTTAAGATCATCATCTATTTCGATAGATTTCTTCTCCTGGCCTAATCCAATCACCCTATAAAGTTTCAAAGCAATCCGATAAACGCTAATGGAGTTATTGTTCTGAAACCAATTTTCAAGATGGCCACTGGTGGTTGGTGGCCATCTTGGATTTCAGATCATCGTCAATTTCGATAATTTTCTTCCCCATAGCTAGTCCAACCACTCTATCAAGTTTCAATGTGATCCGATAAACGCTAACAGAGTTATCATCCGGAAACCAAATTTCAAGATGGCCATCAGTGGTTGGTGGCCATCTTGGATTTCGGATCATTGTCAATTTCGATAGGTTTCTTCCTCGGACCTAGTCCAATCATCCTATGAAGTTTCAAAGCGATCCGATAAACGATAGCTGAGTTACCGTGCGGAAACCAATTTTCAAGATGGCCACCAGTGGCTGGTGGCCATCTTGGATTTCGGATCATCACTGATTTCAATAGGTTTCTTCCTCAGACCTAGTCTAATCATCCTATGAAGTTTCAAAGCGATCCGATAAACGATAGCGGAGTTATCATGAGGAAACCCAATTTTTTCAAGTTGGCCGCCGGTGGCTGGCGGTCATCTTGGATTTCAGATCATTGTCAATTTCGATAAGTTTCTTCTTCAGACATAGTCCATCATCCTATGACTTTTCAAAGCGATCCGATGCACGGTAGTGGAGTTATCGTGTGGAAACCAATTTTCAAGAAATCAACGATGATCTGAAGTCCAAGATGGCCGCCAGCCACCGGCCATCTTGGACTTCAGATCATCGGTGATTTCGATAGGTTTCCTCCGCAGACCTAGACAAATCATCACCTGAAGTTTAAAATCGAGCCGATAATCGGTAGTGCAAACCATTCTGCCACCTGTCCGTAAACGCCATCACATAATACCACCCCACCACCAATCCCTAATTTTTTGGGCGGGGCATAAAATTCACGGATGTCGACATGAACATGCCTGAATACTAATATTAATGGTATTCCCCAAGTTCTTCCCAAACAGGAACACCTGGCAAATGCTAATGGCATTTACAAAGGTCTTCCCAAACAGTATACCATATGTTAAATGTTAATCCCCAAGTTCTTCCCAACCATAAGCATCTTGCTAATGTTAATGGCAACAAGTTTCATTAAATTGCTTTGAGCAATTCCGTGTGATATGCTGTATACGAGAACATTGACAAAAACTGGAGTTTTAGCATTAAAAGGCCCATTTGCACCTAAAATCTTGGACCAATAAATGTGAATCCTTCAAAGGGTACATCAACCCATCATAAAGAAGCTACCTGACAAGTTTCATTAAATTATTTTACGAGATTCTATATGATATGGTGCTTACAAGAAAATGGATACAAATCGTGAGTTTTTGCATTAAAAGCCCATTTTCACCCAAACTCTTGGACCTATAAAGGTGAATAGATCAAAAGGCACATTTGCGTATCATAATTGAGGCATATACCAAGTTTCATTAAAATATCTGAAGCAGTTCTGTATGATAAGCTGTTTACGAGATATTGTGGACATACAGATGGACAGAGACAGGCGCAGTGATTAGTATAGGGTTTCCACACCATCTGGTGCGAGGTCCTAATTACCAAGTTCTTCGCAAACACAAGGGTCTCACGAAGTTCCTGCCAAACAGCAGCATCTGGTAAGTGCAAATGTCTTTCAGATGGTACTGGTATCTACCAAGTTCTTTCCAAACATCAGTCTGTATGTCAAATGTTAATGACACTTACAAGGGTCTTTCCAAACTACAGTTTGCCTGGCGAATTTTAATGTTACTTACCCAGTTCTTCCCAAACAGCAGCTTGTCTGTCGAATGTTAATGTTACTTACCCAGTTCTTCCCAAACAGCAGCTTGTCTGTCGAATGTTAATGTTACTTACCCAGTTCTTCCCAAACAGCAGCTTGTCTGTCGAATGTTAATGTTACCAACCCAGTTCTTCCCAAACAGCAGCTTGTCTGTCGAATGTTAATGTTACTTACCCAGTTCTTCCCAAACAGCAGCTTGTCTGTCGAATGTTAATGTTACTTACCCAGTTCTTCCCAAACAGCAGCTTGTCTGTCGAATGTTAATGTTACTAACCCAGTTCTTCCCAAACAGCAGCTTGTCTGTCGAATGTTAATGTTACTTACCCAGTTCTTCCCAAACAGCAGCTTGTCTGTCGAATGTTAATGTTACTTACCCAGTCCTTCCCAAACAGCAGCTTGTCTGTTAAATGTTAATGTTACTTACCCAGTTCTTCCCAAACAACAGCTTGTCTGTCGAATGTTAATGTTACTTCTCCCTCTTCCCAAACAGCAGCTTGTCTGCCGAATGTTAATGTTACTTCTCCCTCTTCCCAAACATCAGCTTGTCCGTCTAATGTTAATGTTACTTACACACTTCTTCCCAAACAGCAGCCTGTCTGTCGAATGTTAATGTTACTTACCAAGTTCTTCCCATACAGCAGCTTGTCTGTCGAATGAACAAGTAGCTATCACTTGACCAAACTCGGGATGTGCCCATGTAACACGCCATACTGAGCCACTGTGAGTCTAAATAGATGAGATAATAACATCAACAAGCAGAGCTCTAATATTTGAGATTTCTTGATTCTACACATGTATATAACATCTGTGTTCATCTTGGAAATGATTTTGCTGATAACAGCAGGTTTTAGCAGGATCATTTCCAAATTGTATACCAGCTTTTCTGCAACAGACATTAGTGTAATATGGTTAACACTTGAATTTGTTCAAGAAAATTTAAATTTTCTCATAGAAAATGTCCATTTGCAGACCAAGAGAAGACTATTTTTGAAGATTTCCCACTGGAATGATCGGCTTGGTTATCGAGCCAGTCATTAGTGGTAAATTTTCAAAAATAATCTCTTGGTCTACAAATGGATATTTCTCAAGACCACTGCAGAAGACGTTTTTGGCTGATATGAGTGTTAAAGGGTTAACCAACTAGAGAGCATACAGTCTTACAGGGGTGAGAAGACTTGTTACATATGCTCATTTATCTCACATTTTTATGAATTTCAGATTTTCCGGATCTTTCTTTCGATCATGACCAAAATTTGATCCGATCCAGGTCCTGGTCATACCAGATCAGGGACAAAGTCTTGATATCCGCTTTTATGTAACAATTTTTATTGTGTTTTGAGCCAATTCTGAGCAGTAACGTCTGAGATACAGTTCCAGTAACACACATGCACGACCACGCGTGCATGCACACACACATGCCTGTCCCGCAGCACGCGCACACACACACATTCTTCCATTGCGATGATGGTAAATATAGAGATGGCGTGAAAATAACAGCTCTTTAGATTACCCCCTATCTATGACTTATATGATTTTGTGGTGCTATTAAAACTAAAATGGCTCAAAATCCATCTCTCAGATTTCAGAATTCTCTGGTTTCTATGGGCATTGATGGATTACGGCCTGATACAAATGTAGGTAGTGAGCCAAGATGAGAAAAATCTGAAGTCTTGAATAGACACACTCAGAGTTGCCCTTATGCATCCTTTTGCGCGTATATACGCATAAAAATGGCAGAGGGACGCATAAAAATTAACCCTCTGCGTCCCCGAGGACGCACGAGGGACGCAGTAAAAAGTGTAACGGAAACTGGTAACTTTGTGTGCGCTTAATTATCGATTATATTATCGCGTGTGTATATTTATTTGTGCATGTTTTTACTTTAAAAAATATACCTAATGTATTGTGTTCAATAAAAACGAACTTACTGCGTTGTTTAAGACTATGATTTGTTGTACGTGTTTTCTTGCACAACTCAAAGTTGTTAATGCCCATAAATTAGATTCAACCGCCAAAATTAATTGTAAACACAATCCCCAGATCATCCTTAGTATTCCATTTGATCTAATTTTGTTTATAAATAATGAGTTTACAAGTCCTATGTCAGTCGCCTTGTTTGGCCTACAAATTGCAAAACTACCCGCCATGTTTCTGTCTGTTGTGCTAAACGTCAGTGTGACGTATTTGATTGGGTAATAGCGGAATTTCCCTCTAGAGGAACTCACGCTTGAGAAATCCAATACAACTGATCAAGCGTATACAAACGTGTCTGGGCGTCTTAACCCTTTCACAGCTCAGAACATTGGACAGATCACAAAGTTGTTATCACTAATATGCTGAATATTTTGAAATTAATTTGCGCATGCTTACTTGCCTAAAGCACGCCTAACAGGCACAATATTTTTTTCTATTTACTTATCAAAATATCGAAATGGATGAAGGAACATATGGAAGATATTGTGATATCTTTTACATTTGAATGGCCATTTGCCGGATTAGCGGCGGTGTCTTTGTATTGCTGTTTGAATAACGGTATCAATACGCGCTATACGCTGTCTTTTATTTAGTAATAGCGGCTGATTGATTGACTGATGGATTAGTGTTTATAATGTTTAACAATACTCGATCGTTAGGTGTTCCCAATTTGTCAACTAAAAAGCTCATCTCAGCAGCGATGTTCAACGATATCGTCGATCTCCAGGTAGGCATACGTTAAAATATTGATTTTTTCCAAACAGCGTATAGTTCAAAGCTCCCAGATACAAGCGTCGTTATTGGATACACGCTAATGCGTTATCTATGCTTCAACCAATCAGCAATCGCGTTACATAGTTCCTCCCTATGAATTAGGGATATCCGGTTATTGGCTGATATATTTTCACTAATTACGCAGTTTAATCTGATTTATACAGATTATTTTTGATAAATAATTGTTTTGTCTGATTTTGGCGTATGTATTCCACTATATTTAGAGGTTCCAGTTACATTATAAAAAATATGTGCGCATTATATCGAAGAAGGTCAAGTCGTCCTTGAGAAAACTCGCCCCAGACACTCGTCATTTTTCAATTCGTCCAAAGTCAAGTCAGGGTTTAATAGAGAAACTAATGCAGTGGTCTTTGCTAATTACTAATGTAGTGGTCTTTGGAAATGTTAATCATACAAGGGTGTCAATGTAGGTTGGTTGGTTTATCAGACAACAAACAAGTACAGTTATTTCTATACGAGAGATTAATTTATACTTACTGAGACCAGTCTCAATATAATGATAGATCACACAATCAATTCCCCCGTCTACATCTTTATTTAGGACATACAATTCAATTCTGACGTAGTTATTTGAATTCCATATACCAGTATGTATAATTAGCTTGATATCGCATACACTGTATGTATAACCAACAGTCGATTTCATTCTCAAATTTAAGATCTGAAAGCCTGAATCAATGTATTATAAATTATCTATGACAACTGTGATGCCAGATTTACTATGGGTGCAACAATTCATGAATCCATCTCCTCACTCAATCATATGACGTCATAATCAACTACGCGACGTGTATGCTGATGTCATAATCAGGACGTCATGAATGATTCGCGCCCGTCTTTAACGCGTAATAGTCTGACATGTTTTACGAATTGTATGTTTTTAATATTTAAGAAATATGCTGTTGAATATTTTGAAACTAATTTGACTGGGTACATTCTTTGATGCATCATTGAATCGTGATACTTTTGAAAATTCATATCTGTAGCATCATGTGCAAGAAATTCAGTGTTTGATTCTTTACTGAAACGCAAGTTGTATGATCTACCAAACACTTAGTATCGGACAGTTTTCTACTAGCTGGTGAACTTAGTTTCTACCAATCGAGATTCGATTAGATGCTGTCACGCTGCTAGAATGGACACATATTTATCTAAAAAGTCATGATGCAAATATGAGAAATCAAACAAGTTTTTTTTAAATCACACATAGCATAGTATAAATACACTTACCTTCCAGCTTGCTGTACAATGCCACTCACCACTAGGCCCTAAATCCCAAACCTACACAAAAGAAACAGAAATTATTATCTGAGCAGACACGTACAGAACATCATATTAACCATAACGGTATGCAACTACATGCGATGCGGGACAGTGAAGGAAATTTTTATAACTTTGCAGTTGAGAGACACATGACCAGGGGTCGAATTAAATATCTTGAACCCAATTTGCTTGAAAAAAGCTATTGCTCCTTATAGGCAGCAATGGCTTCCTAGCAAATTGTGTCCAAAATATTCAACAGGAAAGCTTTTACATATCATTCAAAATTTAAGAAAATGTTAATTCTGTGTACTGATACCATATTTCTGGGTTCAACTGTACACCAGCTGGATGGAATCATGGATGATGCAATATTGCGTCAGCATAATATTGCATCATACACTGCATCGTGCACACGCTGGTCTGGTATAAATTCTTATTCATTGTTGTAAGTCAGTCAAGTGGTTACTGGTTATGCAATAACATTGTTTAAATTTTAGTGTATGTTAATTATTTAGTTTCTGCAACTTCCACTTTTTGCCAGTTAAGGCAGTTATCAGTTAAAGTTCCTAAACCTGCCAAAAAGACTTGATATGAAAGTATGGAATCATTTCAAAAGAGAAATTTCTGGAAAAAATAATTTTATAGGAAAATGCAAATATTGTGATCAGACCTATGCAAATATTGCGACACGGATGAGAAAGCACTTAAGTGCATGCAAAGCTGCTCCGGCACACGTGACCAAAACATTTTCTGAGAGCGCTAAGTTTTTCAGCAAAAATATTATAATTATACATCTACATCCTTAACTCAGTAAGTAATGTCACCCACCCCCAATCTGCCCAAGTCTACATGTCCCTTATCCCTGAAGGCACAGCCAAATTAAAGGGCAACATTCCTTAAGCACAGATGCACAGTACCAGTAGTAAATAATCAAATTAATAAAAAAATTTAAAGATGATAATTTGATAAGCGCAGACGCATGCACACATGGAGCAGCACGCAAAGTGGAAATTTTTGTGATGGCCTCAGGTTGTTATTCATCAATGAGCTGCGCACATTTGCAAGGTAGTAGGCAGTGCTGACACACTTATGCATACCTATTATTAATTTATATAGGAAAACTCCCATGTCTATGGAATTATAAGCAGGCGATTAAACACTTACCAGAACGGCAGAACACCTGTGAAAAGCCGCACCCACTTGCATCCGTGCTTAAGGAATTACGCCCTTAGTTATGCCATCTCCATTTCCACAATTTGGTATTGGTAATCCATATTGCCAATTGTGCAGGAATTTTATCTTGCTGTGTGTGCATGCGTGTGTGTGCTCTCGCTATCCTCCACTTTGCTATGGGCTCGACAAAAAACCCCAACAGACCCCCCTTTAGTGGGTTGGTCTGTAGTTTTATTAACTGCTATAAAAACATACGTACCGTTCAATCACTACTTGCTAAATCAATAATTTGCGTTTAGCTACCAGAATAAGATTTATATCCTCGCTTACATACCCCCTTATGCCTATTCCATCATCATGCATACCCGTAACCAGGCTACTGGTAGGGATCACCCCCAGCATAATCCCTGATAGAGACTGGCACCAGTCTGTACTCACTCCTAGGTGATGGCTGTCACTAAGCATGCCCGCGCATGCGCAATAGATCCCAACTAGGACACAGATTCACTTTTCTAAATTTAAGTGCTGTGTATCCTGAATAGATTCTCAAATCATTCCCCTGCGGGGTGGCTGAGGCTGGTCGTAGTGATTGAACGGTAAGTATGTTTTTATAGTGGTTAATAAAACTACGGACCAACCCACTAAAGGGGGGGGGGGGGTGTCAGTTGGGTGTTGTTATTACACCACAAAAACATCTTGACCATTCAATCACTACTTGCTAAACCCGTAGATTTGGTCAGTGCCCCACTTTAAACACATGGTGGGAGATGATTTGAGAATCCATAAGCAAGGATATAAATCAAACAAAACATAACCAAATGTTAATAACATAACATAATGGTGCATATTAATCAATCACACAGTGATTATCAAACAAGGAAAACTTTAAACATAAAGAAATAAATAAAAACCAAAGAAAGACTCTCACCATTTCACGCAAAACGAAAATGGTGGGATGTGTTTGGTAAATGGTCTTCAGCCTTTTTGGCTAAAATCGTGATATTTCTAAAAAAGGATGCCGCTGTACTCTGATCTTTTAAATAAAAGGAAGTAAAAGTAGACTTGGATTTCCATCCTGCGATTTGCATTACTTCATCTAAAGAAGAGCCAGCGAAAAGAGCGAAAGATGTAGCCATTCCTCTAACATCATGAGCTTTAATGTGAGAAAGATTAATTTGATCAGGAGAAGCAAGCTCATAACAAAGACGGAGGGCTCACAAATCCATCTGGCAATAGTGGCCTTAGAGACAGGTCTGGGTACCTCCTCCGCATATGGAACACAGAAATGGGACGGATCAGATCTCTTAAAATCGAAAAGGAAGTTAAAGCTTTTAAAATAATCGGTTTAGCTGGGTAACGGTTAGATCGAGTTTTTGATAAAAAATCCCTTCTAGGATATAATACTAAACCGTCCCCAGATTCTATAAACCTGTCCTTCTCGGCGGAAAAAGCATGAATTTCGGATCGTCTTCTAGCAGAAGCAGACACAACCAGAAAAACAGTCTTTAAAGTTAAAGGTTTCAAGCTAATAGAAGAGATAGGTTCAAAATGATGTCCTGCCAAAACCTGAAGAACCAGAGCTAGATTCCAGAAAGGCAAAGGTTTAGATATTGGTGGATGAATATTGCCTAAACCTCTAACGAAACCATTAAGAATCTTTGTATCTTTGACATCAGCATTCAACAAGCATGGAAGCGAAGATGCCAAAGAAAATTTATAACCTCTGACAGTGTTAGCAGACAACTGTAAAGAGTCAAAGAGGTAAGATAAAAAAATCTAACACTTGGGAAATAGAAACAGAATCGGGTAGGAAACCATGGTCTGCACACCATTCTCCAAAAATTTTAAGTCGACCCTTGTAAACTCTGCGGGTCGACTCCCTCCTGGCAGAATCAATAATTTCCTGAGATCTTGCAGAAAATTTAATCTCAGGGATCGCACACTCGATATTCTCCAAACACACAGACTGAAGATTCCTGCGTTTTGGATGAAGACATGTGCCCCTCACTTGAGACGCCGCCCAAGGAATAATACTCTCGATGCTGACCATCAAGCCTATCACTCTGAGAAAGAAATTGGCTCTGACCATGGAAGAGGAAAAAAAATAAAAATTCCATCGCTTCTAAGATGGCTTCTACTCTTAGGTCTGAAGGGAAAACTAGACCCAAAGCCAGATCGAATGAAACGCCTAGGTGGGTGAAAAGTTGCGAGGGAACTAAGCTTGATTTTTCGAGATTTAATATCCAACCTAGGCTGCATGCCAGACTGCAGACCTCTGGAATTATTACTGATAGAATTGAGGAAGACTGCTTTTACTAACCAATCATCTATATAAACGTGAAGGTGGATAGAACGATGGTGTAAGATTCCTGAAACGGCTGACACTAGATGAGTGAAGAAGAAAGGGGCCGTGGTCAGGCCGAAGGGCATGGCTCGAAACTGCCATACCCAACCTTTGAAAGCGAACCTCATGAATTTTCTGAACGAAGGGTGGATGAGAACATGGAAGTAGGCGTCTTTTAGGTCTGTGGAAGAGGTCCACATGCCTGGACTTAGACTGGCAATAATCTGAGAGATGGTTTCCATCTTGAATTTTGGAGTTAAGATGAGAATGTTTAACCTTTCAGATTGATTATCGGACGCCATCCACCCGTCTTCTTGGGGACAAGGAAAAGAGTTGAGTAGTAGCCCGGGTCTACTCTCCATAATGGAACCTCTTCTATGGCCTTCTTTAAAATCATCGATTCCAACTCGTTCTCTAAGGCCCTCAGCTTCTCCGGGTTGGAATGAACCAGAGTCCACTTGGGAAGGAGGGAAAAAGGCGGCGGATGAGAGATCCAGGAAGGTGCATAACCCCAGCGGAGTTGATCTATAAGCCAGGAGTCTTGAACGAGGGTCTGCCAAGTCTCTCAGAACAGAGACAGGCGCCCTCCTACTGGCACGCTGGGAAAAAGGGATTGCACCGACGGATCCAAAGGCTTGGGAAGAGGAAGGGATAAAACTGGGAAAAGAGGAGGGGTAGGCCTACCCGGGCAAAGGCCACCCCTTCAAACTCTTTTACTCTGGTAACCTCTAAAGGAATGACCTCTCGAACTAGATCTAGGTCCACGGGAATAAGACTGGCCCCTTCTCATCTGAGGAGGGGCCTGCCAGACTTGGGATCTAGGGCGATGTGAGGATATGGAGTCAAATCGATCCTTGAGAACCAGAAGAACGATTGGAGTTGGTAATTATCCTAGAAGGATACGCGCCAAACTCATCAGGCCTGAGACTCTTCCTCTTGGGGGATGAATTAGGACTCTTAACAGAGGAAGAGTTTCTCTTCGCAGAAGGCTTCAAGACAGAAATCTGATCTCGAAGATCCCTAGCGGATCTAAGACGGTCAGATTCAACCTGAAGAATATTAGAAGCAGCTTGACCAAACACATCCTGGCCAAAGGGAGGAGCCGAAATAAGATTACTCCTAAGACTATTCAAAATGTTAACTTCAGATAGCTTTCTAGATCTTCTCTTGGATGTAATAATAATAATAATAATAATAATAATAATAATAATAATCTTTATTTAATCAGGGTACATCATCAATAAAAACTGATCTTCCCGAGGCCCTCCCAGAGTAGAGTATGTACATAGAAAAGAGCGGACACACACACACCTATGCACAGAAGTAAACACATACACCCACGCAGGTAACACACACACACACACACGCACTCACGCACACACATGCTATATTACATTTTATACATATTTATATAAATAATACTATGTACAGAACTATATATTCACCCTTTCATTGACGACTAACCCATATTTCAATTTGCCAACCATACAGAAAATGCCATTGAATAGTTTGAGACCTATCTGACCACAAGTTTCTGATACCGTACGCAGCAATGGCTCTCAGTCAGATTAAGCACAAAATACTCAACAGAATAGTTTGTCTATCAAATTTGTAATGAAGCCTAACGATCTACAAACCGAGTTCAGAGCCTCTAGAAATGTCGGCCAGAGAACGACCTGATCACCCAATCCTGAGCTTTAAGAACAGCTTCCGAAAGAGCTAGAAAATTCGCTGATTTAATCTGAGCCTGACATACAGATTCCCATCTAAAAAGGTCCGAAGATGACTCAACCGTTGCAGAATCTTTCAAATTTGACGAAAGAACCTCCCAAGCAGGACCGTTAAGAGACTGAGCAGAGGCCACTCTAAGAAAATCATCCTTAGGAATCTGAACTGGCGATTCTACCTTAGGAGTCAGAGTAAGATCCTTTGAATGAACCTCATTCACGTAGAAATCTAACATGTCAATGACTAAGTTATCGACAGGAAGAACGCGAGGAGCAGAAGAATCAGATGAAGAAAGAGCGGACCCAAAAGAAGGTGGGTTAATCAAAAATTCATCTTGAAGAGGGAGAGACAGACAAGAAGCTATCCATTGATGAGTCGAGGACCAATCATCTGCACAGGCCCTGATCGGGTAAAACCTCCTGAGATCCCTGGCCCTGACCGATCTAGGAATAGGATTAGCTGAAGAATGTAAGGGAGGAGGAGGACAAAGAAGAGACAGACAAAGGTTCTGAAACCGGGGAAACCTGATCCGAAGGAACGAAATCAACATCATTTCTCTGACTAGAGGATAAAGAATACGGATCTAAACAACTTGAAGAAAATCTGGAAAGAATAGAAAATCTAGCTGAAACAAAAGAATGATTGAGCGAGGAATCACGGACTACTGAAAACAAAGAGAAGTCTAAACCGGAATCAACAATTTGAAATTCTAGTTCTGGAGAAAGAAAGACAGACACAATAGGATCTATATGATGAAAAGATGAAGAAGAGGATGAGAAAGGAGGAAGAGAAGAATTAGAAGGAACAGAGGAGGAAGAGAAGACAGGGTTCGAAGAACCAAGATTAGAATGAACAGGTGAGAAAAACCTGGAGAAGGAGGAATAGATGAAGATTGAAAAAGAGAGGAAGATTTGGAAACATGACCAAATCTCTAGCAGACAAAGCAGAAAACGAAGAATATCTTGAGGAAGATAGATGAAGAAAACTATCTCCCTTAACTGACAAAAGAAGAACGAGGAGAAGGACCAGAAACAGATAAGGGAGCCTGAGATAACACATCACGAAAGGAAGGAGAAGAGACCACAGAAATAGAGTGAGCTAGAGACGAAGAATGATCAAAATCCTGACTAGCTAAAACCTGATCTGGAAAAACGCGAAAATGATTTGAATCAGAACTAACAAAAATATTATTATTGTCCAAAATCAAATCCTGAGAAACCAAAGACGCATTAAAAAAAAGAAAACTATTAGATGAAGAATCTGAACCATCAGGAAACTCATAACCAAATAACTCCCGGAAGGAGTACCAGTAGATACTGATAAACCGGAAACGGAAGTAGGATGTTTAACCGGATCTAACTGACCCGGAAAAGCACCTCTTAAACCGGAAGCAATACTACCGGAAGCGGAAACAGCCAAACCGGAACCAGAAGTCGGATGTTTGACCGGATCTAACAGACCCGGAAAAGCACCTCTCAGGCCGGAAGTAGATACACTATTACCAGAAACGGAAGCGGAAAACCGGAACCGGAAATGGCAGACAGATGCTTGACCGGATCTAGCAGACCCGGAAAAGCACCACCTAAACCGGAACCGGACGAGACGTTACCGGAAACGGACGACGAAAGAAATCATATGATCATGAGACCCTGGATGTCTAGCCAAGCCAGAAACAATCACAGAGCTCATATCCGGATCCTCGGTCAAACCAGTAGCAATACCGGATTTAGAACCCGCTTGCCCAGACAAGCCAAGAGCAATAACGGGAGCGGACATAGAGATCTGAGATCTCTTAACATTACTAACAAATGGGATAACCGAAAAATGAACCTTTGTATGGGAAGAATGATCGGTAACTTCCGTCACCGATGCCACTGCATGAGGGTAATGCCCCCCCACCCACCCCTCAAGGCGTATGTGGTCTTTAGTCTGAGACTTACCGGAAGTCATTTTAAGACCTTTTCTTAGAATCTTTAGGCTTCGACTTCGGGGAATGCAATTCCTGCCTAGATGTGAGGGACGTTGGTTTGCCCCATTTGCAAGAATGCCTGCAAGACTGTAGTCTGAACCAGACGAATCCTCTTTCGAAGCACGAATGGTAGAGGATATTCTCTCATCAAGAGATTTGGTAAGCACATTCGCGAAGGACTCGAACCGAGCAAACAACGCCATAATGGCATCAGAATTCGAAGAGGAAGCAACTCCGTTGCTGGCGCAGATGAAACAGTGGCACTCGCAAGAGACAGACTTAGATTTATCAGCAACAGAGGGGGAGCGATCTGAAGGCAAAACGGGCTTGGTCGTAAAATCTTTGAAAAAGGCTTTTGAAATAACCAAAGGCCAGCCCTTACATATCCCACATTTTTTGTGAAGCACAAGAGGTACACTTCAAACAGACGTGACCCCCAAAATCTTTCGCATGTTGACGATCGCAGATGATAATACTGACTCCTAAAATTAAAATAAATAGGAGAATGAAGCAACAGCTCCAAGAAAAACTAATAGAATTCTGTAGTTAGGAGATCAGATAAAGAATACAAAGCCTCTATACAAAAGGCGGGAAAAAACGTATTTGAAATCACACTGAAGACCAAAGGATTTCACAAGGTTTCGTTTGAATATTTTTATGAAGGCCATAAGCTAGGGATTAGATAAGTGAGTATTAAGGGTTTTTAAAGCATTTGTATTGATGATGATAGTTACGTTAGGCATGGTTTATAGAATACCTCGAAAACAGGGGTAATGACACGAAAACCGGTAACTCATAAATCAGAGTTAAAAAACCTCAACAACACCACTAAGTATACAATAAACATATCTTAGGGAGAATAGATTCCTGTATCAGTATCAATCAAATATGTAGCTGAACTTCAGCGCAAAGCTATAAAAACATAGACTGGATAACAGGTCAACTGTTCTGCTTGCAGAATATTTGAAAAGTGAATCTGTTTCCTAGTTGGGATCTATTGCGCATGCGCGGGCATGCTTAGTAACAGGCTTCACCTAGGAGTGAGTACAGACTGGTGCCAGTCTCTATCAGGGCTTATGCTGGGGGTGATCCCTACCAGTAGCCTGGTTAAGGGTATGCATGATGGATTAGGCATAAGGGGGTATATAAGCGAGCATAAAAACTTATTCTGGTAGCTAAATGCAGATTATTGATTTAGCAAGTAGTGATTGAACGGTCAAGATTTTTTGGTGATGTAATAACAACTGTGGTTGCAAAAATTGCATAGCTTACAAAACCTTGTTTTTCATTACATCCAATTTATCAAGCATTTGATCGCTTGAAAATACACCTTCATGAATGCAAATGGTGACGGGCTGGGTGGGATGCAAATATTTGAGTGTAAAAATAGTTCTAAATTCACCAAAATGTGCAATACAGTTGTCGAGCCCTTAGCGAAGCGGAGGATGGCGAGACATAGCGATCCAAATGGTGTCTGGCATCCGGTGTCTGGACAAGTTGAGTACATGTAAAATGTTAGAGATTTCGAATGAGGGGGGAATAGGGCCCAATAAAGAGTTACTAATAAATCTTTGTTCCATTGTAGGAAATGGAGCCTCAGTCCAAAGGTCAAGAGCCTGTAAATGTAGACAAAACCACACAGCCACTGAAATATGCTGTTGCTCAAGCCACAAAACCAACACTGTGAAAATGAGACAAATATCTGTGAAACCGTTCATGGACACCATGTCTAAACATACACAAATGTTAGAGAAATCGTTAGCAAGAGCAATGTATGCCTCTGCAACACCACTGAGTGTTCTTGATAACTATTACTGGAAACAGTTTTTTGCGCAGATTAGACCAACATTCAATGTTCCTTCCCGACATGTATTATCAAACCGTCTATTAGATGAGGAATACGACACTTTACATGCCATCTCCCTACCAAAACTAGCTGCTGCTAACTCATTGTGTCTAATGAGTGATGGGTGGACAGATATAAATCAGAGTCCAATTATAAACATCATGTTTACGTGCCCAGAGTCAATATTCTTCAAGTCTGCTGAGTGTAAAGAAGAAAGACACACAGCAGAATATATTGCACCCGTGCTAAGGGATGCTATAGAAGTAGGCACTGAAAAAGTTCATGCTCTTGTAACGGACAATGCCAGTAACATGAAAAAGGAATGAGCAATAGTTTCGAAAGATTACCCCCATCTAATTACATATGGGTGCATGACTCACAGCCTAAACCTTCTAGTTCAGGACCTGCTCAAAATTGGATCCCTGCACCGCCATATTGAGCTTTGCAAAAACATGATAAAGTTCTTTAAGTACAACCATGTTCCAAAAAGCATTCTGGAAAGAATTCCGAAAGACAAACTGAAGAAAACTGTAGCACTAGTATTACCAGCTGCAACCAGGTGGGGTTCAGCTTGTGACAGTTTGGACCGTTTGCTAGAGAACAAAAAGTTTTTAGAAGCAGCCGCTGTTAATGAACAAATGGAATCACTTATAACACCACAAATGCGGAAACAGCTCCTAGATACATACGTTTTCTGGGTACAGGTTGAACATGTAAATAAATTATTAGAGCCAGTTTCGCTTGCAATCAAAGGGATGGAATCGGATTAGCCAAGGCTGCCGGAAGAAAGGCAGCTAATGGATGCTTTTGAGTCAAGATTAGAGTTTTGTTCAAATAATGACCAAAAGGCTGCGCGTTTGTTAGATCCTCGGTTTGCATGTGATGATCTTGGTCTCACACCGGAGGATATAGCAGCTGCCACAGATATAATTGAAGACATATCAGCCAAAATACCTACACTAGATGTCATGACTGTTATCAGAGACCTTGCTGAATACAGGGCCAAAAGAAGTATTTGGGCGAGAGCTTCCATTTGGGAAGCGGCAAAACAAATGGATTCTGTGACTTGGTGGAAAGGCTTTTGCTCAACACGCCAGCTGCCCAATGTGGCATCACAGCTTTTATCTTGGCCAGCATCTGCTGCACCATGTGAGAGGAACTGGAATCTCCATGCCAGTACTCAGACAAAAAAGCGCAACCGCTTGACACTTGATAGACAGAGGAAATTAGTGTCTGTAGCTCATAACCTCCAACTCCAGCTAAAACAGGATATGAGCGAATGTCAGGAAGAACTGTGTATGGACCTTTCTGCTTCAGTACCTGGAACTAGCCAAGCCGCCAGTGTTGACATTTCTATGCAATATGAAGGTGATGCCAATGCCATAGAAGTTGATGATGATGACTATGATTATGATGACGATATTCATGATGATCATAATGATTAAGCCATTTAGGTGTAATTGATAGTACTAATATAATTATGTATGCCACAGAAAGGTAACTGATGATGATGATGATGATGATGATGATGATGATGATCAAATGATGTGATAATGATGTATTTTGATGATGATGATGTGGATGATGATGAAATTTAATTTGTAATAGAGCCAATGATGATGATGATGATGATGTGTAAATGTAACTGATGAGAATGATGATGATAATGATGATGATGATGATGAATGCAACATGATGATGATGATGATGATGATAATAATGATGATTGATGATCAGACAATTGAAAAGTAATTTGCATACATGACAGTACACGTAAGTCATTATATATTTCATGATGATTTATTTGATCCCCAGAATCCACTCATATTTGATGGAATATAAAAGATGACTTCTGATAGACACCAAAATAGGCCTGTAATGACAATAATGAACTGTTGAGCCAAATATGAAACTTACTCACCCACACACCCATACACACACACACACACAATATATATATATATATATATATATATATATATATATATATATATATATATATATTTTATGGTCCAAAATATACACATATATTTCCAATTTTAGGAAAGTTTTCTGGAAAAATATCGGAAAATTTTCTGCAAAAATATTTTTCCAGAAAAATAACCACTAGTCTCAGGTAATAATTTCACTCACGCAATCATAGTTTTGAGGCATACAGTATGGCGGCATGAAATTGTACCAGTAAATTGTGTTCAATTTTTGTATTATTAGTTCATCTTTTAAACCAATTTTAAAGAATGAACTTCACCTTTTTCTTGACCTATTCCTAATATAAGGCCACCCCTCTCGCAAAGATGTTGGTTTGGAAATAAATAACAGCTTGCGGTAATAGAAGGCTACGCTACAAATACATGACAAATAGGCAGAATATGGAGTGACAGTAAAATCATATCGTAAAAAATTGTGGCTGAAAAAAAAAATAGCGATTTTTTATATCGGACAATCGTGCAAGCCTACACTATTTACACACGTCTGATCAAGTATGTTAGATCGTCGCCTGTCGGATGTAGGTTTTGAACTTCTCTACATCCTTACTTATTAAAATGCTGTAGACATTGAAAACATTATAGATAATTTTATTTATAGTGTTTTAACCCGATTTCGTGGCAAACCTATAATAAACCTATGGGAGGGGTTAGAATCAAGATATAGCCCATTCAGATTTGTTGTCACTGTACCCCGCTTACAACATGAACATGTTCAAACTTGGCACCTATAACAAAGATCAAAGATTCAAAATATTCATATAACACATAGATTTTACATTTACACAACAGGCAGTCCACCAAAGGCTGAGCCTACACAGCGGTGGACCCCTTACATTTAACATATAATAAACATATAATTCAGTGATAGTTGGATCATGGATGAAGATAATATAATATTTACATGTATACATTTAAGACAATAGACGATTAACACACATGCACGCACACACACGCACGCACGCACGCACGCACACACACACACACACACACACACACACACACACACATACGGGAATGGGGAAAACACATACATATCTTGTTTACAATATTATTATTATTATTATTATTATTATTGTCATATGTAACAATACGGCCTAATTTGTATCAACATTTATTGGTGCATTATTATTATTATTATTATTATTATTATTATTATTATTATTATTATAATTATACACAACTGCATCATCCACATCAACAATTACGGATGCATTATTATTATTGCAAATGTGTATTTTACATTCTAGTTGTTGTCCTGGCAACTGGGTACATACTTGTTTTTGTACTGCCATGGTGGTGACTTCTGCATTCATGTCATTGGTTTGGATTTTTAATATCTTTCTAAGATTATTTTTTAAATATTTTGTTTAAAAGAGCTTTGTGTAAGAATTTGTGTGCGTATATTTATATCTGTGTTGTTCCAGAGTTGCATTGCTTGGTGGGATGGTTTTTGTGTAGCTGTCATTGTTCTGTAATAGGTTTGGTGTATGTTATTCTTAGTTCGCGTGTTGTGCAAGTGTATATCGGAGTTGTTCCTAAAAAAGGTTTGATAATGAGGCGGGTAGATTGCCATTATGGTAGTCCCTTAAGATAGTGTATAGTTGGACAGCTCCAATGTCTTCAGGTTTTTGCATTTTTTTGGTTTTAAAGATATCGTGGCCCTCTGCTGGCTGTGCGAATAATTTGATTGCCTGCTTTTGTAGTGATTTTAGATGTGCTAGTTTAGTTTTATGCATGTTAGTCCAGATTACATTGCAATATGTGATATGTGGAAGGATCAGTGTACAATATAGAGTTTTTAGAATATTAAGGGGAAGATATGGCTTAAGCCTGCGCATGATACCGATGTTCTTTGCTACCTTGGATCTCACTATTTCTATATGCTTCTCCCAGGATAAGCTTTTATCCAGATAGATGCCGAGAAATTTGACATATTGTGCTTCGTGAATTTCTTGATTATTTACATACATTTTGGGGAGGTATCTTTTTTAAATTCGTAGATTTTGTGAATAGTATATAGTTAGTTTTATCGACATTCAGAGATACTTTATTCACTTGGCTATGATTTTTTTCATTTCAATATTTACATACTTGTATACAGTGTCTCTTCTAGAAGAAGAAATGGGATCTACATGAACGACAACTTTTTCAAATTTTCTCCTGTGCAAAATCAACGTCTTAGACTTTTTTTACGTAATTTTCTATCATAATTACAGTTTATTTGTTTATTTTGTGGTATCTTTACACGAATCTTAAAAATTCGTACATGCAATCTTAAGTGATTAATTTATAGCGCATAAATTCAGTGTTGTATGCTATATCCGGGAACACCGTTTACACGGTTACCAACAGTAACAACAGTACACATTAATTTAACATAGATTCTTGGACTATCATATAATATAATACACCGATTTATTATAACTACACTATTAATTTAACAAATAAATATATATTCGTGTATATATATATATATATATATATAAAAATAATAATAATAATAATAATTAAAATAATGTCTTAGTTGCTGATATTTAAAGCTAAACCATCACCTAATTTAAATATTATAATGGGGTTTTAAGCCTTTGATTCTAATTTAAATTAAGCTCTTGATTTAAATTATTGCTGCAATTAAATTAACTGCACTTGTACGTCCAATTCCTTTGATCAACGACGATCATCTCTTTTTTGTGTTCTATCCTTCCTCCGGCTGCCCCCTGTCAACCCTTTCCCTGAGTGGCCGCAGGGCAGAGAAATAACACTACAACTTCCTAACCAATCTTCTGCTTTCTGTGTGATGTCTTTGCATGTAGATTTGTAGCTAGGTCTGCTAATAATAGCTGAACACACCCACCCCCCTATTTCAGAATTTCTTTCTGACTGTCGACTACTAAACCTTTCATTCTACCGCCCATTGCTAATCATCGACATATTGCAAAATGTGTGGGCTGAGAGATAAGGTATGCTGTCGAGATTGTGGGGTGAGTAACCCAACAGTGGAAAATCATCTATGTGACGACTTCTTATGTTGTGATTGTAACCGAAAAAGATTCCCTACCGTAGCGACACCAACGGCAGACACTGTTGACACTGATAAACCAGTCAAAGAAATTCCACACATTCCAAATCTCGCTATTACGATATCTCCCCCAGGTGTATTCACACAACCATCCACAACCTCGAATACAGACGAGGACTTGCTCTTACTTAGTAGTCATTTACTACCAGATCTCAACGACTCAGCCCAGGTTCCTTCCTCTGGGCGCATTTTGTGCACATGCCAAATTCCCAACAATAAATACATGCTAATGTGCTACAACTGCAAAAACTGGCAGCACTATGCATGTACACTCATACCACAATACATGCTTTCTGCCCTTACAGCATCCAGGCGAAAATATACATGTGCTAACTGTACCCCAATATCAAGCCACATAACAGAATACCTACAATGGCAGAAGTCCTCTGATAACCATGCTGGCCACGATACACCAGTTGAAACCACTAGTGCTACACAGCACGCTAATGCACCTCACAACAACAGTCAACAGACCATTGAAATAAACAACACCGGACACCACTCACACACTACCACTCAGAATAGTGGCAATATTCTTGATGAATGCGAAAACACTTCTCATACTACAACCCACAACATTAATCAGTACTCAGATGAGTTATCACCAAGTAACATTGTAGATGAGATCCCACTAGAACACAACATGCAGGTTAAAGCACTCATCAATGATTTGATTAATGAAGTCAAATCATTAAAAGAAGATTCCACAATAGTAAAATCACAGATCAGAGAACTTAAGACTCAAAAGGCTAATAACAATCCATTAGTCAGCACGCATACAGATGTCAATACAAGTGATAAGCACCAAAATATCAAGCCAGGAAATAAAAGCTATTCACAAGCAGTTTTGGACGGTATACCATCAAATCCAAGATCAGTTGTCAGAAAGCAGGGCACACTGACTACAGAAAATCCATATCCACAACCAAAAGCCAAACCATCTAGAAATGTCTTGATAATTGGAAGTTCAATCCTTAAAAAATTCAGTGGCAGATACATGTCAACGGAAACTTCCAATGTAACCGTGCGATCCTACAGTGGAGCATGTATTACGGACATAACAAATCGTATATTAGATTTAGATGCCCCCAGTATAAGTCAGTTTGACAGAATAGTTGTCCATGTAGGTGGCAATGACATTCGGAAACAATCAACTCTTAGTATGATCCGTGATTGAAGGAAATGTCAATTTCCCTTTCTCCGAGATCTAACAATACTCACCATTCTGTTACTTCTGATATACAGCTGGCCTTGACAGCTGCTCTAGGATTATAGACTTAGAAAGCTTTACCGACTCCTGGGAACCGGGTACTCGGCTCACAACTGCCGAGTACCCGTTTACCATAGAGCTCATATTGTTTGCATAGTCACCAAACAAGAGAAAACTATGGCTTGCCTCCGTGGGGCTGGGAGGCTGGGTCCGTAACAGAATGGTGAGTATTGTTAGATCTCGGAGAAAGGGAAATTGACATTTCCTTCAGTCTCCTTCGATCAATACTCACCATTCTGTTACTTCTGATATACACCAGATTTGATCAGTAACCTGGTGGGAAGGGGCAAGCCATAAATGCTAATTTTGCCCCTTGGAGAAAGATTTTAGACTTCAAACTTGACTAACGGAGACCTAAAAGGACCGTCAAGTTCACAGAAACGAATCACATTCGTGTCACGGCCCCCCCCTCCTTTTTCCTCCTAAGAAAACGGAGAGAACTAACGAACATGTATCTCGCCTGAAAACACAAATATGCCAAGAGGGTTAACTACTCCCTGCATATTCCATGTATTAGCCTGGGAATGAGCATGAATATATAAGATGAATGAACATGATACATATACATAATACAAAAAACTCTCACTTATTGAATTACCTTATGATAATTGGACTTCAGACGTACCGCATCCAACCATTCACCGGTTCGGCCATCGGTGACACAATCTGGTTGACAGCCTCTTGCCTGACCATGCCTGCTTTAGGTTCTTTTCTTACCAAAGTGAGAAAAGGGTGAAAAGCAGTGTGGTCACTAACTATGGTTTGAAAACAGCTAAAGCGAGTGGATTGGCTGAGTCTGACACATCCCTCATATAGTAATCCGTGAATGAGGACTCACAGTGCCATTGTGCAACGGCCATGATGTCCTCTAACGGAACACCATTGTAAAGGGCGGTCGAGACGGCTATTCCTCTGACATTGTGTGCCCTTACGCCTTGCACCTGGTGCCCAGTCGCCATCTCGTGAGTAGTCTGAATGCATTCGACCACCAAACGAGAGATAGTATCCATGGATGCGGCGCCATAAGACTTTTTATAGCAGATCCACAGATGTCTATCGTTCGACCGTAACGAGTCAGTCCGTTTCTTGTACTTAGTCAAAGCACGGACCGGGCACCAGACACTGGCATCACGATCAAACCTAGTTAACTTCGGTATAATGATCGGTTTGCCGGGATATCTCAAAGATTGGTTCTTTGACATAACCTCTGCTCTTGGCAGAAGACGCAGACCTTCTCCAGAAACAATAAATCGGTTCCTCTCTGCCGAAAGCGCATGGATCTCACTGCGCCTTCTAGCTGAGGAAGCTGCCAATAGAAAGACCGCCTTTAGAGTCAAATGCTTTAGACTAGCCGAACGCAACGGTTCGAAAGGGTGCTTGGCCAGTACATTAAGCACTAAAGATAGACTCCAGGCTGGAATGACTACCGGTTGTCTCGGTCGGAGATTGCTCATTCCCTTCAACATCACATTTAACTGGGCCACCTCTGGACTATCCCTGTTGGCTAGACAAGGGATAACTGATGCCAAAGCTGACTTGTATCCAGCAACTGTGACGGGAGCTAGTCCTCAAAAGAACAGCTCACAGAGAAAGTCTGCTATTTGCTGATAGTGGATTGAAAGGTATCAATACCCTTTTCTTCACACCAGTCTGCAAATCTGTTAACCTTGTTGTTATATGACTTGAAGGTTGACCTCCTTCTCGCAGCCGCGATGAAATCAGCAGCCTGTCGAGAAAAGCCTTCCGACGTGGAACGTTGTTTGATAACATCCACGCAGTCAATTGAACATTTCGGGATGCTCGTGTAGGAAGCGTCCCTTGGCCTGGGAGATTATGTTCGGAATCTCGGGCAACTGCACAGGATTTTCCACCAGCAGATCTAGAAGATCCGTGAACCACGCCCTGCTCGGCCAATACGGCGCTATTAGCAGGACCAGACACGGTTCCTCCCTGACCATCACCAATACCTTCGGTAGAAGAATGGTGGGTGGGTACGCGTAAGCGTGCATCCCTCTCCAGCTTATCGCCAGAGCGTCTGTATCGACGGCATTTGGATCTGTAATCGGCGAGACATATGTCATGATTTGAGCATTTTCCTTTGTGGCGAACAAGTCCACGTTGGGTTTGCCCCAATGCTCGAAGATCCGTCGCAGAACTGGAGGGTTGAGGGACCATTCTGTTGGCAGGATTCTCTGTCTGCGAGACAAAGCATCCGCCAGAATGTTCAATCGGCCAGGAATACGAGCTGCTTTCAAAACAACCGAGTAATTCCTGCACCATTGAATCAAGTGCCACACCCTGATACACAGAGTGGGCGACCTGGTCCCGCCTTGGCGATTTATATATGATACTACTGTCGAATTGACCGACCGTATCAATATCACCCTGCCCCTGATCATCGGAAGGAACTCTTCCAACGCCAGTTCCACTGCCATCATTTCCAACAGATTGATATGCAGCTGACTCTCCGGGAGAGTCCATGTGCCCGAGACCTGGTGTTCTCCCAGGCAGGCACCCCACCCTTCCAGCGATGCATCCGTGTAGACGGACAGCTGGGGGCGGGGTAGGTGCAGCGAAACCCCTAATAGGAGATTCTGACGCTGTTTCCACCATAGAAGATGCGATATTATCGGCTCCAAAACTGGCACCAGTTTTGACAGGGGTTCTGTTCTCTGTTTCCACAGAGACATCAGATACAACTGGATAGGCCTTCGCATTAGAGCAGCGTACGGGATAACCTGCTCCATGGAGACCATCATGCCCAGCATCTGAAGGAACCGCCTCGCCTGAATGTGGTTTCCCACTCGAAAACTCTTGAGGATGGCTAACAGAGACACCACTCTGGGCTCTGACGGGTAAACCCTGCCGTCCTCGAGGTCGAATCGCATCCCCAAATAAAGGAAACGTTGAGTGGGCGTCAACTCGGATTTCTCCTCGTAGCGTAGATCTGAAAGTAACTTCAGAGTCAGAGCAGTATCCACGTTCAACCTGGCTGCCGAGTCTGCCTTGAGCAGCCAGTCGTCTATGTAGGTGTGTAGCGCCACGTTCTCTTTTCTGAGAAACGCTGTCACCGCAAGGACCACTCTTGTGAAAACCCTCGGAGCTGTCGACAGGCCAAACGGGAGAACTGTAAACTCCCATACTTGATTCTGAAAACGCAAATCTCAGAAACCTGTGCCAACTCCGATTCATAGGAATGTGGAAATATGCATTTTTCAGATCGATCGATACACACCACATTCCTTTCCTCAATCCCGCATTACCGACCTCAGCGTTTCCATCTGGAACCGAGGCGTATGGATAAACCAATTTAATGGCCTGAGATTGAGTATGGCTCTCCATCCCCCTGTGCTCTTGGGGACAAGGAACATGTTTGAATAGAAGCCTGGAGTGTTTCGGTTTGCTGGTTTTATTGCTCCCTTCAGAAGCAAACCCGACACTTCCTTTTGAACGGCTTCTAACTTGTCTGGCTCCCTTGGTACGGGTGTCCAGACAGGTGCCGAAGACAGATTTTGTGGTGGAAAGTCCCACCACTCCGGCATGTAACCCTGGGATAACCATCCCAGGACCAGACTGTCTGACGTCACACCTTGCCAGGCCTCGACGAAACGCATGAGCCTTCCACCCACCATAGACGCCTCGACGTCTAACGGGGTTGTCCGGCTCGCAGTCCGCCTCCCCCCCCCCTCTTTCTTAACGAGAGAGAGAGAGAACCATTTCGTTCTAGGCACGACGGGTATAACTGGCACCGCAGTTCCTGTCGCACAGGCGCGGTCCAGGCGGATATGAAGGGAGCTTTCGTACCCTCAGGTACGCTTCGGCCCCTTCTGTCCGCCCTTTGAGGCCTTACCCTTACCCTTCCCGCCTCTAGGGCGGTCAGGAGCAACATTGGAGAGGGTAGGCGCCTCTACAACCTTCCTGGGCTTCTTCGCCGGCGGTGGCTCTGAAAACCCAGCTGAAGCAGAAGTCGCAACAGGCATAGCTTTCGCCTTGCCCTTATGCTTCTTCTGCTCCTTTGAAGGTTGTCCCGTTAGCGGTTTCCCCACAGGCCCTAGTGCGTGCGCTTGCCGCACTAGCTCTAGCTGTAGGTTTACCGCTAACCGATTCTGCGCGATACTGGCGGTATCCTCTAAGATGGCCCGCGCTTGGCCACCGAAGATGCTAGGCCCTGTCACGGGTGTCCCAAGAAGACGCTCCCTGACTGCCGTAGCCGGACGCATATGGTCAATGACCATTTGCCTCCTGGATTTCGTCACACGCGCTTGCACCCTTGCCAATGCGTCCATCGACAGCACCAGGCCGTCATTGACACATGAAAGCGCCACAGGTGGCACAGGGTGGCCTGCCCCGCTTCAGCCCACACCGACTGAAGGAGACGATAAGAGTGGTTGACAGCGCTCATCGCTGCCCTCACACCCTCATCGCATAGGGACAGGACTTCTTCCTGGTGTACCTGAGACTTGTTCACAATCTACCTCCGATGAAGACACCCCCGCAAACACGTCACCCGTTGATGTGCTCACGGGTCTGCCAGCCACGGCCTCCCAGCAAGGAGCCACGGCTGACATGCCAGGCACTCCGGTACCACACGGTTCCGCCGCCACCCCATGAAACACTCCGGTCCATGGGGTAGGTCCGCACGGAAAACCGTACGGACCCGTAGCAGTCGCGGAACCATAGCCGGACACGGGCGCCAACAGCACCCCACGTCCGATTGCCGGACCAGGTGAGATAGGTGAGTACCACGCCCGGCCCGGCACACCCGTTCCCGTGACGGCTGGTGCCAAACCAAGCCGCACGGAACCGGTGCACGGTAACGGATTTGCCTCAGCCACAGCGGAGCCGCTGACCTGGCTTGCGCCAAACCAGACAAATGGAGGCCGGTTCCGTCTAGGACGGAATCAACCTCCATATTCTCCACCTGCGGCTTCACGGGCCGCAGCAACCTCTCCTCCTCGGCCTCCTCGTCTTCAGACTCCGAAGAGTCGCCACTAGACGAGTCAACCGTGGAACCGTCCTGGCGGACGGCTCCCACACCTGACGGACCGGCCACCGCTACTGGACCACCCGGAGGTGGCCGCAGAGAAACAGAAACCCGTCTGGCCGAAGCCAGACGGGACTGCCAGGGGGCCGTACGAGACGGCCCCCTCGGTAACCAGTCCAGAATCCTGTCCGAGGACAGGATCCGTACCAGGCATGGGGAGAAACTGGCCCCCAACCTTTGGTAGCAGGGACGACACCAGCGTGGGCAGAACGCTATGCAGAAAAACCCTGCACAGCCGGACCAAACCACGCCGGCGGTGCCATCTCCGCCACCTCCAGCTGGGGACGTGGAGCACCCGCACCGGCCAAACCGGGCGCTCCACGATTTACTCTCGGACCACCTGACCCCGCGTCAGACCCAGCCAAGTCCTTCTGGCAAGGAACTTAACCATCATCTCAACGGACCACACTGCACAAACATTACACCTATGATCAATATTACACAGGGAACACCTAAAACAGACATGGTCCTTGAACACGACACGGACAAACTTATGGCATTCGTCACATGATGGCGGGGCTGGCTTGGCCTCTAACATAAGCACAAACCTACAATAAACAAGCGGAACGAGACCCGGATGGAAGGCAGACAATTAATTTTCAAATAATTTGACTCATAAATTAACTGTAACCCTCCCGCACCCCACCCCGCCACGTTACAACAACGATCGCATTGACTATGACGACAAGAACGAGGCGGGCATTAAACACACCCATAATAGATCCTCTAGGATGTGTAACGGCTCCAGGAATCATATCGCATAGCATTCGGGGTATATTTACTAATCAATATAAATTATACTCCTAACGAAAGCAGCACGATATGTGAAGAAAACAACAAAATGTATAACAAACTGCTGTATCACACGGTAAAACCGCAGACCACGCATCTACTCAAGAATTTTGAAACCACCGATCATTGCAAACCGATCGTGATCGCACGTAAACGTGATCATTCTAAAGTTTCCGGTACCATTTTTAGTACGCAGCACCCAGAACAAGATGCGCGAATTAATGAAAAAAATTTTCTTCACATAAACATCCGAGCGACCGGGTGTGACGTCACCCGCTCGGATCCTACGGAGAACGACGTCAGCCGATATTCGTGTTAGAAATACCGTAGCATAACACCTATTTTCATATCTGCCGATCGCCTGTTGGGGGTTAAAGAAGGCGATCGTCTGGCATATATCGTTGTTAGCACACGTCCCAGATTCTATGGGGTCAGAAATTGGAACATGCGACACAGCGAAATTTAGAGACCTAAGTCTTTTAACTATGGATAATAAAGAACGATACAACCTGGTTATCTTCGGTGGTATTCTCCATAGTATCCTTTAGTTAATCCTTTCACGAACACACAAACTATCACAGATTAAAGACTTAGATTTTCTTTCACAAGAAACACTAAAATCCTCAATGCAGAAAGCATGTATTGCTCTTGTTGCTATGCAAACAATTGAATCAACACTCTCACTGGGGCTACGGCAGATAATGTTATTAAAGTTTCATCTATTAATATGAGAGTTTAAATAGTTTGTACATACATCCAGTCCATCTTTAGGTACTTATGTTTTCATACTAGCCTCAAAACTTCCTGAGATTTTGTAATGTTAATGTAATTGGCAGGTATCTTCATAGAAAATGGCCATCTTAAGGTTCGGCAATTAATGTGTGAAAATAACAAATACATTCCATAAATTTGCGATAGCGTGATACACGTCTTAATCTCTTCAATCTGTACATATATAAATGATGTCGATAGCATTGTCACCGATAGAGATATCACCATCCAAATGCATGCACTCCTGTCTTCAGAGTGGCGTTATTATGGTTCTTGTCGGATGGGATTCAACCTATGACGTCATAGGTTTAATTAACTCGCAGAAAATTATGGCAACATAGCGTTTTTAACACCATTTTACTCGGATTTATATACAAATGTTGGGGGAAAGCTTTATACAGTAGCTTAAATGTGGGCTCTACAATAGAACTGCGTGTTTTATGCAAACGATGGCGACCCTTCATGTGTTCCCCTTTAACCAACCGTGTTTTCGAAAAATTAAGAACCAAGAAACAGGCATTTCAAAAATGGAGAAATTCTCATAGTAGCAGTGACTACAAAAATTATGCTAAAGCGAGAAACCAGGCTAAAAACGAATGTCGAATAGCTGAGAGATTTTGAACGTAAACTAGCAAATGAGGCAAAGTCAAATCCTAAAGGATTTTTCAAATATGCACAAAGCAAAATAAAAACTCGAAGCACAATTTGTGACCTCATGAAGTCTGATGGCACACTAATCACAACTGACGGGGAAAAGGCAGATGCATTAAACACATATTTTGCATCTGTCTTTACAGATGAAGATATCAGTCAGTTGCCTAGTTTCAACAGTAGACATTTCATTGCTCCATTACATCACATCGAGGTCACTCGTGACATGATAATTAAAAAAAATTGATAATCTAAAAACTATCAAGTCTGCAGGTCCTGATGGAATCTATCCCCGTGTTTTAAAGGAACTCAAACTTGAAATTGTCTGCCCATTATTACATCTTTACTCTAGTTCATTGAGAGAGGGTAAGCTACCTCAAATCTGGAAATTAGGTCATGTATCTCCACTTTTCAAAGAGAAACAAACATTTGGTTAATAACTATCGCCCTATAAGCCTTACCTCCATAATCTGTAAACTCATTGAGTCCATTATAAAAGACTCTATTGTAAGCCATCTTGAACAAAACGCCCTAATTGTACCAAGTCAACACGGATTTATTAAAGGGCGTTCTTGTGTCACACAGCTAACTGAAGTCTTAGATATATGGCCAAATGCAATCGAGCACAGCAGCTCTATCGATGCTCTATATCTAGACTTTGCTAAGGCATTTGACTCTGTACCACACAAACGACTTCTTCTTAAACTAGAAAAATATGGTATCCTACTAAAATGGATTGAAGATTTTCTTACTAACAGAGCCCAACGAGTTGTCATGAATGGATGCAAATCAGTTCAAACTCCTGTCATTAGCGGTGTGCCCCAAGGTAGTGTACTAGGACCACTTCTTTTCATCTGTTACATAAACGACCTTCCTGATGTAATTAAGTGCTCTACAATTAACTTGTTTGCTGACGATACAAAAATCTACAAAGAAATTAAATCATCAATTGATGCAATCGAACTACAAGATGACTTAAATAGCGTAACGAAATGGTCTTCTATCTGGCAAATCAAATTCAATTCTGACAAATGCTGTGCTATGCATCTAGGTACAGCTAATATTAAACATTCATACTTCATGAACTCTCTTGATACAAATATTAAGCTGGTAGAAACAACTGTCGTAAAGGATTTAGGTCTGAATGTAGACAACCAACTAAAATTTAGCCTCCATTGTCAAATCCAAGTATCAAAAGCTAATAAGATTTTAGGACTGATAAGAAGGTCTCTCACCCATTTAGACTCTTCAACTCTAGTAAGGCTGTACACTTAGCTAGTTAGACCTATACTTGAATACGGGAATGGTCCATGACTCACATGTTAAAAAAAGACAGTCTAACACTAGAAAATGTGCAGCGAAGAGCAACTAAAATGATACCCTCAATAAGAAATTATACTTATTTAGACCGGTTATAAAATATCTGAATCTACCATCTCTCTATTACTGTCGATCACGTGGGGATATGATTCAAACTTACAAATACATTCATGGCCTTTATCGTGTTCAGTGCCCATTCTTGGAGATAGACAAACAAAGCATCACTAAGAGCCGAACTAACAAACTAATTAGGCAGAACTTTTTTGCAAACCGAATTACGAATAGTTGGAATAGCTTACCAAATGAAGTAGTTAGTTCCGTAAGCCTAAATATCTTCAAAAATAAACTGGATTTATTTTGGTCAGATTTTTTGTATACACAAGAGCCAGTACACAATCATTTCTTTCCTTTATCGCGAAACAAATTATCTAAGCAATAAGCATAATGAAGTCACCATCTATCTACAGCCATTTTGCCTATAAGGGTAGTATATGATACGTATAACTATAAGTTTAAGTGTCTATGCCCTTGTGGTTACAAAAGGCATTGGTATCATCCGCAAACAATATTAGTGAGAGGTGATTACATGCTTTGGGTAGGTCATTCATGTATAATAAAAACGACAGAGGTCCAAGAATTGATTCTTATGGAATGCCACAGATTAATTTCCTGTCTCCCGACATGGCCCCACTGAATTTTACACATTGTCATTGTGTTCTGTTAGTTAAATAACTATATATCCAATTTAATGCAATGCCCCTAATTCCATAGTGGGCTAGTTTTTTAAAGTAATATTTCATGATCAATAGTATCGAATGCTTTGGAGAGGTCCAAGAATACACCTAGAGTGTGTTCATTTCTCTCAAGGGATGTGGTTATTTTTTCCAGCATATCCACACAAATAAAATCGAGTTACCAGTTTTCGTTATGGGGTAGGGTAAGTATGTAGACATCATATAATCAAACCTTGACGTTCTGATCACTGGAGCATGTAGCCATTCTTCTTCCATGGAAGTCATATGCGACATCATGAATTAAATCTTTATGATCTGCCGGAATTTGTTTGGCGGCATAAAACATTGCAGTCTTTGGAAGCAAACGATGGAATGTAAAAAAAGTATTCAAGCAGATTTGTTCTTTTTTCAGAAAGTCACAAGTTGTTATCTGTCACTGCATATATTAAACTATGATGGCAGATCTACCGTGTTACGAAAACTGGTTATATATTTTATTATTGTTCTTGTTGTTGTGTAAATTCCGTGTCTCATAGAGCTCAGATCATACTCCAGTTTCTTGTATCGTCCTGTGAGGTGTTTTAGAGGGTCATGTGATTTAGAGGGTACATACTTTTGACGTTCTTACACGCGTATCGCTTAGGCGATGTCAACAAATCATGTGTCATTAAATAGAAACAGTATTTTTACTTACTTAGGTTTACTTAGGTTGTTTCTGACCGCAGGCTTATGCCTCAATGGTCAGATCTTCCTTTTCATCATCATATTATGCTCTTTCTGTTCCGGTTTCAATAGGCGCTGTATAGTCATATTACTTATCATATACTACCTTGATAGGCCACTTAGCCTGTAGGTAGATAATACAGTAAATGCATTGCACCTTATAGGTTTCTAAAATAGGCAATGTTTACTGCAGAGCACCTGTTGTGCATAGGCTCTTGTATATACCAAAAGGTAGTCCATCCAATATATATCTAATTGGTTTTTAAAGCTATTTAAGCTTGGGGAATGTACAACAGTTTCAGGTAACCCATTCCAGTTGTTGGTGATACGAGTTGAAAATAAATGCTGTCTTATGGTTTTATTTGCCCGCTTTTTGGATAATTTCAAGCTATGACCACGGGTTTTGGCTTTGTTATCTAATTCAAGATACTGGCTTTGAATATTATAAATATTATGTAGATGTTTGTATGATTCAATCATATCCCCCCTTGCACGTCGATAGTATAATGATGGAAGCTTCAAATGTTTAAGTCTATCAGGATAGCTGCGAGATCTTAAATAAGGCACCATTTTTTTGCTCTTCTTTGTACAGATTCGAGGGTTTCACAATCTTTAATGAACATGGGGTACCATGCACCATTGCCACATTCCAGGATTGGCCTTACAAGCGAAGTATACAATTTTACTAACGTTGGTGCATCCAAATAGGTATAAGATCGTCTGATTAATCCTAAAATTGTGTTAGCCTTATTTGCCTGTGTCTTACAATGTTCACTAAATTTCAGCTGATTATCAATATTAATACTGAGATCCTTAGTGACAATATCTTCATTTAGTTTGACTTGTGTAGCCCCTTTGTTTGCATAATATGGATACTTCTTGTTATTTGATCCTAAATGCATTACACTACACTTTTCTGGATTTAAATGAATTTGCCATGTGAAACACCAATATTCTATATTGTTCAGATCATCTTGAAGTTTTGATGCATCTTTTATGGAGCGCATTTCTCTATGAAATTTTGTGTCCTCTGCAAACATGTGAATGGGTGGGTTTATATTTTCATGCAGGTCATTTACATAACAAATGAAAAGAAATGGGCCCAGAACACTACCCTGAGGGACCCCACTGAGAACTTGTGCTACTTTAGAGTGTGTACCATTTACTACCACTAGTTGTTTTCTATTACATAAGAACCTTCTTATCCAATTTAAGACCATTCCCTGAATACCATATTTCTCAAGTTTGAGTAGAAGTCGCTCATGTGGTACAGTGTCGAATGCCTTAGCCAAATATAAATAGAGAGCATCAATCAGCCCGTTATGATCTATAACATCTGTCCAAATATCTAAAATGGAAATGAGTTGTGTGACACATGAGCGTCCCCTAATAAATCCATGCTGGTCTTTAGTTATCAGATTGTTAGTTTCCAAATGGGTTACTAAATGGTCTTTTATTAGCGATTCCAGTATTTTACACACAACTGATGTCAGACTAATAGGATGATAATTGTTTGCGGAATGCCTATCACCTTTTTTAAATAAAGGTGATACATGAGCCAGTTTCCAAAGTGATGGTAAATTTCCCTGCTTCAACGAGTTTCTAAAGAGGTGAAGAAGGGGGTAGGCTATGAGGCTGTTTAGTTCTTTCAAAACACGTGGATATATCCCATCAGGGCCAGCAGATTTATTCGTATTGATACCTTCCAATTTTTAACACCTTGTCTTCTGTAATTAAGATCTCATTTAGAATTGTGGAATATTGTCTGTAGCTAACGCTGGGCAGATGGGACATATCCTCGTGCGTAAAACCTGAAGTAAAAAATGTATTTAAGACATCAGCCTTTTCAGAATCTGAATTTGTAAGGGTTCCATTTGGTTTCTTTAGGTCACATACATAATTTTTTGTTTTCAGTTTAGATTTAGCATAATGAAAGAAAGCTTTCGGGTTACATTTTGATTCGGTTGTTATTTTTTGTTCAAAATTTCACTTTGCTTTGCTGCATTCCTTTTTTGTATGATTTCTGATTTTTTGGTAATACAAATAGTCATTATTGTCACATGATTTTTCCATTTTTGAAAGGCAAGTCTCTTCTGTTTTAGAGTTTCAAAGACAGTTTTAGTTAGGTAAATTGATTTTTTTCTTGCATTAGTTTTAGATTTTGGAACAAATGTATCAGTTATCCTTTTAGTTTCATTCAATATTTCACACCAATCATGCTCAATGTCACCAGATAATTTAGATGTCCAGTCAATATTTGCAGTATCTGCACGCATACCATCATAATCACCTCTATTGAAAATGTAGTGAGGGTTTTGCAAGATGGTATTTATATGACAATTGAAAGTAAAGCTTATGCTTGCATGGTGGCTCTTTCCTATAGGTACATTTATGACTATCATATTCTCCTCATTTGATATTAATAGATATAATGTTTTTGCTGTTTGATTGCCTCTAAAGTGAGTTGGCTCTTTTACATGCTGATGCCAGTATAAATCTTTAATTGATTCAAGAAAACTTGATGCAGTGCAAAGCTGAATATTTGATGATTCAATGGTCCAGTCAATTTGACTATAATTGACTATAATTGAAGTCACCCATTATTAGAAGATGGTTAGATTTTAAGTCAGCTACATTTCTTAATAAGTCTATTAAACAGGAATGGTTTTCATGTTTACAGTTGGGCGACCTATATACACATCCAATAATAAGACAGTCTTTGTTCTCCAACTTAATTTGACACCATTTAGACTCGGCAAACTTATCATCCCCAAGTATATGAATAGGGCTAGCTTTTAAAACCTATATATATATATATATATATATATATATATATATATATATATATATATATATATATATATATATATATATATATATATATATATATATATATAAAGCTACCCCCTACGAGATGTACTGGTGATTTCATTAATGTTTGTAAATAAGTCATACTGTTCTAGTGCAAGTATCTTGAGGGTTTATAGAAACATTTTTTGGTAAGATCTCTGTAACCCCTATTATGTCCAGATTTTGTTCAGTAACAATGGCGCTGAACTCTGCACGCTTGTTTAATAAGCTCTCAGTATTAGTATAGAAACCTTTAAGTGAATCTTTAGTTGTCGATGAAATCGATTTATGTATTTTACTACCTTGTATAGACATGAATTTGTTTTATGTGTTTTGCATTGTTTTTAAATTTTTTTTTCATAACTTACATCATTGTTAACATGATTATTTAGAATATCAATGTTTTTATCATTTACAATAATGGTTTCACTGGTTCCATTGACAAGAATGTTGTCAGTGTGCAACTGATGTTTATCACAGTCATTTATAGCTCTAACCGTATGATACAAGCATCCATTACCTTTCTGATTTACTTGAGTCTCTATTACTAATGGATTGAATTTGTTTGATATGGATATTGTGTGAGCTTTAGGATATGATAAGGAGTTTACTGGCTGCCTTGGCTCCTCCAAACATGTCCCTACTAAAAAATCTTGAGAATCAGTTGTGGCGGTTATTGCTATATCCATATGAGCAGAGAGATAATTGGTGATATTCTCTGACAAAAGCCTAGTACCTTGCTTGTTGGGATGTACGTGGTCCCAGAAGAGTTCTCTATATATATATCACCTTCTGGACTGGAAAAGAGTTGGGAATTATCAATAAAAGTTACATTTAACCAAAAAACCAACGAATTTAACATACTGTTAAACTCTGTTACGAAACAGTTTGCATGCCTGTGTGTATGGCGTGGTAGTAGTGATCACACAAAGATCTTAGTGGACGGTAACAGTGATATGATCTTATGAATAAGTTCATCATAGTCTTTGATCATACTGCTGCAACTACGCTTACCAATGTCATTTGAGCCTACATGTACTACCACAGCATCAAACTCGGTGTACATTAGTTGGTCTAGCTGGTCAATGATATCATTAATTCTAGCTCCACTAAATGATCTGATAGTGTAGGTGACATGTTCTGAAGACATGTACCTTCTGCTAAGTTTACGCAGTGTAGAGCTTCCTACTACAAGTATGTGCCTATGCTCTTTGCTACTATCTAATGATATGCGTGGATTTTGATGTTGGAATGGTTGTCTAGTACCACTAGGATGATTATATGTAGTAGTAATTTCTCTTCTGGATTGCTGATGGTATGGGATATCACTCACTACCTTGTTATATGGCCTGGAATCTTCAGGTGTTGCTCTAATCCCATGATGTAGCGGTGATGATTGACGAGAAGGAAATCTGTTTTCTCTAGCTTTTGAAAGCTTTGAGAAATAAGGCTTAGCTGAATGTGGATGAGACTGTTCCAGTCTAGCCATATTGTTCGTAAGAAAATGGACCTGCTTGGAATTGTTATGAGTGTGTCTATCTGTGTCAATTTTTGATGTACATGTCTGTAAAATTTAACCATGATTTGTAGGCGCTTGTTTTTCTTTTCTATTCATGATTCGTTGGTCTAGTTGATCGGGTTGCTGTTGGAAATTTGATTTCTTTTGTTGTAAGTGGCATATGTTGAGGCCTGACTAGCTTGTTTAAGTGATTTGTGTGGAATTGTATTCTCTGGGGAAAACATGTCCAAGCCTTTTTTGATAGATGTGTTTGACTCATCATCTGAATCAGAGTCAGTGTCTGTTATATCAAATTTTTGTTGTGTAACCTATCAATTTTCTTCTGCATTGTATTTTGGTTTGCCTTGATTTCTTCGATATCTTGCAGGACATATAATAATGAATCAGTTGAACTGTTGTCACTCTGACCTGAATTTCTAATACTAAGAGCTGAATGTAATTTACTAGTGTTTTTGATGTTAGATTCTTCGATATTCTTAGCACTTGCATCGTCACCATTTAGCTTATTGATAACATTGTATTCACAGTCATAATTTTGGACATGCCAAGCAAGAAATTCCGAGATCTGGTCTGAGAGAGGAGTACAAGACTCACATGTGAACATCATTTTTGTTGCCGTGAGAGTACTAAGCATATACACTGGTAGATGTGTACATATATAGTTCGACCATGATTTACATTTACCACATTTGATCATGTATAAATTATCAGGAGCTCCACATGCACACTTGCAGTCAATCGGCATGTTTGCTATACTAGTGTCATTTTCCCCAGCCTGACTTGCGCTGACGGGAATATATGGATCATTTACAGTTATGTCAGTTACTATATCATAGTGATTTATATTTCCAGGTGTATCAGGGCCATTTTCAGTTTGATCAGTATATGTGCTGGAAGTGCTGATAGCATGAGAGATGGTATTTACCTCCTCTGTTATGTCAGCATTTACAGCTACAGTGATGGTTTCTGTTGCGGGAGTGTTTACTTGATCCGGAACAGGCGTGGAGTTTGTAGAACACGGTGTGATGGTGTTAGGCCTGTATTTTGGAAATCTTATGTAAAAGCAATCATCACAAAGCATGTCATCATAGTGGTGGTTTATTACTGAGGGATGTGATCTATTACAATCATGACAACCCATTTTTATCTAGTTTACTTATGAACAGGTTTATCCATATTTACAATAATGCACATACAAATTTATCTATATCTATCCTTAATCAGTGATGTAGACAGTTTTGTTACTTGTAGACCTACAATTCTGGCTCACGGAAACTAAGTTTACATTAACTGATAAGAATAATAATTATGATTTTATTAACAAGATACTTTTAGTGCACAATTTATTTTTTTAAATGTATATCAGGTATTACAATTACATATTCGGTGTTTGCTTTATTTTGCGAAATGGCACTTTCGCTTGTTATTGCCATTGCTATGGGCAACAGCCTAATCAAAATACACCAACTACTACTTGTTCTAATGATCAGTCTTTGCTAGAACACATATAACTATATCTTTCATGATCTAGCAAGAGAAATAAACAATAATAACATGAAAGAATTGCAGAGAATTTATGTTTTAGACGAAAAAATATATATTATCTAGCATTTCAAAAACGATGTTAAAGCTGACGTATAATCAACAAACGTAGTGATAATGGGATATAATTGTGAATAGTTAGATAACATTCATATTCTAAGGTCGGAATGAATATAAATAAGCAAATAAAATTTACTTGAATTGAATTGAATTGAATATACTAATGGTTGGTCTCTCCAGTATCTATCTAGACGGGCCTTGAATGCATTCATAGACGGAGCTTCAACAACAAATTTAGGTAGCTTATTCCAGATTTTTGGGACTCAAACTGGAAAACAGTTTCTACAAATGTTTAGTTTTGCCCTCGTCTGAAAGATTTTCTTGTCATGTCCCCTGACATCCTCTCTCTCTGCACTACCTCTTCTCTAAGTGTTAATATAGATCCTACATCTTCGCCATATACACCATGCAGCAGTTTGTACGCCTCGATCATATCACCGCAGACTCTGTGGAATGCCAAGGTTGGCTGACATAACTGAATCTTTGAATTGTCATGGAAGTTGTGATGGCAGCCACCAACAGGTCTCACACTTGTCATTGTTGACGTTTCTTCATGAAGTCAGCCATCTTGAACATGAGGGAAACCCCATACTATGTCATCACCATGCGCACAATCTGATTGGACCAGGTCACCATTCCCAACAGCTGACTGGTTCCCTGTCCTCCCGTGCACCGCTATCTCTGCCTGGTTTCATGGTATGCCAACGTTAGTGGTTGAGATTTCATTTATTGCCAATAATTGCAAGAACTGTGACATCTTAAAGCTTGTGGGACAATTAACGCCAAGTTCTTTGAATCTGTTGCATAGACAACTCACAGTCCAATTAATTGGTGCCTCATCATTCCATGATGTACTATTTTGTACTCCAGATCGAACACCATTCTGAGTGTGCTCTGGATATTTGCGAGGGCAACCTCGTCTTAATGGCAGAGCTGTTGTTATCCACACACTTCTTATGTCTAAATTATGGTATATGCTAACTGTCCAGTCAATGCCAGATTGGGCATTTAGAGATATTAAGAAGGCATGTGTTGATTTTTTATTGAAAGGTGCCCACTTGGTAAAATATAACAATGTTGTTGGTGAGAAATGTAAAGGTGGGTTGAACATACCAGATATTCATATAAAAATGAAATCATTCAAATTACGAATGCTAAACAAAGTGTTTGGCGCCAATAACAATGTTGTTTGGATAAATATTTAAAAATATTTTCTTGATCAGTATCAGAATTTGCCCATGTCTACTAGGCTACTGTTTATGCCACTCCCTATGCAGAATTATTGTTATATGCCAAAGTGTTATCAAGAGCTTGTATTTTCATGGAAGGAATTATTGAATTATGGAAATATTACTATTGAATCATGGAATCATGTTGTTAGACAACCATTGTTCTATAATAAAAACATATGCTTTTGTGATAAGACTATCAATAGTAAGGTGTTTCAGAAAGCTGGAATTACTCTAATAAAGGACATAATATATGAATATGTGCCAGGTTTTATGCCATTCGTCGCAATGTGGGACATGATTGAATCATTTTGTGAGAGCGACGATAAAGTAGCAATGAAGAAAATATTTAATTGCATAAAGCAGGCAATTCCTCAATACTGGAAAAATATAATATGTAGGGAAAATCCTCTTACTGATGATGAGTCAATTGATTTGTTTATTGATGGAGATGCTTATACACTGGGTTCGTTAAAATCTGGCATATTTTATAATATATTTCGGAAGAGACTTTATCAAAGTCCAACAGCGGAAGAATACTGGTCAAAGGAGATGCCTAATCTTGAGTTAAATAAGATATGGTCAGTGGTGCATTTGAATATAAAACCTCCAGAACTAATTGACCTAGACTTTCGAATAATGCACAATGCAATTTTTACAAAGGAGAAATTAATGCGTATTGGTAAAACCAAGGATAATCTATGCCCAGTGTGTAATGTGCAAATTGAAACTTTACATCACTTGTTTTTGCAATGTTCTATGCTTCATGATCTTACATCCTTTATACTTAATCAAGTTGATATACTGTGTCAACGAGCAAACCAAGAACAATTGTTAATGATTGATGAGATGAATGTTATTTTAACGGGAACATATCACTCAATATCTACAGTCAATACACTGTTTTTTAATATCTTTGTAAGTATGGCACGATATTGTATTTTCAAGCGCAGACAGATAGCTTTGATGAAAGATAGAGTATTCCCTATAGCTCCATACTTCAGAAAAATATGTCATTCGATGCTTAAGAACATTGTCTGGTACAACTTTCATCATAGTAATGTAGCATCCAATGACAAATTACAAAATCTAAACCCACTAATTAAAATAACTGATGATCAAATTGTGCTAGAATTTTGATATTTGCTAACCTTTTAGCTATCTCACCAAATGGGATTATTTTATTCACACTGGCAACATTTATTATATTTTTTTTAACATTTACGATTTTAGTAGAAGATTCATATTAATAATTGTTACAATTTAGAATATAGTTGTATAAATATGTTTTAATATATCATGGAATTTTAAATAAAGATAGGGCAATGATGATTGAAAGCCATTGATTGAAGCCTAAATAATCTTGAGACATATTATAGCTTAAAGCAATTTATAATATTTTATGATGCATTGTGGTGGATCGTGTGTCTGATTTTGTGCCTAACCGATTGATAAACTAGGGATTTTTATGGGTTTTTGATTCCATGTCTGATTGAGAAATATTAATTTCTCAGTCAGGCATGGAATAAAAAATTCATAAAAATTTTTGCATGATAGATTTTTTGGTTAATTGTTTGAGTCATTGTCTCAAGAATTATTTTGGTTTTATTTTTTGGGTGTTTTGACTGGGTGGTCGGTTGGAAGATGAATGACTGTTCGATAGATGCATGAATATGCATAGATGACTGAATGACTGGTTTAATGGATGGCTAGATGATGCTAGTGGGTAGTTTTTTTGGTGGCGTATATGAATGCTAGTAGTTTTTTGTTTGAGTTTTTATTGACTGTTTGACTGTTTTTTGGTGTTTTTTAATGTTTGAAAATTTGGAATGTTTGAATGTTGGATTTTTTGTTTGACCAAGTGATGAACGAGTGAATAATTGCCTAAATGAGAGTGTTAGAGATTGTGTGTATGTGTGAGTGAGTGAGTGAGTGTATGAATGATTGATTGAGTGAGTGAGTGAGTGAGTGAGTGAGTGAATGAGTGTGTGATCTAGTGAATGTGTGAGTGAGTGAGTTTTTGAGCAAGCAAGCGATGCTGACTTCTCCTCTGTTTTCAGTTTAAGGATCAATTGAGGAGAGGAGGGATGCCTAGAAAGGTTCTTTGTAATGTTTTTTGTAGAGATTCTGATGGGTACTGAAGATTTTATGGCTTTGAAATAGCTTTCATTCGGAGCCAAAAAATAAGGCACTGCGTTCAGGTTGCAGTCCAGTTCTCTGGGCGTGGGTTCGAATCCCACTCCTGACAAATTCGTCTCTGAATGTGGAGATCATGGTTGACTAGTTGAGAGTCATGGGTTCGAATCCCGATGTTGCTGCTAAAACTCACTCCTTTAAAATTCTCTGAATCCTCTGCCATTGTGCTCGATGCCAAACCCCAGCAATGGTTGGTGGAGTTTGGGCACTGCTATATTGGGCAGTTGCAAGCTTTGATCTTATTGTTATTGGATAAGAATTGCTAGTCTTTGATTCAAGAATTCTACTTTCAAAATGTTTGATTTACTGTCAGGATGCTCGAGCGGTCTAAGGCGCTGCATTCAGGTCACAGTCCAGTTCTCTGGGCATGGGTTCGAATCCCACTCCTGACAAATTCGTGTCTGAATGTGGAGATCGTGGTTGACTAGTTGATAGTCATGGGTTCGAATCCCGATGTTGCTGCTAAAACTCACTCCTTTAAAATTCTCTGGTTCCTCTGCCATTGTGCTCGATGCCAAACCCCAGCAATGGTTGTTGAAGTTTGGGCACTGCTATACTGTGCAGTTGAATCGTATTCAAGCTTTGATCTTATTTTTATTGGATAAGAATTGCTAGTCTTTGATTCAAGAACTCTACTTTCTAAAATGTTAATTTACTGTCAGGATGGCAGAGCGGTCTAAGGTGCTGCGTTCAGGTCGCAGTCCAGTTCTCTAGGCGTGGGTTCGAATCGCACTCCTGACAAATTCGTCTCTAAATGTGGAATGAAAGATGTGAATTCTTGAAATTTGTAAACAATGGTATGGCTGATTTGAATAATATCTTGCTAGGGGGTGATTTTAACATTGCTATGACTGCATGTGATAGGAAGCCAGCAGTTAATTTTATCCATGACCGTTCACAAGCCATTTTAAATGATCTTGTTGTTAGTAACCATTTAACTGACATTTGGCGTGATAGGTATCCATTCAAACGTGTTTATTCAAGGAGAGCTATTGTTCAGGGTAACTCGCTTCAAAGCAGGAGTGATTATTTTTTAATCAGTAATAACATTGCGCCAAATGTCCTGTTTACTGGTTACAAACTTTCAGGGTTTAGTGACCATTCTTTTGTTGAATTGGTGATTGATTTTAATTCGGAAGAAAGGGGTCCTGGAATGTGGGTCTTGAACAACAGTTTACTAACTGATGAATTGTATAAAGAAGGAATAAGACAGTTAATTCGGGAAAAAATGGCATGCCCTTTGTATGAGCAATGTTTTACTGTATGGTATGATAACCTGAAGTATTTTATTAAGAAATATTCTCAGCTATTTGCTAGAAAGCAAGCAACAAATAAAAGGCAGCACATGAAATCATTACAAATTGAACTACAACAGGAATTAAATAAGAATACACCTAATGTTGATCAGCTTGCTAGATTAGAGGGAGAGTTGGAAAACCTTGAAAATGAGGTGGCCAAAGGGGCAATTTTGCGTTCAAAGGCACAATGGTCTATTGAAGGTGAGCGAAGCACTGGTTATTTTCTTGGGTTAGAAAAACAGAGACAAGAAAATAATGCAATTAAATGTTTGTATGGTGGGGATGGGGCCATTTTACTGGATTGTTTTGGAATATTAACTAGAATACATGAATATTATGACAATCTTTATAGTCATAGAGATGTTGATAACAATGCTATTCAAAATATTTTATCAAATGTTGATGTTAAAATTTCAGATGAAGATAAAGACAGTTGTGATTATGACATCACAGCTGATGAAATAACTAGCGCATTATTTTCAATGAAAAATGGAAAATCGCCTGGTAAAGATGGAATTACATCTGAATTTTATAAATGTTTTTATGATATTTTTCAGCCAATTTTTACTAAATTGTTTAAGGAAGTAGAACAAGATGAAATCATGTCACAAAGTATGAGAAGGGGGATAATTACATTGGCATACAAACGGAAGGGAGATAAGCGTGAGATTGCCAACTATAGGCCAATTTCTCTTTTGGGGGTGGATTATAAAATATTAGCAAAGATTATGGCTAACAGATTGAAACAGACATTGCCAAGTATTATTAATGAAAACCAGTCATGTTGTGTACTGGGAAGAGATATTTCTAATAATGTATCCAATATTCGAGATGTTATGGAGTATGTTGAATATACTCAATCACAGGGTTTTTTATTAAAAGTTGACCAGGAAAAAGCATTCGATCAAGTGTCTCATAAGTATTTATTTGATGTATTAAAACATTTTGGATTTGGCGATTGCTTTGTTAAATGGCTTAAAATTATGTATACAGATATTTCAAGTGCTGTTAAGAATAATGGCCACTTAACTTCATATTTTAATATTACCAGGTCTGTCCGTCAAGGATGTCCAATTTCAGCTTTATTATACATTTTAGCTGCAGAACCATTGGCTAGGTCTTTTATGAAAGCCAATGAAGCAAGTCATATTAAAGGTATTGAAATTGTTGGGTCATCAGTGGAATCATTAATATACCAGCACGCTGATGACACAACAATCACAGTTACTGAGGAAGCTGCTATAGAGAAGTCATTAGAATTGTTTTCTATTTATTCTGCTGCTTCTGGAGGCAAAATCAATTATAACAAGACAGAATTGTTAGCCCTTGGTGCAGCACAGATAGGTCCCACCTTGGCTAGAAAGATCAAGGTACAGAGTGAAAATATTGTGGTACTTGGTGTTTGCTTAGGGAAAAATAAATTAATATGTGAGCATAGTAACTGGGACTCAAAGGTTAAAGATATTAAACGTTTGTTGAACATGTGGAAACTAAGAAAAACAACAATTAAGGGGAGAGCAATAGTCATTCAAGCATTATTAATGTCTAAACTATGGTATATGCTAAATGTGCAACCAATGCCTCAGTGGGCCATCGATGGTATTAAAACAGCCTGCATAGATTTTTTATGGCGTGGTGCACATTTGGTTAAATATCATACCATTATTGGTCAACCTAGCCAAGGTGGGCTTAACCTGCCCGACATTACCATGAAGAAATGGGCATTTAGAATGAAAATGATTAACAGATATTTTGAAAATGACAGCAAATTGCCCTGGGTGGCAGTTTTTAATTATTTTTTGAACCAGTATAAACAGTTGAATCTTTCACATAGCTTTCTGTTCATGAAATTACCAATATCTGCTTTTAATTATATGCCTGTTTTCTTCCAAGAAATGATTTTGTCTTGGTATGAATGTTTAAAATCAGCTACTATTGAGATAAGTCACTGGAACATAATAATAAGTCAGCCCTTGTTTCATAACCCTAGGATACTAATTGCTGAGAAATCCTTATCTTGCGATTTCTTTGAAGCGTGTAATGTGTCAAAAATAAGTGATATAATTTATGAATTTATTCCTGGATTTTTGCCTACAGCAGTTGTAATTGAGCTGATACAATCATTTGAAGAGGATCATGATGAAATTAAAATTGAAAAAGTACATCAAATTTTATTGCAAGCCATTCCACAAGAGTGGATTACTGTGATAAACACTGGAAATATTAAATCGGAGCTTCAAAATTCTACAGAATTATCCATTGGCTTGAATTCATATACACTGGGAAGGCAAAAATCTAGGTTATTTTATGGACTTTTCAGAGATAAGGCTGCGCTACCACCAACATCGTATACTTTTTGGGTACAGGTGTTTCCTACTATTGACATTTCCAAGCTCTGGCATGTGAATGGAAATATAAAACCACCAGACTTAACTGAACTTGATTTTCGGATTTTGCATAACAGTATATTCACAATGGAAAAGTTGTATAAAATTGGAAAGGTTGAGACACCATTGTGTCCAGTGTGTAAAGCACAAAACGAGTCATTAATTCACTTGTTTTTAGACTGTACTGAGTTACATGATTTTAAAGTTTTAATTCTTGATTTATTTGAAATTTTATCAAAGAATCTGTCACAAGATCAATTAGGCTACCTTAATTTTGATGGCCTTATTTTGTGTGGGCTGCATAAACAGTTTTCAAATATGAATTTCCACTTCACAAATTTGTTATTCAGTATTGTTAGATTTTGTATTTTTACTCGTAGGCAAGTAGCTGTACAGCACAACAAAGTAATTCCATTGGTTGCATATTTTAAAAAGAGATATTGCGGCTATTCTAGATGCTATTTTCCATTACCATATTGAGAAAGGTAATGAGAATGTTGTTAATCAACTTTTAAATAATAATGACATGGTACGTGTTCAAGGTAAAGATGTGCAGGTTTTATTGTGAAACAAAATAAAATGTAAACAATTACTGAATTTCATATTGCCATTTTAATTGATTAGTTATTGAGTCGTTTGTACTTTTTGTTTCATTTTAAATTATCAATTTGACCTATGTCAAGGAAAAATCCACTTTAAACTGTATGTGCAATATGATAGTGAATTAATTATCAAGGGGGGTAACCCTTCAACAAAATTTTATTTTTGTCAAATTCATCTAGTCATACATAGTCTTATTTTATTTTTCTTAATCAGTCTTTATTAAAGTTAATGCTTTGATGCAGGTCCTCTGATTAAATAATTTTAATTACGTATGCCTATATTAAAATTAAATTATGTATGTATTTTTAAATAAATATCATTAGTCTTAATTAATGGCAATGCTAGAGGAGAGCTATTATGCCGGATCCATCATAATCGTCTTTAAATCAGTTAATAAAAGATTTGTGATTTGCATAGGGGTGTGTGTGTGTGTGTGTGTGTGTGTGTGTGTGTGTGTGTGCGCGCACGTGCTATGTTGTTTTTAAGTGAATGTATATTCATCACATGTGTGCGTGGATGTGTGTATGTATGCAAGTGGAGATGAGGATATGTGTAAATACATGGATGAAGTGGTGGGTGAGTACCTGCATGGTGTATGAAGGTATTAATTGGATGAACAATTTTTTTGTGATTAACTGTACTAGATTGACACTTATGGTAGAGTCAATCTACATTGACGGTGGATGAATCTATTGACTGCCTATTGTTACTCTGGTGTGTGGATTAGGAGTAAATTAGTGAATGATTGAAACAATTCCATGTGTGTATGTATGTCAAGTGTTTGTTGATATTATATGAACGGGAGAGGTTGATGTGTATGTGAGAAAGGATTACCAATGACGTGGTTATTTTTTAACTGCTGACAAATACGTGGCTGAATGGATGTTTGAAAGTTTTGCATATCAAGCTTGAAAGTTGTTGTTAGAATGCCCTAGGAAGTCCTCATTTTCGAATTTTGGAGGATATCCTATTATGGGCATTATTGGGTACATGGATTATATAGCTATGGCAGTCCTCTCCTTAACTTTTCGGGAGGAGAGGGCTAAGCCTACAGACGATTGTGATTGAGATGGTTACATGTGCATGTATATATTAATAGCCTTCCAATGAGCCAAAAAAAAAAAAGAAAAAAAAAAAAAATATGGCGCTGCGTTCAGGTCGCAGTCCAGTTCTCTGGGCGTGGGTTCGAATCCCACTCCTGACAAATTCGTGTCTGAATGTGGAGATCGTGGTTGACTAGTTGATAGTCATGGGTTCGAATCCCGATGTTGCTGCTAAAACTCTCTCCTTTAAAATTCTCTGGTTCCTCTGCCATTGTGCTCGATGCCAAACCCCAGCAATGGTTGGTGAAGTTTGGGCACTGCTATACTGTGCAGTTGAATCGTATTCAAGCTTTGATCTTATTTTTTTTGGATAAGAATTGCTAGACTTTGATTCAAGAATTCTACTTTCAAAAATGTTGATTTACTGTCACGATGGCCGAGCGGTCTAAGGCACTGCGTTCAGGTCGCAGTCCAGTTCTCTGGGCGTGCGTTCGAATCCCACTCCTGACAAATTCGTGTCTGAATGTGGAGATCGTGGTTGACTAGTTGATCGTCATGGGTTCGAATCCAGATGTTGCTGCTAAAACTCACTCCTTTAAAATTCTCTGGTTCCTCTGCCATTGTGCTCGTGGGATTCAGTCTTTGGTTGTCATACTGTGTAGACGTGTTTACTCAGTGCTCATATCCAAGCCCAGAATTTCAGTTGTATAATCTAAGTGTTATACAGTGTTAGTGCGTTAGTGATTGTTTTTTATATAGCTTCTTTAATAACTTTTGGATATCAATCTGTTCTGCTCTCCCTGGCCAAGATGGCTACGGGAGGGGTAGTAAACCCTCCTAATGAGGGTAGAGTGAGTAACAACTCACGGAATTATAAGAAAGAGGCAACTGTTGAGATAATTGTTAATGACAATTTACGTGTAAAGCCAGATGTAATATTAAAAAATGTTTGTGAAATTTGTGGTGTTGATTCTATCTATGCTATTGTGAAGAAGAGAATGGATGCTTATGAGATAACAATGTGTGATAAGGATAAAGCGTTTCAACTGTCGGATGGATTAACTATTGAAGGTGAGCACTTTGACTGTAAGATGCTAATTAATGAAAACATTGTGGTTTCCTTTATGTATCTGCCAGCTTATATCACTGATGATGAGATTAGGGAGAAGCTTGAAAATTATGGTGTTATACTCAAATCTGCTATTACAAGAAAGTGCTATAAGAATACTGATATTGCAGATGGCACACGCTTCGTAACATGCAAATTTCCTAGCGAAATAAAATCATTGCCGTACAGTGTAAAATTTAATACAGTTGATGGCCAGCAATATTTCCGTGTTATTCACAATGAACAACAAAAGGTTTGCTCAAACTGTCTCTCTCCTAATCATTTAATCCGTGAGTGTCCAAGTTTTGCCTGCTGGAAGTGTAAATTACCTGGACACCGTGCTAGATTTTGCACTCAGCTATGCGAGATGTGTGGAAGATTTGCACGGGAATGTAGTTGTAAAACTGATTTTAATCCTTTGAACTTAAACAAGTTATCTGATTATGAGATTGGTCCCAGCAGAAAAACTATTAACTCTGATAGACGTGAACTAAAGCGAAAATTGAGACCCGGTAATAATGAATTAGATGAACACGATTTTCCTACTCTGAGTCCACCCAGGCGAGATAACAAAATTGCCAGAGAGGAAAGGAATGCAGGGATTGTAAATGAGGAGGAAGGGTATCTGGAGTCGGTGATTGATATGTGTGATAATAATGATGTTAATGTTTCAACTTCGGACACACAAGTTAAAGTTAATGATGATGAGGGGCATCTGGAGTCGGTGAATGATATGTGTGATAATAATGATGTTAATGTTTCAACTTCAGACACACAAGTTAAAGTTAATGATGATGATTGTGCTGATCAGTTCATTGTTAACAAATCAATTGAGGCGGATAGTGATGGGATGGACTGGTTTGAACCGACTGATGAGTATATACACCCTTCAGGCGTTGTTAAAGCCAACCCAAGCCAGCCACTACTTGACATGGATCATTTTAACTCTAGTGAAATTACAAATGGTGAAGTGGTTAAAGCTTCTGATTCCCAACCCATAGACCTAGGTTCAATTCCAAGTAATACCATAACAGAACAAAATAATACAAGTAGTTTAGTGGATAGTGAAAACATAGTTGGAAATAACTCATGTGATAATAGCTGTTCAGAAATAGGTGAGTCGTCTACAAACAATGATATCAAGCAGGTTGACTACAGCAGTTCACCAAGCACTGACATGAACACTGCTCAAATTGACACTGAAAAACACAAGCCATTGAGTCTAGATGGAAAATTCAGATTCAAGTATACCAAGCCACCAATCCTAAAGAAAAATAGAAACAAACAAAGTCCAGTGCGTGATAAAACATAATGTATTGTACACTGATCCGGCTGTCTTTTCCTCTTTTTGTTATTTTAGCTATGCTTAGAATTGCCTCATATAATGTAAATGGAATGAGAAATGTAAGCAATTTTGAAAGGCTTGTGGGTTTAATGAATGACAATCACTATGACATCATGCTCATTCAAGAAACTTTTTGGAATAATGAATGGACTGAATTATTAAAGCGAAAGTTCATTGGTGAAATATATTACAGCAATGCCTCGAATGACAGAAGAGGTGTGGCTGCCCTAATTAAGAATAATCTTAAAGATGCTGTTTCCTTTGTTGACAAAGATGATGATGGTCGTTTTATGCACATCAAATGTAATATTAATGATAAGTTATTAAATATTTTTAACATTTATGCCCCTAATATTGCAAGTGAAAGGTATAATTTTTTTAACTATGTTAATAACAAAATTGGTTTAATAGAACATATTATTATTGCTGGTGACTTTAATGTTACATTGTCTGCTATAGATAAATACCCTACAAATAATTACATACCAGATAAGTCACGTGCATTTCTAAAGCAGTGTATGGCAAACAAAAGGCTTGAAGATATTTGGAGGTGGTGCTATCCCATGCGCAAGCAATATTCCCGAAGGGGCTTAGCAGATGGTATGTTAACACAAAGTCGGATTGATTACTTTCTGCTAAGCACCTCTCTTAAGCCTTTTGTTACATACATTGGTTATTCTCAAACAAGTAAAAGTGACCACTCTATTGTTAATTTACTTCTGGATTTTAATTGTCAGGAAAAAGGCCCAGGTTCATGGGTTTTGAATAACTCTGTTCTAATAGATGAGGACTATCAAAATGGAATTGCAAATTTAATAGAAGAACAGAGAAATTCTGATTTATATTCTACATCCTTTTTGATATGGTGGGGCAATTTAAAATATGCAATAAAGTCCTACTCACAGAGATATTGTCGACAGAAAAGTTATCAAAAACGTGAAAAGATGACAAAGGTACAATTTCAGCTTGAAAAAGAGCTAAGTAAAAATTATGTCAATGCAGAATATATTGCCCAATTAGAGTATGATTTAAAGACCATCGAGGAAAATGTATGCAGGAGAGCTATATTGCGTTCTAAGGCTCAGTGGTCCTTGGAAGGCGAAAGATCCACCCATTTTTTTTCTAGGATTAGAGAGGCATCGGCAAACAGGCAATACGATTAATACCTTATATAATGAGAATGGTGAAATTTTGACAGATACTTTTTCTATATTAAATAGAGTACAAGAATATTATACAGAGTTGTATGCTCATAAGGGTACTGATGAAAATGAACGTCATAAAATATTATCTACTATTTCCAATGATGTCCCTGAATCTGATCAACATGAGTGTGATAGTAATGTAACTACAGCTGAAATAAAAACATCACTCTTCAGTATGAAAAGGAACAAGAGCCCTGGCAGAGATGGAATAACCACTGCATTTTACCGATGCTTTTATCACATTTTTGAGCCTTTGTTCTTAAAACTTATTAATGAAATAGAAAAAGAAGGAACACTAAGTAGAACTATGAAAAATGGCATGATTACTTTAATATATAAAAAGGGAGATAAGCAGGAAATTACAAATTGGCGCCCAATAACATTATTAAATGTAGACTACAAAGTTTTTGCTAAGGTAATGGCTAATCGCTTGAAGCATGTCCTGCCTAAAATTATTAACCAAAACCAAACATGCTGTGTGCCGGGTAGAGACATTTCAGACAATGTAGCCAACATAAGAGACATAATTGAATATGCCAATTACACAGGCATAGAAGGTTACCTTCTTAAGATTGACCAACAAAAAGCATTTGATATGGTTGCCCATGAATATCTTTTTGAAATACTCAGCAGGTTTGGTTTTGGTGACCGGTTCCAAAAATGGATTAAAATAATGTATACAGAAATTTATAGTGCAGTAAAAAACAATGGACACCTGACTCAATTCTTTCCTATTAATAGAAGTGTCAGACAAGGTTGCCCTATCTCTGCCATGCTTTATGTGATATCAGCTGAACCCTTAGCCAGACTAGTTCATGCATCTACTAACATAATTGGAATAGAAATTGGAGACAGCCACCACAAATCTCTTTTGTATCAGCATGCAGATGACACTACTATCACAGTAAGTGATTCTGCATCATTACATAATGCTCTTGAAATTATGGAACAGTACAGTAGATCAAGTGGTGGCATGATAAATTATACTAAATCTGAGGTAATGGCTTTGGGTTCAGCTTCTGTACCGAGTGAAATAAAAAACAAGATTAATGTTAAAGATGACTCTATAGAAATATTAGGGGTGTGTCTTGGGAGAAACAAGACATTTTGTAATGAAAGGAACTGGGCAAAAAAAGTGAAAAATATAAAAATGTTGTTAGGATTTTGGAAAAATAGAGATATTAATATAAAAGGACGTGCAGAAGTAATTAATTCTCTATTAATGTCAAAACTTTGGTACATGCTTAATGTTCAACCCATTCCTGAATGGGCTATCACTGAAATTACTAAAGCCTGCATCGATTTTCTGTGGAAAGGTGCACACCTTGTTAAGTATAAAACAATTATTGGTGAACGGAAAATGGGTGGTTTGAACATACCAGATATAAAACTCAAAATGATGTCTTTCAGACTTAAAATGTTAAGTCGGTACCTCGATGATGATTATGATGCTCTATGGACACATGTCTTTAATTTCTTTGCGAAGAAATGTATCAACAGCGAAAAACAATACAGTATTTTATTCATGAAACTGCCAAAGAGCATTCTAAAATGTGTGCCACAATATTATCAGGAAATCCTACTGTCATGGCATGAATTTACTAAACATGGCTATGTTGAAATAAATGACTGGTATAACATTGTAAATCAGCCCATTTTTCATAATCCGAAGATCTCTATCAACAACAAACCATTAACATCTGAACATTTAGAAAGAGCTGGGATAACAACATTAAAAGATATTATTTATGAATATGTTCCAGGTTTCCTGCCCAGTATGGCCATTTCTGAGCTCGTGGAAGAATATGTCGATGACATAGACACAATTGCCATTGAAAAATGTTATAATATTTTAATGCAAGTAATTCCGCATGAATGGCAATCAATCATAAATTCCGATAAATTAGACCATACAAAGAAACCATTAGAAATTATATCAGACAATCTCATTATAACAATAAGAAAATTAAAATCGAAAATCTTTTATAATCTTCTTCGGAAAAAGAATTATGAAGAGCCAACTTCCCAGCTTTTTTGGAGCAATATTTTCCAAGATTTTGAATTCTCTCGAATATGGCAAGTTGTTCACATGCCCTTAAAATCACCTGAGCTAGTAGATTTAGATTTTAGAATTGCGCACAATAGTATATTTACTATGAAGAAACTTAAACGAATTGGTAATGTTGATAGCGATCTATGTCCAATTTGTAAAAAGGAACAAGAAACATTATTACACCTCTTTTTAGAATGTGAAAAATTAAGCCAGTTTCACGAATTCTTGCATGGAATATTAGAAGTACTTTTTCAGGAAGCAACTCAATTTCAGCTACTGAATTTTGATTATGAACTGTTCTTAATGCTATGAATGTGTACACAAATGACAAGAGTAAATGTTGAATTTGTGAATATTGTTTTTAGTATGGCGTGCTTATGTATTTATAAGAGAAGACAGGTTGCAATAATGCACAGCAGGATTATTCCATTACCTAGATATTTTCAAAAAAAATTATGCGATTTTATAAAACAAATTGTGGAATACAGTAATTCAAAGGAGAAAATAAACGCTATTGGAAGGTTGGTTGACTACAATGAAATTGTGTCCTTTAATGATGGTATTTTAGTTTTTAACTTTTGAAATTATTGTTAGTTTCTTGCTTTTTAACATTTCATAGCAAAATGATGTTTTATTATATAAAAATCATTAGAAAGATAAATTACTATTATAGGCTACCATACTTTTAATTGCTGATCTATTTTATTGTGATCTTCATTATTTTGCACTTAAATTTTAATTTTTTAATTTATATTGTTATTTTTAATAAATGGCAATGATGCAGGAAAGTTATTATGCCGGATCAATCATAATTGTTATGCACACAGTTAATAAGAATATTTTGCTATGTGTTGGGGTGGGGGTGGGGGTGTGTGGGGTGGGTGGGGGTGGTGGGGGTTGGGGGGGGGAGTTGCATATGATATTTTATTTTTATAGATGAAAGTATGAGCGATTCTAGGTGTGGTGAAACGACTGGCTAGTTGCTGCATGACTGATTAAGAGTGATGTGCTTGATACCTGCCAGTATATATGGTTATCTGACTGACTGACTAGGCATATTTAATGATCTGAATGACACTTTGTCTGTTTGATCGATGGTTTTTGAATGAGAGGGATTTTAACTGTGTGGCTGCTTGACGTTTTAACTATACTTGCTTGAGGGATTGCGCGACTTGTTGGCTGATTGATTGAGTAATTTTATAAATGTCAGTGCTTGATGACTAATTGTGACCGTGGACAGTAAGGGTGAATGGAATTAAGACTAATTTTTCGAATGCTATATGGTGTAAAAGGATTATGAACATAAGTTCATGAAATAATAGTTTGACGAATGTTTTGACAAGTGAATGAATGATTTATGAAAGGCTTATTTTGAGTATCAATGCCCTAGGATGTCCTCCTTCCAAAATTTTCGCCTTCTAGGAGGATGTCCAGTGAGGGGCATTAGGATAAGTGATACATATATAGCTAAAGCATCCCTCGCCTTATTTTCGAGAGGAGAGGTGTACTGCTTTGAAACAATTGTGATTGTGATGGAAACATCTGATAGTGTTTTATTTTAATAACTTTCCAATGAGCCAAGAGAAAAAAAAAGAAAGAAAAAAAGCGGTCTAAGGCGCTGGGTTCAGGTCGCAGTCCAGTTCTCTGGGCGTGGGTTCGAATCCCACTCCTGACAAATTCGTGTCTGAATGTGGAGATCGTGGTTGACTAGTTGATAGTCATGGGTTCGTATCCCGATGTTGCTGCTAAAACTCACTCCTTTAAAATTCTCTGGTTCCTCTGCCATTGTGCTCGATGCCAAACCCCAGCAATGGTTGGTGAAGTTTGGGCACTGCTATCCAGTGTAGTTGAATCGTATTCAAGCTTTGATCTTATTTTTATTGGATAAGAATTGCTAGTCTTTGATTCAAGAATTCTACTTTCAAAAATGTTAATTTACTGTCAGGATGGCCGAGCGGTCTAAGGCACTGCGTTCAGGTCGCAGTCCAGTTCTCTGGGCGTGCGTTCGAATCCCACTCCTGACAAATTCGTGTCTGAATGTGGAGATCGTGGTTGACTAGTTGATAGTCATGGGTTCGAATCCCGATGTTGCTGCTAAAACTCACTCCTTTAAAATTCTCTGGTTCCTCTGCTATTGTGCTCGATGCCAAACCCCAGCAATGGTTGGTAGTTTGGGCACTGTTATACTGTGCAGTTGAATCGTATTCAAGCTTTGATCTTATTTTTATTGGATAAGAATTGCTAGTCTTTGATTCAAGAATTCTACTTTCAAAAATGTTGATTTACTGTCAGGATTGCCGAGCGGTCTAAGGCGCTGCGTTCAGGTCGCAGTCCAGTTCTCTGGGCGTGGGTTCGAATCCCACTCCTGACAAATTCGTGTCTGAATGTGGAGATCGTGGTTGACTAGTTGATAGTCATGGGTTCGAATCCCGATGTTGCTGCTAAAACTCACTCCTTTAAAATTCTCTGGTTCCTCTGCCATTGTCCTCGATGCCAAACCCCAGCAATGGTTGGTGAAGTTTGGGCACTGCTATCCTGTGTAGTTGAATCGTATTCAAGCTTTGATCTTATTTTTATTGGATAAGAATTGCTAGTCTTTGATTCAAGAATTCTACTTTCAAAAATGTTAATTTACTGTCAGGATGGCCGAGCGTTCTAAGGCGCTGCGTTCAGGTCGCAGTCCAGTTCTCTGGGCGTGCGTTCAAAACCCACTCCTGACAAATTCGTGTCTGAATGTGGAGATCGTGGTTAACTAGTTGATCGTCATGGGTTCGAATCCAGATGTTGCTGCTAAAACTCACTCCTTTAAAATTCTCTGGTTCCTCTGCCATAGTGCTCGATGCCAAACCCCAGCAATGGTTGGTGAAGTTTGGGCACTGCTATACTGTGCAGTTGAATCGTATTCAAGCTTTGATCTTATTTTTTTTGGATAAGAATTGCTAGACTTTGATTCAAGAATTCTACTTTCAAAAATGTTGATTTACTGTCACGATGGCCGAGCGGTCTAAGGCACTGCGTTCAGGTCGCAGTCCAGTTCTCTGGGCGTGCGTTCGAATCCCACTCCTGACAAATTTGTGTCTGAATGTGGAGATCGTGGTTGACTAGTTGATAGTCATGGGTTCGAATCCCGATGTTGCTGCTAAAACTCACTCCTTTAAAATTCTCTGGTTCCTCTGCCATTGTGCTCGATGCCAAACCCCAGCAATGGTTGATAGTTTGGGCACTGTTATACTGTGCAGTTGAATCGTATTCAAGCTTTGATCTTATTTTTATTGGATAAGAATTGCTAGTCTTTGATTCAAGAATTCTACTTTCAAAAATGTTAATTTACTGTCAGGATGGCTGAGCGGTCTAAGGCGCTGCGTTCAGGTCGCAGTCCAGTTCTCTGGGCGTGCGTTTGAATCCCACTCCTGACAAATTCGTGTCTGAATGTGGAGATCGTGGTTGACTAGTAGATAGTCATGGGTTCGAATCCAGATGTTGCTGCTAAAACTCACTCCTTTAAAATTCTCTGGTTCCTCTGCCATTGTGCTCGATGCCAAACCCCAGCAATGGTTGGTAGTTTGGGCACTGTTATACTGTGCAGTTGAATCGTATTCAAGCTTTGATCTTATTTTTATTGGATAAGAATTGCTAGTCTTTGATTCAAGAATTCTACTTTCAAAAATGTTAATTTACTGTCAGGATGGCCGAGCGTTCTAAGGCGCTGCGTTCAGGTCGCAGTCCAGTTCTCTGGGCGTGCGTTCAAAACCCACTCCTGACAAATTCGTGTCTGAATGTGGAGATCGTGGTTAACTAGTTGATCGTCATGGGTTCGAATCCAGATGTTGCTGCTAAAACTCACTCCTTTAAAATTCTCTGGTTCCTCTGCCATTGTGCTCGATGCCAAACCCCAGCAATGGTTGGTGAAGTTTGGGCACTGCTATACTGTGCAGTTGAATCGTATTCAAGCTTTGATCTTATTTTTTTTGGATAAGAATTGCTAGACTTTGATTCAAGAATTCTACTTTCAAAAATGTTGATTTACTGTCACGATGGCCGAGCGGTCTAAGGCACTGCGTTCAGGTCGCAGTCCAGTTCTCTGGGCGTGCGTTCGAATCCCACTCCTGACAAATTTGTGTCTGAATGTGGAGATCGTGGTTGACTAGTTGATAGTCATGGGTTCGAATCCCGATGTTGCTGCTAAAACTCACTCCTTTAAAATTCTCTGGTTCCTCTGCCATTGTGCTCGATGCCAAACCCCAGCAATGGTTGGTAGTTTGGGCACTGTTATACTGTGCAGTTGAATCGTATTCAAGCTTTGATCTTATTTTTATTGGATAAGAATTGCTAGTCTTTGATTCAAGAATTCTACTTTCAAAAATGTTAATTTACTGTCAGGATGGCCGAGCGGTCTAAGGCGCTGCGTTCAGGTCGCAGTCCAGTTCTCTGGGCGTGCGTTTGAATCCCACTCCTGACAAATTCGTGTCTGAATGTGGAGATCGTGGTTGACTAGTAGATAGTCATGGGTTCGAATCCAGATGTTGCTGCTAAAACTCACTCCTTTAAAATTCTCTGGTTCCTCTGCCATTGTGCTCGATGCCAAACCCCAGCAATGGTTGGTAGTTTGGGCACTGTTATACTGTGCAGTTGAATCGTATTCAAGCTTTGATCTTATTTTTATTGGATAAGAATTGCTAGTCTTTGATTCAAGAATTCTACTTTCAAAAATGTTGATTTACTGTAAGGATTGCCGAGCGGTCTAAGGCGCTGCGTTCAGGTCGCAGTCCAGTTCTCTGGGCGTGGGTTCGAATCCCACTCCTGACAAATTCGTGTCTGAATGTGGAGATCGTGGTTGACTAGTTGATAGTCATGGGTTCGAATCCCGATGTTGCTGCTAAAACTCACTCCTTTAAAATTCTCTGGTTCCTCTGCCATTGTTCTCGATGCCAAACCCCAGCAATGGTTGGTGAAGTTTGGGCACTGCTATCCTGTGTAGTTGAATCGTATTCAAGCTTTGATCTTATTTTTATTGGATAAGAATTGCTAGTCTTTGATTCAAGAATTCTACTTTCAAAAATGTTAATTTACTGTTAGGATGGCCGAGCGTTCTAAGGCGCTGCGTTCAGGTCGCAGTCCAGTTCTCTGGGCGTGGGTTCGAATCCCACTCCTGACAAATTCGTGTCTGAATGTGGAGATCGTGGTTGACTAGTTGATAGTCATGGGTTCGAATCCCGATGTTGCTGCTAAAACTCACTCCTTTAAAATTCTCTGGTTCCTCTGCCATTGTTCTCGATGCCAAACCCCAGCAATGGTTGGTGAAGTTTGGGCACTGCTATCCTGTGTAGTTGAATCGTATTCAAGCTTTGATCTTATTTTTATTGGATAAGAATTGCTAGTCTTTGATTCAAGAATTCTACTTTCAAAAATGTTAATTTACTGTCAGGATGGCCGAGCGTTCTAAGGCGCTGCGTTCAGGTCGCAGTCCAGTTCTCTGGGCGTGCGTTCGAAACCCACTCCTGACAAATTCGTGTCTGAATGTGGAGATCGTGGTTAACTAGTTGATCGTCATGGGTTCGAATCCAGATGTTGCTGCTAAAACTCACTCCTTTAAAATTCTCTGGTTCCTCTGCCATTGTGCTCGATGCCAAACCCCAGCAATGGTTGGTGAAGTTTGGGCACTGCTATACTTTGCAGTTGAATCGTATTCAAGCTTTGATCTTATTTTTTTTGAATAAGAATTGCTAGACTTTGATTCAAGAATTCTACTTTCAAAAATGTTGATTTACTGTCACGATGGCCGAGCGGTCTAAGGCACTGCGTTCAGGTCGCAGTCCAGTTCTCTGGGCGTGCGTTCGAATCCCACTCCTGACAAATTCGTGTCTGAATGTGGAGATCGTGGTTGACTAGTTGATAGTCATGGGTTCGAATCCCGATGTTGCTGCTAAAACTCACTCCTTTAAAATTCTCTGGTTCCTCTGCCATTGTGCTCGATGCCAAACCCCAGCAATGGTTGGTAGTTTGGGCACTGTTATACTGTGCAGTTGAATCGTATTCAAGCTTTGATCTTATTTTTATTGGAGAAGAATTGCTAGTCTTTGATTCAAGAATTCTACTTTCAAAAATGTTAATTTACTGTCAGGATGGCCGAGCGGTCTAAGGCGCTGCGTTCAGGTCGCAGTCCAGTTCTCTGGGCGTGCGTTCGAATCCCACTCCTGACAAATTCGTGTCTGAATGTGGAGATCGTGGTTAACTAGTTGATCGTCATGAGTTCGAATCCAGATGTTGCTGCTAAATCTCACTCCTTTAAAATTCTCTGGTTCCTCTGCCATTGTGCTCGATGCCAAACCCCAGCAATGGTTGGTAGTTTGGGCACTGTTATACTGTGCAGTTGAATCGTATTCAAGCTTTGATCTTATTTTTATTGGATAAGAATTGCTAGTCTTTGATTCAAGAATTCTACTTTCAAAAATGTTAATTTACTGTCAGGATGGCCGAGTGGTCTAAGGCGCTGCGTTCAGGTCGCAGTCCAGTTCTCTGGGCGTGCGTTCGAATCCCACTCCTGACAAATTCGTGTCTGAATGTAGAGATCGTGGTTGACTAGTTGATCGTCATGGGTTCGAATCCAGATGTTGCTGCTAAAACTCACTCCTTTAAAATTCTCTGGTTCCTCTGCCATTGTGCTCGATGCCAAACCCCAGCAATGGTTGGTAGTTTGGGCACTGTTATACTGTGCAGTTGAATCGTATTCAAGCTTTGATCTTATTTTTATTGGATAAGAATTGCTAGTCTTTGATTCAAGAATTCTACTTTCAAAAATGTTAATTTACTGTCAGGATGGCCGAGTGGTCTAAGGCGCTGCGTTCAGGTCGCAGTCCAGTTCTCTGGGCGTGCGTTTGAATCCCACTCCTGACAAATTCGTGTCTGAATGTGGAGATCGTGGTTGACTAGTAGATAGTCATGGGTTCGAATCCAGATGTTGCTGCTAAAACTCACTCCTTTAAAATTCTCTGGTTCCTCTGCCATTGTGCTCGATGCCAAACCCCAGCAATGGTTGGTAGTTTGGGCACTGTTATACTGTGCAGTTGAATCGTATTCAAGCTTTGATCTTATTTTTATTGGATAAGAATTGCTAGTCTTTGATTCAAGAATTCTACTTTCAAAAATGTTGATTTACTGTAAGGATTGCCGAGCGGTCTAAGGCGCTGCGTTCAGGTCGCAGTCCAGTTCTCTGGGCGTGGGTTCGAATCCCACTCCTGACAAATTCGTGTCTGAATGTGGAGATCGTGGTTGACTAGTTGATAGTCATGGGTTCGAATCCCGATGTTGCTGCTAAAACTCACTCCTTTAAAATTCTCTGGTTCCTCTGCCATTGTCCTCGATGCCAAACCCCAGCAATGGTTGGTGAAGTTTGGGCACTGCTATCCTGTGTAGTTGAATCGTATTCAAGCTTTGATCTTATTTTTATTGGATAAGAATTGCTAGTCTTTGATTCAAGAATTCTACTTTCAAAAATGTTGATTTACTGTAAGGATTGCCGAGCGGTCTAAGGCGCTGCGTTCAGGTCGCAGTCCAGTTCTCTGGGCGTGGGTTCGAATCCCACTCCTGACAAATTCGTGTCTGAATGTGGAGATCGTGGTTGACTAGTTGATAGTCATGGGTTCGAATCCCGATGTTGCTGCTAAAACTCACTCCTTTAAAATTCTCTGGTTCCTCTGCCATTGTCCTCGATGCCAAACCCCAGCAATGGTTGGTGAAGTTTGGGCACTGCTATCCTGTGTAGTTGAATCGTATTCAAGCTTTGATCTTATTTTTATTGGATAAGAATTGCTAGTCTTTGATTCAAGAATTCTACTTTCAAAAATGTTAATTTACTGTCAGGATGGCCGAGCGTTCTAAGGCGCTGCGTTCAGGTCGCAGTCCAGTTCTCTGGGCGTGCGTTCGAAACCCACTCCTGACAAATTCGTGTCTGAATGTGGAGATCGTGGTTAACTAGTTGATCGTCATGGGTTCGAATCCAGATGTTGCTGCTAAAACTCACTCCTTTAAAATTCTCTGGTTCCTCTGCCATTGTGCTCGATGCCAAACCCCAGCAATGGTTGGTGAAGTTTGGGCACTGCTATACTTTGCAGTTGAATCGTATTCAAGCTTTGATCTTATTTTTTTTGGATAAGAATTGCTAGACTTTGATTCAAGAATTCTACTTTCAAAAATGTTGATTTACTGTCACGATGGCCGAGCGGTCTAAGGCACTGCGTTCAGGTCGCAGTCCAGTTCTCTGGGCGTGCGTTCGAATCCCACTCCTGACAAATTCGTGTCTGAATGTGGAGATCGTGGTTGACTAGTTGATCGTCATGGGTTCGAATCCAGATGTTGCTGCTAAAACTCACTCCTTTAAAATTCTCTGGTTCCTCTGCCATTGTGCTCGATGCCAAACCCCAGCAATGGTTGGTGAAGTTTGGGCACTGCTATCCTGTGTAGTTGAATCGTATTCAGAGTGATCCATAATGACCAAGTGCGTGTGTGCAAAGTTTGCATGAGTGATGAACATATTGCGAGGGATTGCCCAAATGTTGAATGTTACCGGTGCCATGGCCGTGGACATTTATCATTTCAATGTAAGACAAGGCTGTGTCCTGACTGTCACCTGAGTGAACAGCGTTGTCAATGTTATATTAGTGACCATGATGAGGAGGCTGTAAATGGCCAGGTATCAGACGAGGTCGGTGATCATCAAGAAGGAGCGTCTGTTAAGGTTGGAGACAATAATGAAGATGTAATGATGATTGATAACAATGAACCTGTTGCAGAGCCGGATAATGAACGGGTGGCTGAAGATAAGGGTCACGAGATGGATGAGTTAGACTTGGCTGATGACGAGGAAAGCTGTGGCGATGTTAGTGAGATGGACGAGTGTGGCGAGAATAACAATACTTCTGACAGCGGTAGTGATAGAGATGACAGCAATTCAGGTGGAAGTGTACCTCCCAAGGCCAGTAATACGCAAAATAAGAAAAGGAAAAGAAAACAGAAAAAACTAAATAAGCCTGACAAACGATTGAATGATTCTGTTATAGACAATGGCGAAAAGTGTTCAAATAAGGTTGAAGTATGCCAGAATGTAAGCCAGGTGAGCGATACTGTCGCAGTGTTGAATAATAATCAAAGCGTCGTGGCCGGCGGCGCTGACGGCGGTGACACGGATAACCCTATTGTTCCCATGGCTCAATCAGTATGTTATCCGACTTCAGATCCACAGGTTGAAGGTTCGTGTCCCGCTGCTGACACAGCCAAAAGTAACAAAGAAACTAAAGAAAATAATATGGTAAATAATGATCCAGAAACTGTAGATGTTACTAATAATACACCTGCTGAATTAAATATAACACCAATTCCATTAAGTGGTGCTTCTGTCCCAGCAAGTGATATTGTACCAAGAGCTTTTGTGGCCAATTTTAACAAGAATAAAGGGAGGGGAAAGTCACTTAAAAAGCCTTGCAATGAATCATTTTATTAATTTGTTAATTATTGTAATAATTACATTCAAACTAAATATTACTTCCATAAATGTAAATGGCTTGAGAAATGAGGATAAGTGTAACAGATTATTTGGAACTTTAAATAATCAGAACTATGACATCATTCTATTGCAAGAAACATTCTGGGATGATAAGCTGGCTATGAAATATTCTGGAAATTGGAATGGAGAGATTTATTTTAGTAATTATAATAATAATAGACGTGGGGTGGCGATACTGATTAAAAATGATATAAAACTTAAATGTAAATTAACTACTAAAGATATTGAAGGACGCTTTATACATGTGCAGTATGAATGTGAGGACATGATAGTTAATATTTTAAATATTTATGCACCAAATGAATTGAATGAAAGATGTGAATTCTTGAAATTTGTAAGCAATGGTATGGCTGATTTGAATAATATCTTGCTTGGGGGTGATTTTAACATTGCTATGACTGCATGTGATAGGAAGCCAGCAGTTAATTTTACCCATGACCGTTCACAAGCCATTTTAAATGATCTTGTTGTTAGTAACAATTTAACTGACATTTGGCGTGATAGGTATCCATTCAAACGTGTTTATTCAAGGAGAGCTATTGTTCAGGGTAACTCGCTTCAAAGCAGGATTGATTATTTTTTAATCAGTAATAACATTGCGCCAAATGTCCTGTTTACTGGTTACAAACTTTCAGGGTTTAGTGACCATTCTTTTGTTGAATTGGTGATTGATTTTAATTCGGAAGAAAGGGGTCCTGGAATGTGGGTCTTGAACAACAGTTTACTAACTGATGAATTGTATAAAGAAGGAATAAGACAGTTAATTCGGGAAAAAATGGCATGCCCTTTGTATGAGCAATGTTTTACTGTATGGTATGATAACCTGAAGTATTTTATTAAGAAATATTCTCAGCTATTTGCTAGAAAGCAAGCAACAAATAAAAGGCAGCACATGAAATCATTACAAATTGAACTACAACAGGAATTAAATAAGAATACACCTAATGTTGATCAGCTTGCTAGATTAGAGGGAGAGTTGGAAAACCTTGAAAATGAGGTGGCCAAAGGGGCAATTTTGCGTTCAAAGGCACAATGGTCTATTGAAGGTGAGCGAAGCACTGGTTATTTTCTTGGGTTAGAAAAACAGAGGCAAGAAAATAATGCAATTAAATGTTTGTATGGTGGGGATGGGGCCATTTTAATGGATTGTTTTGGAATATTAACTAGAATACATGAATATTATGGCAATCTTTATAGTCATAGAGATGTTGATAACAATGCTATTCAAAATATTTTATCAAATGTTGATGTTAAAATTTCAGATGAAGATAAAGACAGTTGTGATTATGATATCACAGCTGATGAAATAACTAGCGCATTATTTTCAATGAAAAATGGAAAATCGCCTGGTAAAGATGGAATTACATCTGAATTTTATAAATGTTTTTATGATATTTTTCAGCCAATTTTTACTAAATTGTTTAAGGAAGTAGAACAAGATGAAATCATGTCACAAAGTATGAGAAGGGGGATAATTACATTGGCATACAAACGGAAGGGAGATAAGCGTGAGATTGCCAACTATAGGCCAATTTCTCTTTTGGGGGTGGATTATAAAATATTAGCAAAGATTATGGCTAACAGATTGAAACAGACATTGCCAAGTATTATTAATGAAAACCAGTCATGTTGTGTACTGGGAAGAGATATTTCTAATAATGTATCCAATATTCGAGATGTTATGGAGTATGTTGAATATACTCAGTCGCAGGTTTTTTTAATTAAAAGTTGACCAGGAAAAAGCATTCGATCAAGTGTCTCATAAGTATTTATTTGATGTATTAAAACATTTTGGATTTGGCGATCGCTTTGTTAAATGGGTTAAAATTATGTATACAGATATTTCAAGTGCGGTTAAGAATAATGGCCACTTAACTTCATACTTTAATATTACCAGGTCTGTCCGTCAAGGATGTCCAATTTCAGCTTTATTATACATTTTAGCTGCAGAACCATTGGCTAGGTCTTTTATGAAAGCCAATGAAGAAAGTCATATTAAAGGTATTGAAATTGTTGGGTCATCAGTGGAATCATTAATATACCAGCACGCTGATGACACAACAATCACAGTTACTGAGGAAGCTGCTATAGAGAAGTCATTAGAATTGTTTTCTATTTATTCTGCTGCTTCTGGAGGCAAAATCAATTATAACAAGACAGAATTGTTAGCCCTTGGTGCAGCACAGATAGGTCCCACCTTGGCTAGAAAGATCAAGGTACAGAGTGAAAATATTGTGGTACTTGGTGTTTGCTTAGGGAAAAATAAATTAATATGTGAGCATAGTAACTGGGACTCAAAGGTTAAAGATATTAAACGTTTGTTGAACATGTGGAAACTAAGAAAAACAACAATTAAGGGGAGAGCAATAGTCATTCAAGCATTATTAATGTCTAAACTATGGTATATGCTAAATGTGCAACCAATGCCTCAGTGGGCCATTGATGGTATTAAAACAGCCTGCATAGATTTTTTATGGCGTGGTGCACATTTGGTTAAATATCATACCATTATTGGTCAAACTAGCCAAGGTGGGCTTAACCTGCCCGACATTACCATGAAGAAATGGGCATTTAGAATGAAAATGATTAACAGATATTTTGAAAATGACAGCAAATTGCCCTGGGTGGCAGTTTTTAATTATTTTTTGAACCAGTATAAACAGTTGAATCTTTCACATAGCTTTCTGTTCATGAAATTACCAATATCTGCTTTTAATTATATGCCTGTTTTCTTCCAAGAAATGATTTTGTCTTGGTATGAATGTTTAAAATCAGCTACTATTGAGATAAGTCACTGGAACATAATAATAAGTCAGCCCTTGTTTCATAACCCTAGGATAATAATTGCTGAGAAATCCTTATCTTGCGATTTCTTTGAAGAGTGTAATGTGTCAAAAATAAGTGATATAATTTATGAATTTATTCCTGGATTTTTGCCTACAGCAGCTGTAATTGAGCTGATACAATCATTTGAAGAGGATCATGATGAAATTAAAATTGAAAAAGTACATCAAATTTTATTGCAAGCCATTCCACAAGAGTGGATTACTGTGATAAACACTGGAAATATTAAATCGGAGCTTCAAAATACTACAGTATTATCCATTGGCTTGAATTCATATACACTGGGTAGGCAAAAATCTAGGTTATTTTATGGACTTTTCAGAGATAAGGCTGCGCTACCACCAACATCGTATACTTTTTGGGTACAGGTGTTTCCTAATATTGACATTTCCAAGCTCTGGCATGTGAATGGAAATATAAAACCACCAGACTTAACTGAACTTGATTTTCGGATTTTGCATAACAGTATATTCACAATGGAAAAGTTGTATAAAATTGGAAAGGTTGAGACACCATTGTGTCCTGTGTGTAAAGCACATAACGAGTCATTAATTCACTTGTTTTTAGATTGTACTGAGTTACATGATTTTAAAGTTTTAATTCTTGATTTATTTGAAATTTTATCAAAGAATCTGTCACAAGATCAATTAGGCTACCTTAATTTTGATGGCCTTATTTTGTGTGGGCTGCATAAACAGTTTTCAAATATGAATTTCCACTTCACAAATTTGTTATTCAGTATTGTTAGATTTTGTATTTTTACTCGTAGGCAAGTAGCTGTACAGCACAACAAAGTAATTCCATTGGTTGCATATTTTAAAAAGAGATATTGTGCTATTCTAGATGCTATTTTCCATTACCATATTGAGAAAGGTAATGAGAATGTTGTTAATCAACTTTTAAATAATAATGACATGGTACTTGTTCAAGGTAAAGATGTGCAGGTTTTATTGTGAAACAAAATAAAATGTAGACAATTACTGAATTTCATATTGCCATTTTAATTGATTAGTTATTGAGTCGTTTGTACTTTTTGTTTCATTTTAAATTATCAATTGGACCTATGTCAAGGAAAACTCCACTTTAAACTGTATGTGCAATATAATAGTGAATTAATTATCAAGGGAGGTAACCCTTCAACAACATTTTATTTTTGTCAAATTCATCTAGTCATACATAGTCTTATTTTATTTTTCTTAATCAGTCTTTAGTAAAGTTAATGCTTTGATGCAGGTCCTCTGATTAAATAATTCTAATTAGGTATGCCTATATTATAATTAAATTATGTATGTATTTTTAAATAAATATCATTAGTCTTAATTAATGGCAATGATAGAGGAGAGCTATTATGCCGGATCCATCATAATCGTCTTTAAATCAGTTAATAAAAGATTTGTGATTTGCATAGTGGTGTGAGTGTGTGTGTGTGTGTGTGTGTGTGTGTGTGTGTGTGTGTGTGTGTGTGTGTGTGTGTGTGTGTGTGTGTGTGTGTGTGTGTGCTATATTGTTTTAAGTGAATGTATATTCATCACATGTGTGCGTGGATGTGTGTATGTATGCAAGTGAAGATGAAGCTATGTGTAAATACATGGATGAAGTGGTGGGTGAGTACCTGCATGGTGTATGAAGGTATTAATTGGATGAACAATTTTTTTTTGATTAACTGTACTAGATTGACACTGATGGTAGAGTCAATTTACATTGACGGTGGATGAATCTATTGACTGCCTCTGGTGTGTGGATTAGGAGTAAATTAGTGAATGGTTGAAACATTCCATGTGTGTATGTATGTCAAGTGTTTGTTGATATTATATGAACGGGAGAGGTTGATGTGTATGTGAGAAAGGATTACCAATGACGTGGTTATTTTTTAACTACTGACAAATACGTGGCTGAATGGATGTTTGAATGTTTTGCATATCAAGCTTGAGAGTTGTTGTTAGAATGCCCTAGGAAGTCCTCATTTTCGAATTTTGGAGGATATCCTATTATGGGCATTATTAGGTAGATGGATTATATAGCTATGGCAGTCCTCTCCTTAACTTTTCGGGAGGAGAGGGCTCAGCCTACAGACGATGGTGATTGAGATGGTTACATGTGCATGTATATATTAATAGCCTTCCAATGAGCCAAAAAAAACCAAAAAAAAAAAAAAATAAAAAAAAATAAGGCGCTGCGTTCAGGTCGCAGTCCAATTCTCTGGGCGTGGGTTCGAATCCCACTTCTGACAAATTCGTGTCTGAATGTGGAGATCGTGGTTGACTAGTTGATAGTCATGGGTTCGAATCCCGATGTTGCTGCTAAAACTCTCTCCTTTAAAATTATCTGGTTCCTCTGCCATTGTGCTCGATGCCAAACCCCAGCAATGGTTGGTGAAGTTTGGGCACTGCTATACTGTGCAGTTGAATCGTATTTAAGCTTTGATCTTATTTTTTTTGGATAAGAATTGCTAGACTTTGATTCAAGAATTCTACTTTCAAAAATGTTGATCTACTGTCACGATGGCCGAGCGGTCTAAGGCGCTGCATTCAGGTCGCAGTCCAGTTCTCTGGGCGTGCGTTCGAATCCCACTCCTGACAAATTCGTGTCTGAATGTGGAGATCGTGGTTGACTAGTTGATAGTCATGGGTTCGAATCCAGATGTTGCTGCTAAAACTCACTCCTTTAAAATTCTCTGGTTCCTCTGCCATTGTGCTCGATGCCAAACCCCAGCAATGGTTGGTGAAGTTTGGGCACTGCTATACTGTGCAGTTGAATCGTATTCAAGCTTTGATCTTATTTTTTTTGGATAAGAATTGCTAGACTTTGATTCAAGAATTCTACTTTCAAAAATGTTGATTTACTGTCACGATGGCCGAGCGGTCTAAGGCGCTGCGTTCAGGTCGCAGTCCAGTTCTCTGGGCGTGCGTTCGAATCCCACTCCTGACAAATTCGTGTCTGAATGTGGAGATCGTGGTTGACTAGTTGATAGTCATGGGTTCGAATCCCGATGTTGCTGCTAAAACTCACTCCTTTAAAATTCTCTGGTTCCTCTGCCATTGTGCTCGATGCCAAACCCCAGCAATGGTTGGTAGTTTGGGCACTGCTATCCTGTGCAGTTGAATCGTATTCAAGCTTTGATCTTATTTTTTTTGGATAAGAATTGCTAGTCTTTGATTCAAGAATTCTACTTTCAAAAATTTTAATTTACTGTCAGGATGGCCGAGCGGTCTAAGGCGCTGTGTTCAGGTCGCAGTCCAGTTCTCTGGGCGTACGTTCAAATCCCACTCCTGACAAATTTGTGTCTGAATGTGGAGATCGTGGTTAACTAGTTGATCGTCATGGGTTCGAATCCAGATGTTGCTGCTAAAACTCACTCCTTTAAAATTCTCTGGTTCCTCTGCCATTGTGCTCGATGCCAAACCCCAGCAATGGTTGGTGAAGTTTGGGCACTGCTATCCTGTGCAGTTGAATCGTATTCAAGCTTTGATCTCATTTTTTTTTGGATAAGAATTGCTAGTCTTTGATTCAAGAATTCTACTTTCAAAAATGTTGATTTACTGTCAGGATGGCCGAGCGGTCTAAGGCGCTACGTTCAGGTCGCAGTCTAGTTCTCTGGGCGTGTGTTCGAATCCCACTCCTGACAAATTCGTGTCTGAATGTGGAGATCGTGGTTGACTAGTTGATAGTCATGGGTTCGAATCCAGATGTTGCTGCTAAAACTCACTCCTTTAAAATTCTCTGGTTCCTCTGCCATTGTGCTCGATGCCAAACCCCAGCAATGGTTGGTAGTTTGGGCACTGTTATACTGTGCAGTTGAATCGTATTCAAGCTTTGATCTTATTTTTATTGGATAAGAATTGCTAGTCTTTGATTCAAGAATTCTACTTTCAAAAATGTTTGATTTACTGTCAGGATGGCCGAGCGGTCTAAGGCGCTGCGTTCAGGTCGCAGTCCAGTTCTCTGGGCGTGCGTTCGAATCCCACTCCTGACAAATTCGTGTCTGAATGTGGAGATCGTGGTTGACTAGTTGATAGTCATGGGTTCGAATCCCGATGTTGCTGCTAAAACTCACTCCTTTAAAATTCTCTGGTTCCTCTGCCATTGTGCTCGATGCCAAACCCCAGCAATGGTTGGTGAAGTTTGGGCACTGCTATCCTGTGCAGTTGAATCGTATTCAAGCTTTGATCTTATTTTTTTGGGATAAGAATTGCTAGTCTTTGATTCAAGAATTCTACTTTCAAAAATTTTAATTTACTGTCAGGATGGCCGAGCGGTCTAAGGCGCTGCGTTCAGGTCGCAGTCCAGTTCTCTGGGCGTACGTTCGAATCCCACTCCTGACAAATTTGTGTCTGAATGTGGAGATCGTGGTTAACTAGTTGATCGTCATGGGTTCGAATCCAGATGTTACTGCTAAAACTCACTCCTTTAAAATTCTCTGGTTCCTCTGCCATTGTGCTCGATGCCAAACCCCAGCAATGGTTGGTAGTTTGGGCACTGTTATACTGTGCAGTTGAATCGTATTCAAGCTTTGATCTTATTTTTATTGGATAAGAATTGCTAGTCTTTGATTCAAGAATTCTACTTTCAAAAATGTTTGATTTACTGTCAGGATGGCCGAGCGGTCTAAGGCGCTGCGTTCAGGTCGCAGTCCAGTTCTCTGGGCGTGCGTTCGAATCCCACTCCTGACAAATTCGTGTCTGAATGTGGAGATCGTGGTTGACTAGTTGATAGTCATGGGTTCGAATCCCGATGTTGCTGCTAAAACTCACTCCTTTAAAATTCTCTGGTTCCTCTGCCATTGTGCTCGATGCCAAACCCCAGCAATGGTTGGTGAAGTTTGGGCACTGCTATCCTGTGTAGTTGAATCGTATTCAAGCTTTGATCTTATTTTTATTGGATAAGAATTGCTAGTCTTTGATTCAAGAATTCTACTTTCAAAAATAGTGTTTTACTGTCAGGATGGCCGAGCGGTCTAAGGCGCTGCGTTCAGGTCGCAGTCCAGTTCTCTGGGCGTGGGTTCGAATCCCACTCCTGACAAATTTGTGTCTGAATGTGGAGATCGTGGTTAACTAGTTGATCGTCATGGGTTCAATCCAGATGTTGCTGCTAAAACTCACTCCTTTAAAATTCTCTGGTTCCTCTGCCATTGTGCTCGATGCCAAACCCCAGCAATGGTTGGTAGTTTGGGCACTGCTATACTGTGCAGTTGAATCGTATTCAAGCTTTGATCTTATGATTTTTGGATAAGAATTGCTAGTCTTTGATTCAAGAATTCTACTTTCAAAGATTTTAATTTACTGTCAGGATGGCCGAGCGCTCCAGTTCTCTGGGCGTACGTTCGAATCCCACTCCTGACAAATTTGTCTGAATGTGGAGATCGTGGTTAACTAGTTGATCGTCATGGGTTCGAATCCAGATGTTGCTGCTAAAACTCACTCCTTTAAAATTCTCTGGTTCCTCTGCCATTGTGCTCGATGCCAAACCCCAGCAATGGTTGGTAGTTTGGGCACTGTTATACTGTGCAGTTGAATCGTATTCAAGCTTTGATCTTATTTTTATTGGATAAGAATTGCTAGTCTTTGATTCAAGAATTCTACTTTCAAAAATGTTTGATTTACTGTCAGGATGGCCGAGCGGTCTAAGGCGCTGCGTTCAGGTCGCAGTCCAGTTCTCTGGGCGTGGGTTCGAATCCCACTCCTGACAAATTCGTGTCTGAATGTGGAGATCGTGGTTGACTAGTTGATAGTCATGGGTTCGAATCCCGATGTTGCTGCTAAAACTCACTCCTTTAAAATTCTCTGGTTCCTCTGCCATTGTGCTCGATGCCAAACCCCAGCAATGGTTGGTAGTTTGGGCACTGTTATACTGTGCAGTTGAATCGTATTCAAGCTTTGATCTCATTTTTTTTGGATAAGAATTGCTAGTCTTTGATTCAAGAATTCTACTTTCAAAAATGTTGATTTACTGTCAGGATGGCCGAGCGGTCTAAGGCGCTGCGTTCAGGTCGCAGTCCAGTTCTCTGGGCGTGGGTTCGAATCCCACTCCTGACAAATTCGTGTCTGAATGTGGAGATCGTGGTTGACTAGTTGATAGTCATGGGTTCGAATCCAGATGTTGCTGCTAAAACTCACTCCTTTAAAATTCTCTGGTTCCTCTGCCATTGTGCTCGATGCCAAACCCCAGCAATGGTTGGTAGTTTGGGCACTGTTATACTGTGCAGTTGAATCGTATTCAAGCTTTGATCTTATTTTTATTGGATAAGAATTGGTAGTCTTTGATTCAAGAATTCTACTTTCAAAAATGTTAATTTACTGTCAGGATGGCCGAGCGGTCTAAGGCGCTGCGTTCAGGTCGCAGTCCAGTTCTCTGGGCGTGTGTTCGAATCCCACTCCTGACAAATTCGTGTCTGAATGTGGAGATCGTGGTTGACTAGTTGATAGTCATGGGTTCGAATCCAGATGTTGCTGCTAAAACTCACTCCTTTAAAATTCTCTGGTTCCTCTGCCATTGTGCTCGATGCCAAACCCCAGCAATGGTTGGTAGTTTGGGCACTGTTATACTGTGCAGTTGAATCGTATTCAAGCTTTGATCTTATTTTTATTGGATAAGAATTGCTAGTCTTTGATTCAAGAATTCTACTTTCAAAAATGGTGTTTTACTGTCAGGATGGCCGAGCGGTCTAAGGCGCTGCATTCAGGTCGCAGTCCAGTTCTCTGGGCGTGCGTTCGAATCCCACTCCTGACAAATTCGTGTCTGAATGTGGAGATCGTGGTTGACTAGTTGATAGTCATGGGTTCGAATCCCGATGTTGCTGCTAAAACTCACTCCTTTAAAATTCTCTGGTTCCTCTGCCATTGTGCTCGATGCCAAACCCCAGCAATGGTTGGTAGTTTGGGCACTGTTATACTGTGCAGTTGAATCGTATTCAAGCTTTGATCTTATTTTTATTGGATAAGAATTGCTAGTCTTTGATTCAAGAATTCTACTTTCAAAAATGTTGATTTACTGTCAGGATGGCCGAGCGGTCTAAGGCGCTGCGTTCAGGTCGCAGTCCAGTTCTCTGGGCGTGCGTTCGAATCCCACTCCTGACAAATTCGTGTCTGAATGTGGAGATCGTGGTTGACTAGTTGATAGTCATGGGTTCGAATCCCGATGTTGCTGCTAAAACTCACTCCTTTAAAATTCTCTGGTTCCTCTGCCATTGTGCTCGATGCCAAACCCCAGCAATGGTTGGTGAAGTTTGGGCACTGCTATACTGTGCAGTTGAATCGTATTCAAGCTTTGATCTTATTTTTTTTGGATAAGAATTGCTAGTCTTTGATTCAAGAATTCTACTTTCAAAAATGTTGATTTACTGTCAGGATGGCCGAGCGGTCTAAGGCGCTGCGTTCAGGTCGCAGTCCAGTTCTCTGGGCGTGCGTTCGAATCCCACTCCTGACAAATTCGTGTCTGAATGTGGAGATCGTGGTTGACTAGTTGATAGTCATGGGTTCGAATCCCGATGTTGCTGCTAAAACTCACTCCTTTAAAATTCTCTGGTTCCTCTGCCATTGTGCTCGATGCCAAACCCCAGCAATGGTTGGTAGTTTGGGCACTGTTATACTGTGCAGTTGAATCGTATTCAAGCTTTGATCTTATTTTTATTGGATAAGAATTGCTAGTCTTTGATTCAAGAATTCTACTTTCAAAAATGTTGGTTTACTGTCAGGATGGCCGAGCGGTCTAAGGCGCTGCGTTCAGGTCGCAGTCCAGTTCTCTGGGCGTGCATTCGAATCCCACTCCTGACAAATTCGTGTCTGAATGTGGAGATCGTGGTTGACTAGTTGATAGTCATGGGTTCGAATCCCGATGTTGCTGCTAAAACTCACTCCTTTAAAATTCTCTGGTTCCTCTGCCATTGTGCTCGATGCCAAACCCCAGCAATGGTTGGTGAAGTTTGGGCACTGCTATCCTGTGCAGTTGAATCGTATTCAAGCTTTGATCTCATTTTTTTTTGGATAAGAATTGCTAGTCTTTGATTCAAGAATTCTACTTTCAAAAATGTTGATTTACTGTCAGGATGGCCGAGCGGTCTAAGGCGCTACGTTCAGGTCGCAGTCCAGTTCTCTGGGCGTGGGTTCGAATCCCACTCCTGACAAATTCGTGTCTGAATGTGGAGATCGTGGTTGACTAGTTGATAGTCATGGGTTCGAATCCAGATGTTGCTGCTAAAACTCACTCCTTTAAAATTCTCTGGTTCCTCTGCCATTGTGCTCGATGCCAAACCCCAGCAATGGTTGGTGAAGTTTGGGCACTGCTATACTGTGCAGTTGAATCGTATTCAAGCTTTGATCTTATTTTTTTTGGATAAGAATTGCTAGTCTTTGATTCAAGAATTCTACTTTCAAAAATGTTGATTTACTGTCACGATGGCCGAGCGGTCTAAGGCGCTGCGTTCAGGTCGCAGTCCAGTTCTCTGGGCGTGCGTTCGAATCCCACTCCTGACAAATTCGTGTCTGAATGTGGAGATCGTGGTTGACTAGTTGATAGTCATGGGTTCGAATCCCGATGTTGCTGCTAAAACTCACTCCTTTAAAATTCTCTGGTTCCTCTGCCATTGTGCTCGATGCCAAACCCCAGCAATGGTTGGTAGTTTGGGCACTGCTATCCTGTGCAGTTGAATCGTATTCAAGCTTTGATCTTATTTTTTTTGGATAAGAATTGCTAGTCTTTGATTCAAGAATTCTACTTTCAAAAATTTTAATTTACTGTCAGGATGGCCGAGCGGTCTAAGGCGCTGCGTTCAGGTCGCAGTCCAGTTCTCTGGGCGTACGTTCAAATCCCACTCCTGACAAATTTGTGTCTGAATGTGGAGATCGTGGTTAACTAGTTGATCGTCATGGGTTCGAATCCAGATGTTGCTGCTAAAACTCACTCCTTTAAAATTCTCTGGTTCCTCTGCCATTGTGCTCGATGCCAAACCCCAGCAATGGTTGGTGAAGTTTGGGCACTGCTATCCTGTGCAGTTGAATCGTATTCAAGCTTTGATCTCATTTTTTTTTGGATAAGAATTGCTAGTCTTTGATTCAAGAATTCTACTTTCAAAAATGTTAATTTACTGTCAGGATGGCCGAGCGGTCTAAGGCGCTACGTTCAGGTCGCAGTCTAGTTCTCTGGGCGTGTGTTCGAATCCCACTCCTGACAAATTCGTGTCTGAATGTGGAGATCGTGGTTGACTAGTTGATAGTCATGGGTTCGAATCCAGATGTTGCTGCTAAAACTCACTCCTTTAAAATTCTCTGGTTCCTCTGCCATTGTGCTCGATGCCAAACCCCAGCAATGGTTGGTAGTTTGGGCACTGTTATACTGTGCAGTTGAATCGTATTCAAGCTTTGATCTTATTTTTATTGGATAAGAATTGCTAGTCTTTGATTCAAGAATTCTACTTTCAAAAATGTTTGATTTACTGTCAGGATGGCCGAGCGGTCTAAGGCGCTGCGTTCAGGTCGCAGTCCAGTTCTCTGGGCGTGCGTTCGAATCCCACTCCTGACAAATTCGTGTCTGAATGTGGAGATCGTGGTTGACTAGTTGATAGTCATGGGTTCGAATCCCGATGTTGCTGCTAAAACTCACTCCTTTAAAATTCTCTGGTTCCTCTGCCATTGTGCTCGATGCCAAACCCCAGCAATGGTTGGTGAAGTTTGGGCACTGCTATCCTGTGCAGTTGAATCGTATTCAAGCTTTGATCTTATTTTTTTGGGATAAGAATTGCTAGTCTTTGATTCAAGAATTCTACTTTCAAAAATTTTAATTTACTATCAGGATGGCCGAGCGGTCTAAGGCGCTGCGTTCAGGTCGCAGTCCAGTTCTCTGGGCGTACGTTCGAATCCCACTCCTGACAAATTTGTGTCTGAATGTGGAGATCGTGGTTAACTAGTTGATCGTCATGGGTTCGAATCCAGATGTTGCTGCTAAAACTCACTCCTTTAAAATTCTCTGGTTCCTCTGCCATTGTGCTCGATGCCAAACCCCAGCAATGGTTGGTAGTTTGGGCACTGTTATACTGTGCAGTTGAATCGTATTCAAGCTTTGATCTTATTTTTATTGGATAAGAATTGCTAGTCTTTGATTCAAGAATTCTACTTTCAAAAATGTTTGATTTACTGTCAGGATGGCCGAGCGGTCTAAGGCGCTGCGTTCAGGTCGCAGTCCAGTTCTCTGGGCGTGCGTTCGAATCCCACTCCTGACAAATTCGTGTCTGAATGTGGAGATCGTGGTTGACTAGTTGATAGTCATGGGTTCGAATCCCGATGTTGCTGCTAAAACTCACTCCTTTAAAATTCTCTGGTTCCTCTGCCATTGTGCTCGATGCCAAACCCCAGCAATGGTTGGTGAAGTTTGGGCACTGCTATCCTGTGTAGTTGAATCGTATTCAAGCTTTGATCTTATTTTTATTGGATAAGAATTGCTAGTCTATGATTCAAGAATTCTACTTTCAAAAATAGTGTTTTACTGTCAGGATGGCCGAGCGGTCTAAGGCGCTGCGTTCAGGTCGCAGTCCAGTTCTCTGGGCGTGGGTTCGAATCCCACTCCTGACAAATTTGTGTCTGAATGTGGAGATCGTGGTTAACTAGTTGATCGTCATGGGTTCAATCCAGATGTTGCTGCTAAAACTCACTCCTTTAAAATTCTCTGGTTCCTCTGCCATTGTGCTCGATGCCAAACCCCAGCAATGGTTGGTAGTTTGGGCACTGCTATACTGTGCAGTTGAATCGTATTCAAGCTTTGATCTTATGATTTTTGGATAAGAATTGCTAGTCTTTGATTCAAGAATTCTACTTTCAAAGATTTTAATTTACTGTCAGGATGGCCGAGCGCTCCAGTTCTCTGGGCGTACGTTCGAATCCCACTCCTGACAAATTTGTCTGAATGTGGAGATCGTGGTTAACTAGTTGATCGTCATGGGTTCGAATCCAGATGTTGCTGCTAAAACTCACTCCTTTAAAATTCTCTGGTTCCTCTGCCATTGTGCTCGATGCCAAACCCCAGCAATGGTTGGTAGTTTGGGCACTGTTATACTGTGCAGTTGAATCGTATTCAAGCTTTGATCTTATTTTTATTGGATAAGAATTGCTAGTCTTTGATTCAAGAATTCTACTTTCAAAAATGTTTGATTTACTGTCAGGATGGCCGAGCGGTCTAAGGCGCTGCGTTCAGGTCGCAGTCCAGTTCTCTGGGCGTGGGTTCGAATCCCACTCCTGACAAATTCGTGTCTGAATGTGGAGATCGTGGTTGACTAGTTGATAGTCATGGGTTCGAATCCCGATGTTGCTGCTAAAACTCACTCCTTTAAAATTCTCTGGTTCCTCTGCCATTGTGCTCGATGCCAAACCCCAGCAATGGTTGGTGAAGTTTGGGCACTGCTATCCTGTGCAGTTGAATCGTATTCAAGCTTTGATCTCATTTTTTTTGGATAAGAATTGCTAGTCTTTGATTCAAGAATTCTACTTTCAAAAATGTTTGATTTACTGTCAGGATGGCCGAGCGGTCTAAGGCGCTGCGTTCAGGTCGCAGTCCAGTTCTCTGGGCGTGGGTTCGAATCCCACTCCTGACAAATTCGTGTCTGAATGTGGAGATCGTGGTTGACTAGTTGATAGTCATGGGTTCGAATCCCGATGTTGCTGCTAAAACTCACTCCTTTAAAATTCTCTGGTTCCTCTGCCATTGTGCTCGATGCCAAACCCCAGCAATGGTTGGTGAAGTTTGGGCACTGCTATCCTGTGCAGTTGAATCGTATTCAAGCTTTGATCTCATTTTTTTTGGATAAGAATTGCTAGTCTTTGATTCAAGAATTCTACTTTCAAAAATGTTGATTTACTGTCAGGATGGCCGAGCGGTCTAAGGCGCTGCGTTCAGGTCGCAGTCCAGTTCTCTGGGCGTGGGTTCGAATCCCACTCCTGACAAATTCGTGTCTAAATGTGGAGATCGTGGTTGACTAGTTGATAGTCATGGGTTCGAATCCAGATGTTGCTGCTAAAACTCACTCCTTTAAAATTCTCTGGTTCCTCTGCCATTGTGCTCGATGCCAAACCCCAGCAATGGTTGGTAGTTTGGGCACTGTTATACTGTGCAGTTGAATCGTATTCAAGCTTTGATCTCATTTTTTTTGGATAAGAATTGCTAGTCTTTGATTCAAGAATTCTACTTTCAAAAATGTTAATTTACTGTCAGGATGGCCGAGCGGTCTAAGGCGCTGCGTTCAGGTCGCAGTCCAGTTCTCTGGGCGTGGGTTCGAATCCCACTCCTGACAAATTCGTGTCTAAATGTGGAGATCGTGGTTGACTAGTTGATAGTCATGGGTTCGAATCCAGATGTTGCTGCTAAAACTCACTCCTTTAAAATTCTCTGGTTCCTCTGCCATTGTGCTCGATGCCAAACCCCAGCAACGGTTGGTAGTTTGGGCACTGTTATACTGTGCAGTTGAATCGTATTCAAGCTTTGATCTTATTTTTATTGGATAAGAATTGGTAGTCTTTGATTCAAGAATTCTACTTTCAAAAATGTTAATTTACTGTCAGGATGGCCGAGCGGTCTAAGGCGCTGCGTTCAGGTCGCAGTCCAGTTCTCTGGGCGTGTGTTCGAATCCCACTCCTGACAAATTCGTGTCTGAATGTGGAGGTCGTGGTTGACTAGTTGATAGTCATGGGTTCGAATCCAGATGTTGCTGCTAAAACTCACTCCTTTAAAATTCTCTGGTTCCTCTGCCATTGTGCTCGATGCCAAACCCCAGCAATGGTTGGTAGTTTGGGCACTGTTATACTGTGCAGTTGAATCGTATTCAAGCTTTGATCTTATTTTTATTGGATAAGAATTGCTAGTCTTTGATTCAAGAATTCTACTTTCAAAAATGGTGTTTTACTGTCAGGATGGCCGAGCGGTCTAAGGCGCTGCGTTCAGGTCGCAGTCCAGTTCTCTGGGCGTGGGTTCGAATCCCACTCCTGACAAATTTGTGTCTGAATGTGGAGATCGTGGTTAACTAGTTGATCGTCATGGGTTCAATCCAGATGTTGCTGCTAAAACTCACTCCTTTAAAATTCTCTGGTTCCTCTGCCATTGTGTGCTCGATGCCAAACCCCAGCAATGGTTGGTAGTTTGGGCACTGCTATACTGTGCAGTTGAATCGTATTCAAGCTTTGATCTTATTTTTTTTGGATAAGAATTGCTAGTCTTTGATTCAAGAATTCTACTTTCAAAAATTTTAATTTACTGTCAGGATGGCCGAGCGCTCCAGTTCTCTGGGCGTACGTTCGAATCCCACTCCTGACAAATTTGTGTCTGAATGTGGAGATCGTGGTTAACTAGTTGATCGTCATGGGTTCGAATCCAGATGTTGCTGCTAAAACTCACTCCTTTAAAATTCTCTGGTTCCTCTGCCATTGTGCTCGTGGGATTCAGTCTTTGGTTGTCATACTGTGTAGACGTGTTTACTCAGTGCTCATATCCAAGCCCAGAATTTCAGTTGTATAATCTAAGTGTTATACAGTGTTAGTGCGTTAGTGATTGTTTTTTATATAGCTTCTTTAATAACTTTTGGATATCAATCTGTTCTGCTCTCCCTGGCCAAGATGGCTACGGGAGGGGTAGTAAACCCTCCTAATGAGGGTAGAGTGAGTAACAACTCACGGAATTATAAGAAAGAGGCAACTGTTGAGATAATTGTTAATGACAATTTACGTGTAAAGCCAGATGTAATATTAAAAAATGTTTGTGAAATTTGTGGTGTTGATTCTATCTATGCTATTGTGAAGAAGAGAATGGATGCTTATGAGATAACAATGTGTGATAAGGATAAAGCGTTTCAACTGTCGGATGGATTAACTATTGAAGGTGAGCACTTTGACTGTAAGATGCTAATTAATGAAAACATTGTGGTTTCTTTTATGTATCTGCCAGCTTATATCACTGATGATGAGATTAGGGAGAAGCTTGAAAATTATGGTGTTATACTCAAATCTGCTATTACAAGAAAGTGCTATAAGAATACTGATATTGCAGATGGCACACGCTTCGTAACATGCAAATTTCCTAGCGAAATAAAATCATTGCCGTACAGTGTAAAATTTAATACAGTTGATGGCCAGCAATATTTCCGTGTTATTCACAATGAACAACAAAAGGTTTGCTCAAACTGTCTCTCTCCTAATCATTTAATCCGTGAGTGTCCAAGTTTTGCCTGCTGGAAGTGTAAATTACCTGGACACCGTGCTAGATTTTGCACTCAGCTATGCGAGATGTGTGGAAGATTTGCACGGGAATGTAGTTGTAAAACTGATTTTAATCCTTTGAACTTAAACAAGTTATCTGATTATGAGATTGGTCCCAGCAGAAAAACTATTAACTCTGATAGACGTGAACTAAAGCGAAAATTGAGACCCGGTAATAATGAATTAGATGAACATGATTTTCCTACTCTGAGTCCACCCAGGCGAGATAACAAAATTGCCAGAGAAGAAAGGAATGCAGGGATTGTAAATGAGGATGAAGGGTATTTGGAGTCGGTGATTGATATGTGTGATAATAATGATGTTAATGTTTCAACTTCGCACACACAAGTTAAAGTTAATGATGATGAGGGGCATCTGGAGTCGGTGATTGATATGTGTGATAATAATGATGTTAATGTTTCAACTTCAGACACACAAGTTAAAGTTAATGATGATGATTGTGCTGATCAGTTCATTGTTAACAAATCAATTGAGGCGGATGGTGATGGGATGGACTGGTTTGAACCGACTGATGAGTATATACACCCTTCAGGCGTTGTTAAAGCCAACCCAAGCCAGCCACTACTTGACATGGACCATTTTAACAATAGTGAAATTACAAATGGTGAAGTGGTTAAACCTTCTGATTCCCAACCCATAGACCTAGGTTCGATTCCGAGTAATACCATAACAGAACAAAATAATACAAGTAGTTTAGTGGATAGTGAAAACATAGTTGGAAATAACTCATGTGATAATAGCTGTTCAGAAATAGGTGAGTCGTCTACAAACAATGATATCAAGCAGGTTGACTACAGCAGTTCACCAAGCACTGACATGAACACTGCTCAAATTGACACTGAAAAACACAAGACATTGAGTCTAGATGGAAAATTCAGATTCAAGTATACCAAGCCACCAATCCTAAAGAAAAATAGAAACAAACAAAGTCCAGTGCGTGATAAAACATAATGTATTGTACACTGATCCGGCTGTCTTTTCCTCTTTTTGTTATTTTAGCTATGCTTAGAATTGCCTCATATAATGTAAATGGAATGAGAAATGTAAGCAATTTTGAAAGGCTTGTGGGTTTAATGAATGACAATCACTATGACATCATGCTCATTCAAGAAACTTTTTGGAATAATGAATGGACTGAATTATTAAAGCGAAAGTTCATTGGTGAAATATATTACAGCAATGCCTCGAATGACAGAAGAGGTGTGGCTGCCCTAATTAAGAATAATCTTAAAGATGCTGTTTCCTTTGTTGACAAAGATGATGATGGTCGTTTTATGCACATCAAATGTAATATTAATGATAAGTTATTAAATATTTTTAACATTTATGCCCCTAATATTGCAAGTGAAAGGTATAATTTTTTTAACTATGTTAATAACAAAATTGGTTTAATAGAACATATTATTATTGCTGGTGACTTTAATGTTACATTGTCTGCTATAGATAAATACCCTACAAAGAATTACATACCAGATAAGTCAAGTGCATTTCTAAAGCAGTGTATGGCAAACAAAAGGCTTGAAGATATTTGGAGGTGGCGCTATCCTATGCGCAAGCAATATTCCCGAAGGGGCTTAGCAGATAGTATGTTAACACAAAGTCGGATTGATTACTTTCTGCTAAGCACCTCTCTTAAGCCTTTTGTTACATACATTGGTTATTCTCAAACAAGTAAAAGTGACCACTCTATTGTTAATTTACTTCTGGATTTTAATTGTCAGGAAAAAGGCCCAGGTTCATGGGTTTTGAATAACTCTGTTCTAATAGATGAGGACTATCAAAATGGAATTGCAAATTTAATAGAAGAACAGAGAAATTCTGATTTATATTCTACATCCTTTTTGATATGGTGGGACAATTTAAAATATGCAATAAAGTCCTACTCACAGAGATATTGTCGACAGAAAAGTTATCAAAAACGTGAAAAGATGACAAAGGTACAATTTCAGCTTGAAAAAGAGCTAAGTAAAAATTATGTCAATGCAGAATATATTGCCCAATTAGAGTATGATTTAAAGACCATCGAGGAAAATGTATGCATGGGAGCTATATTGCGTTCTAAGGCTCAGTGGTCCTTGGAAGGCGAAAGATCCACCCATTTTTTTCTAGGATTAGAGAGGCATCGGCAAACAGGCAATACGATTAATACCTTATATAATGAGAATGGTGAAATTTTGACAGATACTTTTTCTATATTAAATAGAGTACAAGAATATTATACAGAGTTGTATGCTCATAAGGGTACTGATGAAAATGAACGTCATAAAATATTATCTACTATTTCCAATGATGTCCCTGAATCTGATCAACATGAGTGTGATAGTAATGTAACTACAGCTGAAATAAAAACATCACTCTTCAGTATGAAAAGGAACAAGAGCCCTGGCAGAGATGGAATAACCACTGAATTTTACCGATGCTTTTATCACATTTTTGAGCCTTTGTTCTTAAAACTTATTAATGAAATAGAAAAAGAAGGAACACTAAGTAGAACTATGAAAAATGGCATGATTACTTTAATATATAAAAAGGGAGATAAGCAGGAAATTACAAATTGGCGCCCAATAACATTATTAAATGTAGACTACAAAGTTTTTGCTAAGGTAATGGCTAATCGCTTGAAGCATGTCCTGCCTAAAATTATTAACCAAAACCAAACATGCTGTGTGCCGGGTAGAGACATTTCAGACAATGTAGCCAACATAAGAGACATAATTGAATATGCCAATTACACAGGCATAGAAGGTTACCTTCTTAAGATTGACCAAGAAAAAGCATTTGATATGGTTGCCCATGAATATCTTTTTGAAATACTCAGCAGGTTTGGTTTTGGCGACCGGTTCCAAAAATGGATTAAAATAATGTATACAGAAATTTATAGTGCAGTAAAAAACAATGGACACCTGACTCAATTCTTTCCTATTAGTAGGAGTGTCAGACAAGGTTGCCCCATCTCTGCCATGCTTTATGTGATATCAGCTGAACCCTTAGCCAGACTAGTTCATGCATCTACTAACATAATTGGAATAGAAATTGGAGACAGCCACCACAAATCTCTTTTGTATCAGCATGCAGATGACACTACTATCACAGTAAGTGATTCTGCATCATTACATAATGCTCTTGAAATTATGGAACAGTACAGTAGATCAAGTGGTGGCATGATAAATTATACTAAATCTGAGGTAATGGCTTTGGGTTCAGCTTCTGTACCGAGTGAAATAAAAAACAAGATTAATGTTAAAGATGACTCTATAGAAATATTAGGGGTGTGTCTTGGGAGAAACAAGACATTTTGTAATGAAAGGAACTGGGCTAAAAAAGTGAAAAATATAAAAATGTTGTTAGGATTTTGGAAAAATAGAGATATTAATATAAAAGGACGTGCAGAAGTAATTAATTCTCTATTAATGTCAAAACTTTGGTACATGCTTAATGTTCAACCCATTCCTGAATGGGCTATCACTGAAATTACTAAAGCCTGCATCGATTTTCTGTGGAAAGGTGCACACCTTGTTAAGTATAAAACAATTATTGGTGAACGGAAAATGGGTGGTTTGAACATACCAGATATAAAACTCAAAATGATGTCTTTCAGACTTAAAATGTTAAGTCGGTACCTCGATGATGATTATGATGCTCTATGGACACATGTCTTTAATTTCTTTGCGAAGAAATGTATCAACAGCGAAAAACAATACAGTATTTTATTCATGAAACTGCCAAAGAGCATTCTAAAATGTGTGCCACAATATTATCAGGAAATCCTTCTGTCATGGCATGAATTTACTAAACATGGCTATGTTGAAATAAATGACTGGTATAACATTGTAAATCAGCCCATTTTTCATAATCCGAAGATCTCTATCAACAACAAACCATTAACATCTGAACATTTAGAAAGAGCTGGGATAACAACATTAAAAGATATTATTTATGAATATGTTCCAGGTTTCCTGCCCAGTATGGCCATTTCTGAGCTCGTGGAAGAATATGTCGATGACATAGACACAATTGCCATTGAAAAATGTTATAATATTTTAATGCAAGTAATTCCGCATGAATGGCAATCAATCATAAATTCCGATAAATTAGACCATACAAAGAAACCATTAGAAATTATATCAGACAATCTCATTATAACAATAAGAAAATTAAAATCAAAAATCTTTTATAATCTTCTTCGGAAAAAGAATTATGAAGAGCCAACTTCCCAGCTTTTTTGGAGCAATATTTTCCAAGATTTTGAATTATCTCGAATATGGCAAGTTGTTCACATGCCCTTAAAATCACCTGAGCTAGTAGATTTAGATTTTAGAATTGCGCACAATAGTATATTTACTATGAAGAAACTTAAACGAATTGGTAAGGTTGACAGCGATCTATGTCCAATTTGTAAAAAGGAACAAGAAACATTATTACACCTCTTTTTAGAATGTGAAAAATTAAGCCAGTTTCACGAATTCTTGCATGGAATATTAGAAGTACTTTTTCAGGAAGCAACTCAATTTCAGCTACTGAATTTTGATTATGAACTGTTCTTAATGCTAGGAATGTGTACACAAATGACAAGAGTAAATGTTGAATTTGTGAATATTGTTTTTAGTATGGCGCGCTTATGTATTTATAAGAGAAGACAGGTTGCAATAATGCACAGCAGGATTATTCCATTACCTAGATATTTTCATAAAAAATTATGCGATTTTATAAAACAAATTGTGGAATACAGTAATTCAAAGGAGAAAATAAACGCTATTGGAAGGTTGGTTGACTACAATGAAATTGTGTCCTTTAATGATGGTATTTTAGTTTTTAACTTTTGAAATTATTGTTAGTTTCTTGCTTTTTAACATTTCATAGCAAAATGATGTTTTATTATATAAAAATCATTAGAAAGATAAATTACTATTATAGGCTACCATACTTTTAATTGCTGATCTATTTTATTGTGATCTTCATTATTTTGCACTTAAATTTTAATTTTTTTAATTTATATTGTTATTTTTAATAAATGGCAATGATGCAGGAAAGTTATTATGCCGGATCAATCATAATTGTTATGCACACAGTTAATAAGAATATTTTGCTATGTGTTGGGGTGGGGGTGGGGGTGTGTGGGTTGGGTGGGGGTGGTGGGGGTTGGGGGGGTGTTGCATATGATATTTTATTTTTATAGATGAAAGTATGAGCGATTCTAGGTGTGGTGAAACGACTGGCTAGTTGCTGCATGACTGATTAAGAGTGATGTGCTTGATACCTGCCAGTATATATGGTTATCTGACTGACTGACTAGGCATATTTAATGATCTGAATGACACTTTGTCTGTTTGATCGATGGTTTTTGAATGAGAGGGATTTTAACTGTGTGGCTGCTTGACGTTTTAGCTATACTTGCTTGAGGGATTGCGTGACTTGCTGGCTGATTGATTGAGTAATTTTATAAATGTCAGTGCTTGATGACTAATTGTGACCGTGGACAGTAAGGGTGAATGGAATTAAGACTAATTTTTCGAATGCTACATGGTGTAAAAGGATTATGAACATAAGTTCATGAAATAATAGTTTGACGAATGTTTTGACAAGTGAATGAATGATTTATGAAAGGCTTATTTTGAGTATCAATGCCCTAGGATGTCCTCCTTCCAAAATTTTCGCCTTCTAGGAGGATGTCCAGTGAGGGGCATTAGGATAAGTGATACATATATAGCTAAAGCATCCCTCGCCTTATTTTCGAGAGGAGAGGTGTACTGCTTTGAAACAATTGTGATTGTGATGGAAACATCTGATAGTGTTTTATTTTAATAACTTTCCAATGAGCCAAGAAAAAAAAAAAAAAAAAGGCGCTGCGTTCAGGTCGCAGTCCAGTTCTCTGGGCGTGGGTTCGAATCCCACTCCTGACAAATTCGTGTCTGAATGTGGAGATCGTGGTTGACTAGTTGATAGTCATGGGTTCGAATCCCGATGTTGCTGCTAAAACTCACTCCTTTAAAATTCTCTGGTTCCTCTGCCATTGTGCTCGATGCCAAACCCCAGCAATGGTTGGTGAAGTTTGGGCACTGCTATCCTGTGCAGTTGAATCGTATTCAAGCTTTGATCTCATTTTTTTTGGATAAGAATTGCTAGTCTTTGATTCAAGAATTCTACTTTCAAAAATGTTGATTTACTGTCAGGATGGCCGAGCGGTCTAAGGCGCTGCGTTCAGGTCGCAGTCCAGTTCTCTGGGCGTACGTTCGAATCCCACTCCTGACAAATTTGTGTCTGAATGTGGAGATCGTGGTTAACTAGTTGATCGTCATGGGTTCGAATCCAGATGTTGCTGCTAAAACTCACTCCTTTAAAATTCTCTGGTTCCTCTGCCATTGTGCTCGATGCCAAACCCCAGCAATGGTTGGTAGTTTGGGCACTGTTATACTGTGCAGTTGAATCGTATTCAAGCTTTGATCTTATTTTTATTGGATAAGAATTGCTAGTCTTTGATTCAAGAATTCTACTTTCAAAAATGTTTGATTTACTGTCAGGATGGCCGAGCGGTCTAAGGCGCTGCGTTCAGGTCGCAGTCCAGTTCTCTGGGCGTGCGTTCGAATCCCACTCCTGACAAATTCGTGTCTGAATGTGGAGATCGTGGTTGACTAGTTGATAGTCATGGGTTCGAATCCCGATGTTGCTGCTAAAACTCACTCCTTTAAAATTCTCTGGTTCCTCTGCCATTGTGCTCGATGCCAAACCCCAGCAATGGTTGGTAGTTTGGGCACTGTTATACTGTGCAGTTGAATCGTATTCAAGCCTTGATCTTATTTTTATTGGATAAGAATTGCTAGTCTTTGATTCAAGAATTCTACTTTAAAAAAGGGGGAGTTACTGTCAGGATGGCCGAGCGGTCTAAGGCGCTGCGTTCAGGTCGCAGTCCAGTTCTCTGGGCGTGGGTTCGAATCCCACTCCTGACAAATTCGTGTCTGAATGTGGAGATCGTGGTTGACTAGTTGATAGTCATGGGTTCGAATCCCGATGTTGCTGCTAAAACTCACTCCTTTAAAATTCTCTGGTTCCTCTGCCATTGTGCTCGATGCCAAACCCCAGCAATGGTTCGTGAAGTTTGGGCACTGCTATCCTGTGCAGTTGAATCGTATTCAAGCTTTGATCTCATTTTTTTTGGATAAGAATTGCTAGTCTTTGATTCAAGAATTCTACTTTCAAAAATGGGGAGTTACTGTCAGGATGGCCGAGCGTTCTAAGGCACTGCGTTCAGGTCGCAGTCCAGTTCTCTGGTTCCTCTGCCATTGTGCTCGATGCCAAACCCCAGCAATGGTTCGTGAAGTTTGGGCACTGCTATCCTGTGCAGTTGAATCGTATTCAAGCTTTGATCTCATTTTTTTTGGATAAGAATTGCTAGTCTTTGATTCAAGAATTCTACTTTCAAAAATGGGGAGTTACTGTCAGGATGGCCGAGCGTTCTAAGGCACTGCGTTCAGGTCGCAGTCCAGTTCTCTGGGCGTGCGTTCGAATCCCACTCCTGACAAATTCGTGTCTGAATGTGGAGATCGTGGTTGACTAGTTGATAGTCATGGGTTCGAATCCCGATGTTGCTGCTAAAACTCACTCCTTTAAAATTCTCTGGTTCCTCTGCCATTGTGCTCGATGCCAAACCCCAGCAATGGTTGGTAGTTTGGGCACTGTTATACTGTGCAGTTGAATCGTATTCAAGCTTTGATCTTATTTTTATTGGAGAAGAATTGCTAGTCTTTGATTCAAGAATTCTACTTTCAAAAATGTTAATTTACTGTCAGGATGGCCGAGCGGTCTAAGGCGCTGCGTTCAGGTCGCAGTCCAGTTCTCTGGGCGTGCGTTCGAATCCCACTCCTGACAAATTCGTGTCTGAATGTGGAGATCGTGGTTAACTAGTTGATCGTAATGAGTTCGAATCCAGATGTTGCTGCTAAATCTCACTCCTTTAAAATTCTCTGGTTCCTCTGCCATTGTGCTCGATGCCAAACCCCAGCAATGGTTGGTAGTTTGGGCACTGTTATACTGTGCAGTTGAATCGTATTCAAGCTTTGATCTTATTTTTATTGGATAAGAATTGCTAGTCTTTGATTCAAGAATTCTACTTTCAAAAATGTTAATTTACTGTCAGGATGGCCGAGCGGTCTAAGGCGCTGCGTTCAGGTCGCAGTCCAGTTCTCTGGGCGTGCGTTCGAATCCCACTCCTGACAAATTCGTGTCTGAATGTGGAGATCGTGGTTGACTAGTTGATCGTCATGGGTTCGAATCCAGATGTTGCTGCTAAAACTCACTCCTTTAAAATTCTCTGGTTCCTCTGCCATTGTGCTCGATGCCAAACCCCAGCAATGGTTGGTGAAGTTTGGGCACTGCTATCCTGTGTAGTTGAATCGTATTCAGAGTGATCCATAATGACCAAGTGCGTGTGTGCAAAGTTTGCATGAGTGATGAACATATTGCGAGGGATTGCCCAAATGTTGAATGTTACCGGTGCCATGGCCGTGGACATTTATCATTTCAATGTAAGACAAGGCTGTGTCCTGACTGTCACCTGAGTGAACAGCGTTGTCAATGTTATATTAGTGACCATGATGAGGAGGCTGTAAATGGCCAGGTATCAGACGAGGTCGGTGATCATCAAGAAGGAGCGTCTGTTAAGGTTGGAGACAATAATGAAGATGTAATGATCATTGATAACAATGAACCTGTTGCAGAGCCGGATAATGAACGGGTGGCTGAAGATAAGGGTCACGAGATGGATGAGTTAGACTTGGCTGATGACGAGGAAAGCTGTGGCGATGTTAGTGAGATGGACGAGTGTGGCGAGAATAACAATACTTCTGACAGCGGTAGTGATAGAGATGACAGCAATTCAGGTGGAAGTGTACCTCCCAAGGCCAGTAATACGCAAAATAAGAAAAGGAAAAGAAAACAGAAAAAACTAAATAAGCCTGACAAACGATTGAATGATTCTGTTATAGACAATGGCGAAAAGTGTTCAAATAAGGTTGAAGTATGCCAGAATGTAAGCCAGGTGAGCGATACTGTCGCAGTGTTGAATAATAATCAAAGCGTCGTGGCCGGCGGCGCTGACGGCGGTGACACGGATAACCCTATTGGTCCCATGGCTCAATCAGTATGTTATCCGACTTCAGATCCACAGGTTGAAGGTTCGTGTCCCGCTGCTGACACAGCCAAAAGTAACAAAGAAACTAAAGAAAATAATATGGTAAATAATGATCCAGAAACTGTAGATGTTACTAATAATACACCTGCTGAATTAAATATAACACCAATTCCATTAAGTGGTGCTTCTGTCCCAGCAAGTGATATTGTACCAAGAGCTTTTGTGGCCAATTTTAACAAGAATAAAGGGAGGGGAAAGTCACTTAAAAAGCCTTGCAATGAATCATTTTATTAATTTGTTAATTATTGTAATAATTACATTCAAACTAAATATTACTTCCATAAATGTAAATGGCTTGAGAAATGAGGATAAGTGTAACAGATTATTTGGAACTTTAAATAATCAGAACTATGACATCATTCTATTGCAAGAAACATTCTGGGATGATAAGCTGGCTATGAAATATTCTGGAAATTGGAATGGAGAGATTTATTTTAGTAATTATAATAATAATAGACGTGGGGTGGCGATACTGATTTAAAATGATATAAAACTTAAATGTAAATTAATTACTAAAGATATTGAAGGACGCTTTATACATGTGCAGTATGAATGTGAGGACATGATAGTTAATATTTTAAATATTTATGCACCAAATGAATTGAATGAAAGATGTGAATTCTTGAAATTTGTAAGCAATGGTATGGCTGATTTGAATAATATCTTGCTTGGGGGTGATTTTAACATTGCTATGACTGCATGTGATAGGAAGCCAGCAGTTAATTTTACCCATGACCGTTCACAAGCCATTTTAAATGATCTTGTTGTTAGTAACAATTTAACTGACATTTGGCGTGATAGGTATCCATTCAAACGTGTTTATTCAAGGAGAGCTATTGTTCAGGGTAACTCGCTTCAAAGCAGGATTGATTATTTTTTAATCAGTAATAACATTGCGCCAAATGTCCTGTTTACTGGTTACAAACTTTCAGGGTTTAGTGACCATTCTTTTGTTGAATTGGTGATTGATTTTAATTCGGAAGAAAGGGGTCCTGGAATGTGGGTCTTGAACAACAGTTTACTAACTGATGAATTGTATAAAGAAGGAATAAGACAGTTAATTCGGGAAAAAATGGCATGCCCTTTGTATGAGCAATGTTTTACTGTATGGTATGATAACCTGAAGTATTTTATTAAGAAATATTCTCAGCTATTTGCTAGAAAGCAAGCAACAAATAAAAGGCAGCACATGAAATCATTACAAATTGAACTACAACAGGAATTAAATAAGAATACACCTAATGTTGATCAGCTTGCTAGATTAGAGGGAGAGTTGGAAAACCTTGAAAATGAGGTGGCCAAAGGGGCAATTTTGCGTTCAAAGGCACAATGGTCTATTGAAGGTGAGCGAAGCACTGGTTATTTTCTTGGGTTAGAAAAACAGAGGCAAGAAAATAATGCAATTAAATGTTTGTATGGTGGGGATGGGGCCATTTTAATGGATTGTTTTGGAATATTAACTAGAATACATGAATATTATGGCAATCTTTATAGTCATAGAGATGTTGATAACAATGCTATTCAAAATATTTTATCAAATGTTGATGTTAAAATTTCAGATGAAGATAAAGACAGTTGTGATTATGATATCACAGCTGATGAAATAACTAGCGCATTATTTTCAATGAAAAATGGAAAATCGCCTGGTAAAGATGGAATTACATCTGAATTTTATAAATGTTTTTATGATATTTTTCAGCCAATTTTTACTAAATTGTTTAAGGAAGTAGAACAAGATGAAATCATGTCACAAAGTATGAGAAGGGGGATAATTACATTGGCATACAAACGGAAGGGAGATAAGCGTGAGATTGCCAACTATAGGCCAATTTCTCTTTTGGGGGTGGATTATAAAATATTAGCAAAGATTATGGCTAACAGATTGAAACAGACATTGCCAAGTATTATTAATGAAAACCAGTCATGTTGTGTACTGGGAAGAGATATTTCTAATAATGTATCCAATATTCGAGATGTTATGGAGTATGTTGAATATACTCAGTCGCAGGTTTTTTTAATTAAAAGTTGACCAGGAAAAAGCATTCGATCAAGTGTCTCATAAGTATTTATTTGATGTATTAAAACATTTTGGATTTGGCGATCGCTTTGTTAAATGGGTTAAAATTATGTATACAGATATTTCAAGTGCTGTTAAGAATAATGGCCACTTAACTTCATATTTTAATATTACCAGGTCTGTCCGTCAAGGATGTCCAATTTCAGCTTTATTATACATTTTAGCTGCAGAACCATTGGCTAGGTCTTTTATGAAAGCCAATGAAGCAAGTCATATTAAAGGTATTGAAATTGTTGGGTCATCAGTGGAATCATTAATATACCAGCACGCTGATGACACAACAATCACAGTTACTGAGGAAGCTGCTATAGAGAAGTCATTAGAATTGTTTTCTATTTATTCTGCTGCTTCTGGAGGCAAAATCAATTATAACAAGACAGAATTGTTAGCCCTTGGTGCAGCACAGATAGGTCCCACCTTGGCTAGAAAGATCAAGGTACAGAGTGAAAATATTGTGGTACTTGGTGTTTGCTTAGGGAAAAATAAATTAATATGTGAGCATAGTAACTGGGACTCAAAGGTTAAAGATATTAAACGTTTGTTGAACATGTGGAAACTAAGAAAAACAACAATTAAGGGGAGAGCAATAGTCATTCAAGCATTATTAATGTCTAAACTATGGTATATGCTAAATGTGCAACCAATGCCTCAGTGGGCCATTGATGGTATTAAAACAGCCTGCATAGATTTTTTATGGCGTGGTGCACATTTGGTTAAATATCATACCATTATTGGTCAAACTAGCCAAGGTGGGCTTAACCTGCCCGACATTACCATGAAGAAATGGGCATTTAGAATGAAAATGATTAACAGATATTTTGAAAATGACAGCAAATTGCCCTGGGTGGCAGTTTTTAATTATTTTTTGAACCAGTATAAACAGTTGAATCTTTCACATAGCTTTCTGTTCATGAAATTACCAATATCTGCTTTTAATTATATGCCTGTTTTCTTCCAAGAAATGATTTTGTCTTGGTATGAATGTTTAAAATCAGCTACTATTGAGATAAGTCACTGGAACATAATAATAAGTCAGCCCTTGTTTCATAACCCTAGGATAATAATTGCTGAGAAATCCTTATCTTGCGATTTCTTTGAAGAGTGTAATGTGTCAAAAATAAGTGATATAATTTATGAATTTATTCCTGGATTTTTGCCTACAGCAGCTGTAATTGAGCTGATACAATCATTTGAAGAGGATCATGATGAAATTAAAATTGAAAAAGTACATCAAATTTTATTGCAAGCCATTCCACAAGAGTGGATTACTGTGATAAACACTGGAAATATTAAATCGGAGCTTCAAAATACTACAGTATTATCCATTGGCTTGAATTCATATACACTGGGTAGGCAAAAATCTAGGTTATTTTATGGACTTTTCAGAGATAAGGCTGCGCTACCACCAACATCGTATACTTTTTGGGTACAGGTGTTTCCTAATATTGACATTTCCAAGCTCTGGCATGTGAATGGAAATATAAAACCACCAGACTTAACTGAACTTGATTTTCGGATTTTGCATAACAGTATATTCACAATGGAAAAGTTGTATAAAATTGGAAAGGTTGAGACACCATTGTGTCCTGTGTGTAAAGCACATAACGAGTCATTAATTCACTTGTTTTTAGATTGTACTGAGTTACATGATTTTAAAGTTTTAATTCTTGATTTATTTGAAATTTTATCAAAGAATCTGTCACAAGATCAATTAGGCTACCTTAATTTTGATGGCCTTATTTTGTGTGGGCTGCATAAACAGTTTTCAAATATGAATTTCCACTTCACAAATTTGTTATTCAGTATTGTTAGATTTTGTATTTTTACTCGTAGGCAAGTAGCTGTACAGCACAACAAAGTAATTCCATTGGTTGCATATTTTAAAAAGAGATATTGTGCTATTCTAGATGCTATTTTCCATTACCATATTGAGAAAGGTAATGAGAATGTTGTTAATCAACTTTTAAATAATAATGACATGGTACTTGTTCAAGGTAAAGATGTGCAGGTTTTATTGTGAAACAAAATAAAATGTAGACAATTACTGAATTTCATATTGCCATTTTAATTGATTAGTTATTGAGTCGTTTGTACTTTTTGTTTCATTTTAAATTATCAATTGGACCTATGTCAAGGAAAACTCCACTTTAAACTGTATGTGCAATATAATAGTGAATTAATTATCAAGGGAGGTAACCCTTCAACAACATTTTATTTTTGTCAAATTCATCTAGTCATACATAGTCTTATTTTATTTTTCTTAATCAGTCTTTAGTAAAGTTAATGCTTTGATGCAGGTCCTCTGATTAAATAATTCTAATTAGGTATGCCTATATTATAATTAAATTATGTATGTATTTTTAAATAAATATCATTAGTCTTAATTAATGGCAATGATAGAGGAGAGCTATTATGCCGGATCCATCATAATCGTCTTTAAATCAGTTAATAAAAGATTTGTGATTTGCATAGTGGTGTGAGTGTGTGTGTGTGTGTGTGTGTGTGTGTGTGTGTGTGTGTGTGTGTGTGTGTGTGTGTGTGTGTGTGTGTGTGTGTGTGTGTGTGTGTGTGTGTGTGTGCTATATTGTTTTAAGTGAATGTATATTCATCACATGTGTGCGTGGATGTGTGTATGTATGCAAGTGAAGATGAAGCTATGTGTAAATACATGGATGAAGTGGTGGGTGAGTACCTGCATGGTGTATGAAGGTATTAATTGGATGAACAATTTTTTTTTGATTAACTGTACTAGATTGACACTGATGGTAGAGTCAATTTACATTGACGGTGGATGAATCTATTGACTGCCTCTGGTGTGTGGATTAGGAGTAAATTAGTGAATGGTTGAAACATTCCATGTGTGTATGTATGTCAAGTGTTTGTTGATATTATATGAACGGGAGAGGTTGATGTGTATGTGAGAAAGGATTACCAATGACGTGGTTATTTTTTAACTACTGACAAATACGTGGCTGAATGGATGTTTGAATGTTTTGCATATCAAGCTTGAGAGTTGTTGTTAGAATGCCCTAGGAAGTCCTCATTTTCGAATTTTGGAGGATATCCTATTATGGGCATTATTAGGTAGATGGATTATATAGCTATGGCAGTCCTCTCCTTAACTTTTCGGGAGGAGAGGGCTCAGCCTACAGACGATGGTGATTGAGATGGTTACATGTGCATGTATATATTAATAGCCTTCCAATGAGCCAAAAAAAACCAAAAAAAAAAAAAAATAAAAAAAAATAAGGCGCTGCGTTCAGGTCGCAGTCCAATTCTCTGGGCGTGGGTTCGAATCCCACTTCTGACAAATTCGTGTCTGAATGTGGAGATCGTGGTTGACTAGTTGATAGTCATGGGTTCGAATCCCGATGTTGCTGCTAAAACTCTCTCCTTTAAAATTATCTGGTTCCTCTGCCATTGTGCTCGATGCCAAACCCCAGCAATGGTTGGTGAAGTTTGGGCACTGCTATACTGTGCAGTTGAATCGTATTCAAGCTTTGATCTTATTTTTTTTGGATAAGAATTGCTAGTCTTTGATTCAAGAATTCTACTTTCAAAAATGTTGATCTACTGTCAGGATGGCCGAGCGGTCTAAGGCGCTGCGTTCAGGTCGCAGTCCAGTTCTCTGGGCGTGCGTTCGAATCCCACTCCTGACAAATTCGTGTCTGAATGTGGAGATCGTGGTTGACTAGTTGATAGTCATGGGTTCGAATCCAGATGTTGCTGCTAAAACTCACTCCTTTAAAATTCTCTGGTTCCTCTGCCATTGTGCTCGATGCCAAACCCCAGCAATGGTTGGTGAAGTTTGGGCACTGTTATACTGTGCAGTTGAATCGTATTCAAGCTTTGATCTTATTTTTATTGGATAAGAATTGCTAGTCTTTGATTCAAGAATTCTACTTTCAAAAATGTTGATTTACTGTCAGGATGGCCGAGCGGTCTAAGGCGCTGCGTTCAGGTCGCAGTCCAGTTCTCTGGGCGTGCGTTCGAATCCCACTCCTGACAAATTCGTGTCTGAATGTGGAGATCGTGGTTGACTAGTTGATAGTCATGGGTTCGAATCCAGATGTTGCTGCTAAAACTCACTCCTTTAAAATTCTCTGGTTCCTCTGCCATTGTGCTCGATGCCAAACCCCAGCAATGGTTGGTAGTTTGGGCACTGTTATACTGTGCAGTTGAATCGTATTCAAGCTTTGATCTTATTTTTATTGGATAAGAATTGCTAGTCTTTGATTCAAGAATTCTACTTTCAAAAATGTTGGTTTACTGTCAGGATGGCCGAGCGGTCTAAGGCGCTGCGTTCAGGTCGCAGTCCAGTTCTCTGGGCGTGCATTCGAATCCCACTCCTGACAAATTCGTGTCTGAATGTGGAGATCGTGGTTGACTAGTTGATAGTCATGGGTTCGAATCCCGATGTTGCTGCTAAAACTCACTCCTTTAAAATTCTCTGGTTCCTCTGCCATTGTGCTCGATGCCAAACCCCAGCAATGGTTGGTGAAGTTTGGGCACTGCTATCCTGTGCAGTTGAATCGTATTCAAGCTTTGATCTTATTTTTATTGGATAAGAATTGCTAGTCTTTGATTCAAGAATTCTACTTTCAAAAATGTTGATTTACTGTCAGGATGGCCGAGCGGTCTAAGGCGCTGCGTTCAGGTCGCAGTCCAGTTCTCTGGGCGTGGGTTCGAATCCCACTCCTGACAAATTCGTGTCTGAATGTGGAGATCGTGGTTGACTAGTTGATAGTCATGGGTTCGAATCCAGATGTTGCTGCTAAAACTCACTCCTTTAAAATTCTCTGGTTCCTCTGCCATTGTGCTCGATGCCAAACCCCAGCAATGGTTGGTGAAGTTTGGGCACTGCTATACTGTGCAGTTGAATCGTATTCAAGCTTTGATCTTATTTTTATTGGATAAGAATTGCTAGTCTTTGATTCAAGAATTCTACTTTCAAAAATGTTGATTTACTGTCAGGATGGCCGAGCGGTCTAAGGCGCTGCGTTCAGGTCGCAGTCCAGTTCTCTGGGCGTGCGTTCGAATCCCACTCCTGACAAATTCGTGTCTGAATGTGGAGATCGTGGTTGACTAGTTGATAGTCATGGGTTCGAATCCCGATGTTGCTGCTAAAACTCACTCCTTTAAAATTCTCTGGTTCCTCTGCCATTGTGCTCGATGCCAAACCCCAGCAATGGTTGGTAGTTTGGGCACTGCTATCCTGTGCAGTTGAATCGTATTCAAGCTTTGATCTTATTTTTATTGGATAAGAATTGCTAGTCTTTGATTCAAGAATTCTACTTTCAAAAATTTTAATTTACTGTCAGGATGGCCGAGCGGTCTAAGGCGCTGCGTTCAGGTCGCAGTCCAGTTCTCTGGGCGTACGTTCAAATCCCACTCCTGACAAATTCGTGTCTGAATGTGGAGATCGTGGTTGACTAGTTGATCGTCATGGGTTCGAATCCAGATGTTGCTGCTAAAACTCACTCCTTTAAAATTCTCTGGTTCCTCTGCCATTGTGCTCGATGCCAAACCCCAGCAATGGTTGGTGAAGTTTGGGCACTGTTATACTGTGCAGTTGAATCGTATTCAAGCTTTGATCTTATTTTTATTGGATAAGAATTGCTAGTCTTTGATTCAAGAATTCTACTTTCAAAAATGTTGATTTACTGTCAGGATGGCCGAGCGGTCTAAGGCGCTGCGTTCAGGTCGCAGTCCAGTTCTCTGGGCGTGTGTTCGAATCCCACTCCTGACAAATTCGTGTCTGAATGTGGAGATCGTGGTTGACTAGTTGATAGTCATGGGTTCGAATCCAGATGTTGCTGCTAAAACTCACTCCTTTAAAATTCTCTGGTTCCTCTGCCATTGTGCTCGATGCCAAACCCCAGCAATGGTTGGTAGTTTGGGCACTGTTATACTGTGCAGTTGAATCGTATTCAAGCTTTGATCTTATTTTTATTGGATAAGAATTGCTAGTCTTTGATTCAAGAATTCTACTTTCAAAAATGTTGATTTACTGTCAGGATGGCCGAGCGGTCTAAGGCGCTGCGTTCAGGTCGCAGTCCAGTTCTCTGGGCGTGCGTTCGAATCCCACTCCTGACAAATTCGTGTCTGAATGTGGAGATCGTGGTTGACTAGTTGATAGTCATGGGTTCGAATCCCGATGTTGCTGCTAAAACTCACTCCTTTAAAATTCTCTGGTTCCTCTGCCATTGTGCTCGATGCCAAACCCCAGCAATGGTTGGTAGTTTGGGCACTGTTATACTGTGCAGTTGAATCGTATTCAAGCTTTGATCTTATTTTTATTGGATAAGAATTGCTAGTCTTTGATTCAAGAATTCTACTTTCAAAAATTTTAATTTACTGTCAGGATGGCCGAGCGGTCTAAGGCGCTGCGTTCAGGTCGCAGTCCAGTTCTCTGGGCGTACGTTCGAATCCCACTCCTGACAAATTCGTGTCTGAATGTGGAGATCGTGGTTAACTAGTTGATCGTCATGGGTTCGAATCCAGATGTTGCTGCTAAAACTCACTCCTTTAAAATTCTCTGGTTCCTCTGCCATTGTGCTCGATGCCAAACCCCAGCAATGGTTGGTAGTTTGGGCACTGTTATACTGTGCAGTTGAATCGTATTCAAGCTTTGATCTTATTTTTATTGGATAAGAATTGCTAGTCTTTGATTCAAGAATTCTACTTTCAAAAATGTTGATTTACTGTCAGGATGGCCGAGCGGTCTAAGGCGCTGCGTTCAGGTCGCAGTCCAGTTCTCTGGGCGTGGGTTCGAATCCCACTCCTGACAAATTCGTGTCTGAATGTGGAGATCGTGGTTGACTAGTTGATAGTCATGGGTTCGAATCCCGATGTTGCTGCTAAAACTCACTCCTTTAAAATTCTCTGGTTCCTCTGCCATTGTGCTCGATGCCAAACCCCAGCAATGGTTGGTGAAGTTTGGGCACTGCTATCCTGTGCAGTTGAATCGTATTCAAGCTTTGATCTTATTTTTATTGGATAAGAATTGCTAGTCTTTGATTCAAGAATTCTACTTTCAAAAATGTTGATTTACTGTCAGGATGGCCGAGCGGTCTAAGGCGCTGCGTTCAGGTCGCAGTCCAGTTCTCTGGGCGTGGGTTCGAATCCCACTCCTGACAAATTCGTGTCTGAATGTGGAGATCGTGGTTGACTAGTTGATAGTCATGGGTTCGAATCCAGATGTTGCTGCTAAAACTCACTCCTTTAAAATTCTCTGGTTCCTCTGCCATTGTGCTCGATGCCAAACCCCAGCAATGGTTGGTAGTTTGGGCACTGTTATACTGTGCAGTTGAATCGTATTCAAGCTTTGATCTTATTTTTATTGGATAAGAATTGCTAGTCTTTGATTCAAGAATTCTACTTTCAAAAATTTTAATTTACTGTCAGGATGGCCGAGCGGTCTAAGGCGCTGCGTTCAGGTCGCAGTCCAGTTCTCTGGGCGTACGTTCGAATCCCACTCCTGACAAATTCGTGTCTGAATGTGGAGATCGTGGTTAACTAGTTGATCGTCATGGGTTCGAATCCAGATGTTGCTGCTAAAACTCACTCCTTTAAAATTCTCTGGTTCCTCTGCCATTGTGCTCGATGCCAAACCCCAGCAATGGTTGGTAGTTTGGGCACTGTTATACTGTGCAGTTGAATCGTATTCAAGCTTTGATCTTATTTTTATTGGATAAGAATTGCTAGTCTTTGATTCAAGAATTCTACTTTCAAAAATGTTTGATTTACTGTCAGGATGGCCGAGCGGTCTAAGGCGCTGCGTTCAGGTCGCAGTCCAGTTCTCTGGGCGTGGGTTCGAATCCCACTCCTGACAAATTCGTGTCTGAATGTGGAGATCGTGGTTGACTAGTTGATAGTCATGGGTTCGAATCCAGATGTTGCTGCTAAAACTCACTCCTTTAAAATTCTCTGGTTCCTCTGCCATTGTGCTCGATGCCAAACCCCAGCAATGGTTGGTGAAGTTTGGGCACTGCTATCCTGTGCAGTTGAATCGTATTCAAGCTTTGATCTTATTTTTATTGGATAAGAATTGCTAGTCTTTGATTCAAGAATTCTACTTTCAAAAATGTTGATTTACTGTCAGGATGGCCGAGCGGTCTAAGGCGCTGCGTTCAGGTCGCAGTCCAGTTCTCTGGGCGTGGGTTCGAATCCCACTCCTGACAAATTCGTGTCTGAATGTGGAGATCGTGGTTGACTAGTTGATAGTCATGGGTTCGAATCCAGATGTTGCTGCTAAAACTCACTCCTTTAAAATTCTCTGGTTCCTCTGCCATTGTGCTCGATGCCAAACCCCAGCAATGGTTGGTAGTTTGGGCACTGTTATACTGTGCAGTTGAATCGTATTCAAGCTTTGATCTTATTTTTATTGGATAAGAATTGCTAGTCTTTGATTCAAGAATTCTACTTTCAAAAATGTTGATTTACTGTCAGGATGGCCGAGCGGTCTAAGGCGCTGCGTTCAGGTCGCAGTCCAGTTCTCTGGGCGTGTGTTCGAATCCCACTCCTGACAAATTCGTGTCTGAATGTGGAGATCGTGGTTGACTAGTTGATAGTCATGGGTTCGAATCCAGATGTTGCTGCTAAAACTCACTCCTTTAAAATTCTCTGGTTCCTCTGCCATTGTGCTCGATGCCAAACCCCAGCAATGGTTGGTAGTTTGGGCACTGTTATACTGTGCAGTTGAATCGTATTCAAGCTTTGATCTTATTTTTATTGGATAAGAATTGCTAGTCTTTGATTCAAGAATTCTACTTTCAAAAATTTTAATTTACTGTCAGGATGGCCGAGCGGTCTAAGGCGCTGCGTTCAGGTCGCAGTCCAGTTCTCTGGGCGTACGTTCGAATCCCACTCCTGACAAATTCGTGTCTGAATGTGGAGATCGTGGTTAACTAGTTGATCGTCATGGGTTCGAATCCAGATGTTGCTGCTAAAACTCACTCCTTTAAAATTCTCTGGTTCCTCTGCCATTGTGCTCGATGCCAAACCCCAGCAATGGTTGGTAGTTTGGGCACTGTTATACTGTGCAGTTGAATCGTATTCAAGCTTTGATCTTATTTTTATTGGATAAGAATTGCTAGTCTTTGATTCAAGAATTCTACTTTCAAAAATGTTTGATTTACTGTCAGGATGGCCGAGCGGTCTAAGGCGCTGCGTTCAGGTCGCAGTCCAGTTCTCTGGGCGTGCGTTCGAATCCCACTCCTGACAAATTCGTGTCTGAATGTGGAGATCGTGGTTGACTAGTTGATAGTCATGGGTTCGAATCCAGATGTTGCTGCTAAAACTCACTCCTTTAAAATTCTCTGGTTCCTCTGCCATTGTGCTCGATGCCAAACCCCAGCAATGGTTGGTAGTTTGGGCACTGTTATACTGTGCAGTTGAATCGTATTCAAGC